>JAVXUO010002861.1:0-256997 GCA_033065855.1 Escallonia rubra | reverse complement strand
TGTGTGTGTGTGTGTGTGTGTGTGTGTGTGTTAGGACCAAGTGTTTCGCTTGCATTTGTTGCAATCTGTTGCTGGGTATAGCTCAAAATAATGGTTCTGCGGGTTAGCACTGGGTACGTATGTGCTGGTTTAAGGAAGGCCTGATTACGTACAGTTAAACTAAAGCAGAACAATAACTTAACTTTGGGTTCCAATAATTTACAGTAGCATTAGGAGTATCAAACTTGGAATGGTATTTACAAGGCTGAATCCACGAGCATTGACTAATCGGGGTGTTCTTAATACTCTCAATATCGCACCATAGTCTTCTGTTTAAACAAGGTTTTTGATTAATTCACTGTTAGCTAATCGGAGTTTCAGGTCTTACTTTACTTTCTAAGGGGTAATCTTCTATTGGGGTTTCAAGTATTTCCTCCTGTGTGTTTGTTTTTGCATGTGATATTCTTACATTTGTTAACATCTGTTGCTGGGTACAGCTCGACTTAGTAAATATGTGCGGCTGGATTTGTTTGCAAACTCCAAACTTGGGAGGACATTTAGTGGTATCCTCCTTTGTGCCATGTTTAAATGGCAACAGATTTTCAATTTTGTTAGGTGCATGCATATTACGAACATAATCCTATGAGAGAGTGACAAATAATTGTGATAGGAAGATTTAATTGATGTTGACAATGGTTTGAACGTTTTGAAGCCGATAGATTTTAGTATGTTAACTCATTATCATTACTTCACTTTTGGCCCATTTTATGCAATAAAATTGTTGTTAGACTTTGTATGTTAAGCATTTTTTGTAACTTATGTTGTTAGTGGAGTATTTTGTAACCTAAACAATTTGAAATTAATGAAATTAGGGAAATTTGCAAATATTCAATTGTTGTTTTTGATTCTTACGTGACTCTTTAAAGTGCAGAGAAGTAGCAGCGTGTGTGCCTACGTGTGTGTTTGTGCATGCACGTGTGCAAGTGCGTTTGCTGTGTAAGTTGTTGCAATTCTAGAAGTGCATAATTGCGACCGTTTAACTTTTGTGAACAAACACTTCAAAGTATTTGTTTAGGTTGTGCTGCTAATTGCAGAGATCTCTGGCATGTTTTGCAAGATTGCATAAGTTAAATTTACTTCAATTTGCAATTTGGGCTTGTAATTTCGTGCAGAGTTGGTCATCCTATGAGAGAGTGACAAATACAAGATGATAGGATCTTTGATTGGATTTTCTAGGCTGCAAAAGTTTGTTATTCCACCCTTTAATTCTTATATTACATGCTTTTTCTTCTTCTTTTAGCTGTAATACATTATACATTAGTATTAAAGAACACTTTATTATCAGATGTCGTAAGCATGGTTCTGAGACCTAGTTTTAACTATAATGTCAATGGAGGTTGTCTACCTCCAATTTCACTTTTCAAGGGAGCCTTTTATACTTTATCACAGATATGTTCTTCAGCATTTTTGCTAATAGGTCAGTTGGTTGCTAATAGTTCAGTTGGTTGCTATTAGTGAATAATTCAGTTACAAATACCACTTTAGACAATATCAGCATAATTTGGATGCCGTGTTCTACCTACCCTGTAGCATTACAAGAAACAAGTGCGATCTTTCACCCTTTTTTTTATTTTATGTCTTGCATTTTCTACAATCATATTTTTTGGATTTTATCTTATTAAAAAGAAAAGTTGATGCTTTCCTCAGTTGCATGTAATTTTTTACTTTTGTTAGACATGAGATTCCTTCCTTTTCAATTCATTGACTTCAGTTGCTTTTGATTGCTTTTCTTTCTAGTACAACTTTAAGAATTTCAGATTGGTTTTGGATCTTTTGCTATTAGTATTCTTACCAAGATTCTTCCCTTCTTAAATTGTGTAGTGTGGAATGTACTTTGGATGCTTACCCTTATGATTATGAAATAAGTTAGACAGAAATTCTTGATTGATCTCGCTTTCCCAATACCAGTCATCCACTAGTACGTTACGTAAAAGTGGAAACTCAATTTTTTTGGCAAGTCACTGTATTCCTTATTCGTCTAACAAAGTGCAGTCATCTGTAAAATATGTTTGTATCTGGTCAAGATTGGTCAAACCAGACAATATAGACGTGTGCTCACGTATGTCTATTTATCATCAGATTTATCAATTTTTGAGTAAATTTTGGTCAGAGTGATGTGCGTGGTATGTTGCAACTGCTGATGATGTTATGGGTTGTGACTCTATGACTCTTTGATTGCCTCTTCAGGGTTAGAAAGTTATGTGCCAGCCAAGTTGACATCTTGTTACGGGTTCAAAGTTGAAACTTGCTAGACGATCACAACCATCAAGGTTTTTTCTTTGCACTCCTTATCCTCCACTAGAATACTTTAATTCATTGACAATGTTTTTTACATTTACGCACGACTGATGCTGAATGTGACCTTGCAATTGTGGTGATGCTGGGAATTTATTGTTTCAACTAATGATAAAAATAAGACATCCCTAGTCACTAGTATGACTAGTCAATAGTAATGTTAGTTACCTGATAGCATAAATATTTGTTACATTGTTTTGTACTTTATATGGTGGGGCAATAATTTCAGTGGTGGAAGAGTGAATTAATTCCCCATTGGGTGATCACTATAAAAAAAATGGTCACTATTGACAACATAAAACAATTTTATGTTGGAGAAGTAATGTTATAACATCAAATTTTGTTACTTGAGAAATTGCAAAAATGAACATAAGCTTAGTGCTGATGCATAGCTGAAAGTTAGGTATACCTTTAAGACCGAGGTCTAAGTATAACAAAGTGTAAGCACATGAAAAACATACTGCGCCTTTGGTTCTTTTTCTAGAGGATTTGATGCGAGAGTACCGACTTTTACCCTTGTAAAAGATCTATATAAATCCACATCAGATTCCAGTTGCTTTCAAGGTAGATTTAGTCCAATCCTTTTTACTTATATTAATGTCGAAAATCTGCATACAATGTAAAATACACAAGAATTAAATCGCATGATTCACCAAAAACAAAATATGCACTAGTTGAAGGACTCACAGCATTAACAGAGGCTTCAGGTAACTTTGAGGCGGGTCGTTATTATAAAGGTCTGGTACTTTTCACTTGCTTAATGATAGTGCATACGTGTTCATATGAGAATTGAGATTGTTGATGGAGGATGGGACCCAATTGGATTGAAATATCGATACGTGCATTTTGAACATCTTTTTTCCCATTTGAGCATTGATTATTTGATTCTTTAATTTTAGATTGTTAATTATGCATTGAGCATTTGAGAATTGAGATTGTTAACGGAGGATGGGACCCAATTGGATTGAGATATTAGATATGTGATTTAATTGAATGGTGGGTTGAAATTAGGTTAATTAGGTTAACGCGATAATGAAACATGACATGGTGGGTAGAAATTAGGTTAATATGGTTAATAAGGTTCATCTTCCATGGGGTGAAATCTTGGTTCTGCCCTGAATTCGCCCTAATCAACACTGATTAATCTTGATTAGTGCTAATCAACACTTATTAGCACTGATCAACACTGATTAAGCTAATTAGCCCTCACTATCCCTAATTAACCTTGGTTAACACTGTGTAGCCCTGATTAACACTTTGTAGCCCTGGTTTCGCCATTGATTGGCCCTAATTAACACTAATTAATCCTGACTAGTGTTAATCTACACTAATTAGGCTATTCAGCCCTAATTAACCATGATTAACACTTAAAAGGCTATTCAGCCCTAGTCAAGGGAAAATCAAAAGATCACTTAAAAGCACGCAGAGATATGCAGGTGATAGGTATACGGCGTGAATTGTATCCACGAATGGTTAATGGTAAGCTGGTTTCGCCCGAAGCAGTATATACATTGGATAAAAAGCAGATACAGCAAGTGTGCGAGCGGGTTAAACTGTTAATGCTACCATATGGCTATGCATCTAATATATCACGTTGTTGAAACCTTGCAGATTGTAGGTTTTAGGGTTTAAAGAGTCACGATTGTCATGTATTCATGAAAAGATTTATACCAATTGTCTTTCGTGACCTCTTGCCGAAACCAGTAAATGAAGCATTAACTGAACTTAGTCATTTCTTCCGTGATTTGTGCTCAAAGGTGCTCCGAGAGAGTGACGTTAAGATTCTTGAGAAAAAAATTATTGAGACGCTGCGCAAGTTAGAGAAAAATATGTCCCCCGTCCTTCTTTGACTCGATGGAGCATTTGACCATTCACTTAGCATACGAGGCTAGAGTGGGCAAACCTGTGCAGTATCGATGGATGTATCCATTTGAGAGGTGATGTCGCCCATCCATCTTTAAATTGTATTTCATACTTGCACACTTCACTTGATTACTGAAATTAATGCTTATTTCTTACATAGGTATATGTTTGACCTTAAGAAAAAGGTGCGAAACAAAGCCCAGGTTGAAGGTTCAATTGCAGAGGCCTCTATCCTTGAGGAGCTTACCAACTTCTGCTCCCTTTACTTTGAGACTGATATTGATACAAAGATGAATCGACTTGGTCGTAATGACAATATTGTCAACACAAAATTCGATGAGTGTCTTTTCATATTCAAGCATCTTGGTCGTGCACTTGGAGTAAGGAGCGGTCGATATCTATCCGAGGAGGAGTACATTGCCGTGACATTGTACGCTCTCATGAATTGCAATGAAGTTGCACCATTCATAGTGTAAGTAGTTGCGTACATATCTTCCTTCTCATAGTATTCACTATCATAATATAACGATGATGCCATATAACATGTAGTGAATACGATGAGGAAGTGTTATTAGCAAACCCTGGGATATCAGATGGATAACTTGAAAAAATGAGAAACAACGCATTCCCTGAGTGGTTCCGATAGAGCGTAAGTTCTAAAACCTACAGTTCATTTCTACTATAGACCACATGTAATAAGCTAATACTCTATGTAAATTGTTTGTTGTTGTAGACCGCCCATGATGGAGTTGATGTCCGTCTCAAGTTGCTTGATGCTGACCCGAGTAGACTAGTATCGTGTCATAAAGGGTACATTGTCAATGGGTTTAGGTTTAACACGATGGAATTTGACTTTACTAAACAAACCCAAAATAATAGAGTTTTGATCAAAGGTGACTGTTATAATGATAACGAGCGTGATTTTTATGGGCAGTTGGAGAAGGTTATTGAACTAGACTATTATGGCAACGGTAATCGACTGGTAATGTTCAGATGCAAATGGTTTGACAATATAGGTGGTATTCAAGTTAGTTGACATGGGATTGTAGACGTTAATATGAGGTCAAGGCTCGGATCCTACAAACCATTGTTCCGTTTCTATTAGTGATAGTGATTGACTGTGTAGAGCAAAAATATTATTGTCAATGTGCTTTTAGACATGCCTGTTTATTATTTAAATTGAATTAGTTTTTAATTGATGGTGGTTGACTATTTAATTTGGGTTGTCTTATATAGTTGACAGTGCCACATTGTTAGCATACTAAGTTTTGCACTTAAGTTATTTATTATTCGGGCGAACTACATTGTTATTTATTTTCTTTTGCACTTAAATTGTTTATTATTCTGGTGAACTACGTTGTAGATATGTCGAGATCCAGTGCACCCCGAGGTCGTGGAGGTGGCCGTCGCGGAGCTGCTTTGGCACGGTCAGCCCCCCTCCCTAGGATTGGTGACGTGACTACTACTGAGCAGCCGTCATCGTCATCAGTTGCTTCAGACCATGGTGAGACGATATTAGTTTCATGTCAGATTGAAAGCAATTACTTGCTCAGGTCCGAAACAATTAGTATGTTTTTAATTTTCAAAGCTCAATTCTATTGTAATACGCACTTATATGGGGATTGATGTATCTCTCCCTAATTTTTTGTAATTAGTTTTGTAGAGGATTGTGTTAAGACCAAGATCGGTCCTATTATCAAGGCACACCTCCCACAGCCTCATGCGACATGGGGGTCATGGACAGAATCAGACAAGAAGCTTGTCTGGGGGAAGTTTTTGGTAAGGAACGCAGTATTTTTCATGTGCTTTACTTTTGCGGTTTTAAAATTATCGCTGAATTTTTCTTGCTAACTGTGTTTTTCAATTGTGTTGACTTGTGTTCAGGACTATTTCAAATTTGAGTCGGACGGAGACCAAGAAATCAGAAGGCAGGCGTGGGAGTGGCATTGTGCCGAGAACTACAAGAAATGGATGCTGAATGCAGGAGGGGGGCACTAGCTCGGGCGGGTATGACAGATATATCTATGACCAGGGACCACAACCCCGAGTACTTCTCCAGAAACATGTGGGGGGCAGCTAGTGTCGCATTGAAGTACTCCAGACTGGGCGAAGCTGAGTGAGTGAGGCAAAGAGATGACTCACAACGGGAAGAAGATGAAGCACAGTGCTGGTTCCCGTCCATTTGTCGTGCACAAGCTGAGGTTGATAGATGAGGACCCTGACAAGAGGCCTCCTACGAGGATCCGCCATTTTGAGCGCACACACCAGAAAAGTGATGGGAAGTGAGTGTCTGAGAGCGCCAACCAGTTTGCGGTGAGCATGTAACTCATGTATTACTTTTGTATTCCTATTACATTTTCGTGATTGCGGCCAATAGAATTTCTCTAACATTTTCATTGTTTTCTTATACAGAGTTTATACAAAGAGAGTTCAGGCCAACTCCCAATCAGACGATAGCCAGACAGTGAACGAGTTCTCGTTGTGGTCAGATGCTACTGGGGGTCCTAAAAAGGACCGTATACTTGGCCACCCTTGTCAGTCCATACGAGTGTTGCTAGCCGACAGGCCTCAATCGTCAGGCGAGATCAGTTGTAGCGGTTCTCGGGCAGATGCGACGGAGCAAAAGCGCTTCAACACAATGTTTGATGCGAGCCTTCGGACGATGCTTGAGGACGGTTATGTAATTATAAAGGGCTCCAAACTTTATGCAATACAAATTTTCTCAAGTACTTGTTTATTTTGTGCTCTATATGTGATCTTGATTTGATATATGATGTTGAATCCTTTGTATGGCTTCGTGCAGGGTGATACCGATGATCCTAGTGCCGGTGACCCCCGGGGCGATGAAGATGTTGTTGGATCGAACGTGCCTTCTTCATCGAGGAATGAAGAGGATAATGGCGGGCCTGGTTGTTCTGCCGACGAGTGTTTAGATAGGGGTTTGGTTTATGCAATGATTGTTATTTTATTGTTTTGAATTGATCATCCGTACTTAACTGTATGAATTCTATTATTTTAATGCATATGTTAACGTTTATCTGTACTTTGATGAATGCGACAAGCTGTTTGAACGAATACGGGACAGGGTGTTGAAACAATTTTGACTGAATGCGTTGAATGAATGAAAGCATTGAAAGCTTTCAATGCATTCATTCAAAATCATTTCAACGAAGGTTAAATCGGTTTTTGGACTGATTTAACCTTGAATTGGATGTGAATTGCTTATGAATTAGTATTAGTCCTCCGACAGGTTTTGGACAGGTTATTTGTCCTGCAAATATATATATATTTTTTTTGCAAAGCCAGTTTTTACGACAGCAATATGCGGTTGCTAACAGAAAAAAAGCGGTCGCTAATTTTAATATTTTAAAAAAATAAAATAATATTTAAAAATATTTTGAGACTGCACATAGCGTTGCTAAATAAAATAATTGCGGTCGCTAAATCTTTTTTTCACATATTTCAAAAAAAATTAAAAATAAAATAATATTTTGGCGACCATAATTGTTGGTCACTAATTCGGTCGCTAATATACAATATTATTTAATAAAAATTAAAAAAAAAAAGAAATTAAAAAATATTTAGCGATTGCGTTACGCGATCGCTAACGTTAGCGACCGAATTTTAAAGGCGGTCACTAAAATTTAGTGACTTGGCCTATAGCGACCGTTTTAGCGACCGCACTAACGCGGTCGCTAAAACCCTTTAGCAACCGCGTTAGCATCTTTAGCGACCGCGTCTGTCGGTCGCTAAAGACAATGTTTCTTGTAGTGATTGTACCCCGCTAAAATTAGTTTGACTTTTAGCGACGGATTTTATTCCATCGCTAAAAGTCTTACTTATTTTGTGAATAAATGACTTTTAGCAACGAAAATTCCGTCGCTAAAGTTTTAAATGACAGACTTTTAGCGACGGAGTTTCCATCGCTAAAAGTCGTTCATTTTTTACTAATTTTTAGAGATAGATGTTCCGTCGCTAAACGTCTGTTGTTAAAACTTTTGCCAACGAATTTTTCCGTCGCTAAATATTTTACGTAATAAATTTTTTTCAAAAAAAATAAATTAAAATACATAAAATATATTTAGCGATAGATATTCTTTCACTAATTGTATTAACACGTATGTCGCTAAAAGTCGATTTTTAGGAGGCAGATTTCAAAATTCTGTTGCAAAACTTTTAGCCATGAGTTATACGTAACGGATTTTTAATGACGGCGTGTCCGTCCCTTAGTGTCTTTGTCGATGGATATAGGACTTTTAGCAACGGACATTAGTCCTTTTTCTTGTAGTGCAACTCGGTCGTGAAAGTCACTTGTTAGATGGCATATAATTTAAGGGCCATATTTAGTGAGTGGAGCTCTAAGGAGCCAGCAATACAACCAGATGAGAGTGTCGATCCAATTTCCTATCTTAGCCAAATATGCCGATGCACAGAGTCCACTAAGTTTAAGCAGTTTACATTAAGTCTACGATCATTTTGGGGCATTTAATTAACATATATGTTAATTAAATGCCCCAAGAGAACGAAGAGGACAAGAGACACCCCGCTTCCCATTTGGTATTCCTTTGTCTAAGATTATGACAATGTACGACTCTTCCCTTTCACCTTCTATTTTATAATGACCTCTTTTCAGAACATTCAACTTAGGCGTTCTTGTTTTTTTTTTTTTTTTCATGCTAATAGATGAGTTGAAAGCACCAGGCTTAGCCAAGTCTCTGTCTCGGCCCAGATTTGGCCAAGTCAAGCCGTCAAGGGGTGTGAGGTGGGAAATCAAGGCATCTGCCTTGAGAGTGTCGATCCAATTTCCTAAGTTGAATGTTCTGAAAAGAGGTCATTATAAAATAGAAGGTGAAAGGGAAGAGTCGTACATTGTCATCATCTTAGAGAAAGGAATACCAAATGGGAAGCAGGGTGTCTCTTGTCCTCTTCATTTTCTTGGGGCATTTAATTAACATATATGTTATGTTAATTAAATGTCCCAAAAGAACGCCTAGGTTGAATGTTCTGAAAAGAGGTCATTATAAAATAGAAGGTGAAAGGGAAGAGTCGTACATTGTCATCATCTTAGACAAAGGAATACCAAATGGGAAGCAGGGTGTCTCTTGTCCTCTTCGTTCTCTTGTTAATAAGCATCATCTTTACACCAGGTTCAGCATCCAGACCACCCTGTAAGTTTATTTTGTATCATGTTTGAAATGCAACTTCCCTTCACAAGTTTATTTTGTCTCATGTTCAGCATCCACACCACCATGTAAATTCAACATGCATATTGAGCATAAGGCAATATAAACACCATTTTGTTTGGGGTGGATATGGATGGACACAATTGATGGAGGAGATCGGGTTGAGAATCATACCGTACCGTTTTAGTTCTATATCCCACATCAAGGAAAAAACTAAGCAGTACTTGAATACATAAAAGTCTTTTGGGTCTATCTCCTTAGAGTATTTTTGGTTTTGAGTTAGATAATTTCATACATAGAAGACAGAAATTGGGTGTATGTCGGAAAGGGATCCTACACTACAGAAGCACTTGATGCCCAAGTCAAAGCAGGTAGGAGAGAAATGGGAAAACGATGGTGTGTATGTGCGTTAGCAACTCTAGCTAGGTAGCCCTCTCCTTCTAGGACTCGGAGTTTCAGTCGTGGTCCAGTCTGGGACTATCTATAGTCTACAGATGGACTTATGTTCCGGATGGCGCTGAGTCTCAGTTCCATAGAGATCAAGGTGTTATGTTCCTTGATCGCCAAGGAATTTGACTGAGCCGGTTGCGGACATCTGGTGTGCACCTAGCGAGAGTCTCGCAACTACTTAGGTCTAGGTTAGCGACTCATGTCTCGGTTTGGTGTCCCCGACCCAGAAAGTTCTGGAGGCATAGCAATTGCGACAGTGTGCTAGTCGTTGGTAAACTACATTTTAGCCTCAACAACCATCATCATGCACGAGACAGATCAAGTCAAGTATGAGTCCATTAATGTAATATACAAAAGATGGGCCTTGGCACGTTGAGAATGTCATAATGTTTATGTACAAAAAATATGACGTAGATTCTCCAATAAAGGTAGCATCGTGGGCAAAGACTAGATCAAGATATCATTGTTTTAGACTACATGACCAACCACTTTTGTCTTCCTAAATTTAAAATGAAATACTAACAAATAAAAAAGCTGAACTATATGTGTTACTGATGGACAAACCAATAATTTTATATTCCTTCCGTCCCTTTTTATTTCATCACTTTTGACTTACACGCTTATTTAGAATATGAGTTATATTTTATGAATTTTTCATGTTACCTAGAAATAGAGAAAAAGAGAGGTAAAAAAGAGGGGGAAAAAGAAAGTGAGTCAGTAGAAAGAAAAATTTGTTAGTGAAAAATTAATATGGAGAGCAAGATATAAAATAAAATAAAAAGTATAAGAAGAATAAACATGAAAAAACACATGAAATTTTTCTTTATTTGAAAAGTGATCAACTTTTCTGAGACTATATATATATATATATATATATTAATTAAGGATAGAAAGAATATATATTACTCGTTTTAAAGTTTTTACGTTCATATTATTGCAGGCATTCACAATAGAAGGCTGCAAAGGTGGCCTCCCACACGAGGGCCCGTTAGAGGAAGTCGGTCACCACGTGCTCCTCATTGCTAGTTTCTTTCCTTGTTGAAGAGCTACTTCCTCGTTCTAAAGTCAGATTCCCCCATTCCTTTTGCGGTGGGGGTAGTATCTATCTGTATGGAATAAAGATGGACTTTTATTATTTAGATTAATCAAACTTCATGGTGGAAAATGTTTATTTGAGCTCCACAATTTACTTCCTCTTTCTTAAGTCGGATTCCCCCATTCCTTTTGCGGTGGCGGTATTATCTATTTGTATGGAATAATGATGGACTTTTATTATCTATATTGTTTCTTATTAAGTTTGATTAATTTTCATGGTGGAAAATGTTTGTTTGAGCTTCACAATTTATTTTGAGGAAAGAAAAGTATGCGGCCACCCTCAGTCCAATTTTATTTTTATTTTTTTGAAAAAATTCAGAAATATATATCAGGATAAATTTTGAAACTGAATATACATAATACATGGAGTAACTAAAGGTAGAAAAACAGGCTAAATAGATGACATCCCCATCCAATTGAGCGGCTAATAGAAAAACAAGATATATTGACCAACTAGACATAACGGACTAAAACTAACAAAGAGAGAGAGAGAGAGAGAGAGAGAGATAACTAGAACCTAAACAGGATAAAGACTTACTTAAACAACTTATCAAATAACACCAACTCGCTGTCAGCCATAAGCCAACTCTAGACGCTCGTTCTCGCTGCTGCCACCTGTCCTTGATCTTCGTGCATCACTCCGGCTACGTCACCCTACTGCCTGATGCTAGAGGGCACCAAAACCACTACAAATGAAAGCCCCTCAATCCCATCCAATTATTGTACTATCTCAAGATAAAGCTTGGATGTTTCTCACCGAAGGTTTCACTTGGCGAAAAAATGTGGTATGTTTAAATCACCTCCCATAAGTAAATTTGAAGATTAGAGGAGGTCATCTGTTTAGATTTAAAATTTTGTGTGTGTGTGTGAGAGAGAGAGAGAGAGAGAGAGAGAGAGAGAGAGAGAGATGTTGACAAAGAACAGTGAGGAAACATGCCAAATAAAAAGGACAATTTAATTTGACTTTATTTACATACGTTACTATACGAGGCTAGAGAGTTTTGATTTAAGACACTTTGGGTGAAACAAGTATGACCCCATTTTCATTTTTTTTTTTTTTTTTTTGAGAGAGATTTCTAGCGCTCCACAATTTATGGATTAAAAGTGACAGAGTCATCGGAATATAGATACGTCATTTTAAGTCTTGATAATTAGCCAACACTTCAATTGTTGCAAGTTGGATATCGTTAGAGAAGTTTGCCTTTTTGTTTGACAAAGGTGCTCCGAAGTACCATATGAATAATTGAAGTATTTTCTGGTCTTATCGAAAGATTATAAAGGGATAGGGTTGGTTGGAAAGGGTGAATAAATTATTGCACCTTTGTCAAAACGTAGCATATAATTTGCATATTTCAGAATTTTTGTGGTGCCGAAAGAATTATATAGTATGCTACACTCTCAAGATTTATATATATCCTTATCGCCTTTGTTGGTCATTATGCAACGTACAAATAATGTTTCTAGCACTTCTTATCAGATGCCTTCTATAATTTTCAACAAATTTTTTGCAACTATAACCAAAGAGCAACTGATTATGGAAAAAACTGACTATCGATATTTTCTTTAATCTCATCTTGATTTAATAAAAAACATGTGTTAAGAAATAAATTCTAAACGGCCTTTAAGGGTATTGATGTACTCTTTTCTTATCAAAATTGAAGGTGGAGCTCAATCAGAGAAATTAGGAGCTACTTCGGCGGCTGTTTGTTTTGATGAGATATATGTTGATACGAAAAAGAATTGTTGGAAGGAGTGAGAGAGAAAAGGATACCATAGAAATCAACCCAGAGCTCCTAAAGTTAGAGGTTCAGCTCCATCTGCGCAATTGGCCGTTAAAGAAGTTTATAACGACGAATGAGTCAAAGTTATCACTATAGAAAAGAGATGAATCCTTTATAACAAGAAAAACATACAGCTTTTTTATTTGTCTTTTTTCAAGCAATTTCACAACCGTGATTTACAGTTCAACTGCAGAGGATCCTAATTTAAGTGTCACAACCGCTTCTATCAATTTACAGACCACCTCGCCTCCAACAGCCCTCAACACCAACGAAAACCAAGAGTTAGTGGTTGAACCCTCAGATAGGGAACTGTTCGTCTCGATTTTAATTTGAACCACCCCACTTTATCTTATTGCCAAAGATTTGAAAGGTAACAAATAAAGTGCCACTAAAAACATTTTTGAATTTCAAAATGGGAGTGCAATTATCGTACTGTCTCAAATAATGCAATATAAATTACGTCCGGTTCTATTGCTGTTAAGATTGATCTTACAAAAGCTTTTGTCAATTGGAAATGGAACTTTATAGAGTACACCCTTCATTAATGTTTTTCATCCTTAATGGATGCACCTCATCACCACCCCAATCTCTCCATATATATAATAATGGCTTAATGACAAAATTGTTTCTTGAGATTTGCAAGTGTTTGCATTTTACTCCCCGTATTTACAACTTTTGTAATAGTGTCCCTCGACATTAACAAAATCAAACAACCCCAAAATCAAACAGTCATCCAAAATAATCGTTAAAGTAGTCATGTGCGTATCATGTGCCATTTTTTTTAACTAAGTGAAGGGAAAATTGTAACTTTATTTAAAAAAAAGTTCTATCATCTTCATCTTCATTCTGGGTGGACTCCACCTGGAGCTACTCTTCTGTGCTGCAATTTCAAAGAATTCAGCTCCACCAAAGCAAACTATAATATGGAAATGGATGATTCAATGTCTGTTGATTCTTTGACCGGAGTAGTTGACAGAGAAGATGGAAATTCTCTTGAAATTCAATCTCAACATCTGGAATTCTTTATTGATTTTAGTGGTCATCAGTTGGTTCCAATTGAATTGATCGACTCCATAAGTGAGGAAACCAGAGCAGATTCAAGGTTAAGGAAGGTCAGGAAAACGGTGATTCAGAAGATGATGATTTGGGTCATGAAGTGCATGTGGAGAGAGAGGCAAGAAATGAAAACCCATTTTCATGGGGGTGATTTCATACAGGTTGAACATCAATTTCCTTTTCACGGGGTGCATGCTCTGATATCTTTTATCTTTCGGTTTCATCAGGTGATATACGTTAGATGCTTCCTGATGGAGTTCTGAGAATTATTGATGGGAAGAAAAATCTTATCGAGCTATCTCAAGGAGAGTATGTTGCAGTTGAATATCTGGAAAAATTTTATGGCATCACCCCCATTGTTGAATACGGTAATGTTTGGAATATGGAGGACACCCAGAGACAAGAAATGAAAACCTATTCTTCATAGCCAAGAATTGGCCCTCTCTCTAAGGGTTAATAGCGAAAATATACCCTCACATATGGCACGTTTACAAATTATATCTCAGACCTTTCAAAATAGCTTTTTTATTCCCCAAACTATGGCACAATTCTGGTGCCCACACCCTGTTAGTTTTTCCGTTAACTGCGAGGGTATTTTGGTCAGGTCACTTTTTATCTGGGGTATAAAAATGCAACCTTAAAAAATGTTAAGGTATAATTTTGCAAAAAATGCTGTTAACCTGAATAAAGGGCAAAATGACTTCTTTTTCCCCCAAATTCAAAACGCGCACACACACTCACACACTCTCACGCAACATAGACACTCACGCACACACACTCACACACTCACTCATGGCTGAAAGCAGCAACAATACTTCCAGATCTGGAAAATCAAACCACTCCCCAAATTCATCCATGCCCACCACCTGCTATTGTGGACAAACGGCCCCATTGACCATGTCGTGGACCAAGAACAATCCGGGTAGAAGATTTTTGGGATGTGCTCACTACAAGGTAACTATCTACACTCTTAATTTGATAATCATATGAAATTTTGATCTTAACTAATGTAGGGTTTTTTTTATATGTATGTAGGATGAACAAAAATGTAAGTTCTTTAAATGGTTTGATCCGAATGTATGCGATTATGGAATGGTGTTTGGGAGGTTGGCATTAAAGAAATTAGAAGAGGGGCATGTACAGAATGATGAAATGCACAAGAGGAGTATACAGTTGCAGTTGAGGAACCAACAATTGGAGATAAAGAAGTCTGAGTTGGAGAGGAGGAACATGGAGCTGCTCGTCAAGAATTCAAGCTTGAAGAAATGGACTGTGATCTTGTGTGCAGTTGTAGTTCTATTGGTAGGGTTTAGGTTTGGGGAAAAAAACTGTGTAAACAAGACTGGTAAAATATTGTATTTGCCCTAATTGTATGCAACCATATTGTATTTGCCATAATTGTTATCAGTGTACCATCTTTTTGTTGATGTAAATAACTAAGTCCTGACAACTTCACGGTCATTAATTTAATCAAATGTAACAACACATTAATTAAATGTACTAAGCATCCAACACATGACAATATACTCATTAATATTAAAACTTAATCATCCCTCTTAGTACAAAAGTATCCAAGTTACATCAATTGTGAACAAAAGTTGTTAAGCATTTATCACATAGACAATGCCCTAAAGACCTGGCCAAATGCAGTTTGTATACAAACAAAAAGTTGCCCATCTATTTATTTGCTCATGTTCCTCATATACCCCAATATCTGCACAAAGTTTGGCCCTTTTAAAGCTGGCCAAATGATCACCCTGTACCCCCCGTATGTGCACAAAAAATGCCCCAGCATATAGCATTCACCATACTCTATTTGCACCAAAAAATGGCCCTATGAAATTCCCCATTTTCTTCACAAAAAATGGGCATATAACCCAAACTCCATAGCCAAAGGCCAACCTACAAATATTTATATATGTATATTACCCAACTACTAACTTCCATGCCAACATACTTCACTTCCATGCCTTTCTCCCATTCCCTTTACCTTTGTCTCCTACCACTGCTTTCTTTCCACTAGCAGTGTCTATCCCTTCCCCCTTGCTTTTAGAAGAACTCCTAGTCTGAATTGTTGTAGCCTGCAAGGATGAAGTGCCCCTGGCTGTTGTTTTACCACTAACAGTGTCATTTTCTTTCCCCTTTCCTTGAGTAGAACTTCTGGTCTGAACTGCAGCAGTTTGCAAGGATGAGGTAGTTGTGCATGCTTCTCCCTTCCAAGTATATTGAGCAACCTTCACTGATGTTGACCCCATTTTCTTCATCATTGGTGGAGGTGCTTGCTTAAAAACTGGGTGTCCTTGCATTTTGATTGGTGGTGGTTTAACCTGCATGAACTCCAAAGTGTAAGAATATAAACATTTTGTGCTCTGTTTTTTTACTTTGGTGGCAACATTTTCTTACCACTTCTGATGTTTGAGAAGCATTTGGTGTAGCCATATGTTGTTGGTTCAGGTTTTCTTGTGACAAATCAATATGTGGGCCAGTTGGCTTCCAGACAGGTCTGGCCTTTTTCTTCTATAATAGAAAATTAAAAAACTATCACCAAAACCATCACAAACAGTATTTGAAAATTACATTGCATATGCACAAAGTCTTACCAGTCCCAGTGTCCTTTTTGAGCCCTTTTTTGTTCTGTCAGAAACAACTGCAGGGATAGAAGTTGTACCCCCTTGTTCACTTTCCCTAGTAACTCTCTCCAGGGAGGAGTCCAGTGACTTGCCAATCACTTGAAACAGCTCAGTGTTTTTATATTGGTGCTGCAGTTGAGCATTGATCTCTTGAAATTCCCTTATTGCCTGAGCCACTGCTGCATTGTATGCCTCATTCTTGTTGCCACTGCTTGGCAGGGCAACAAGAATGAGGCATACTCCTCAAAACCTCTGCCCTATAACTCCATAGCTTCTCATATTGTTCCTTGCAATTGCCCTCAATTTCCTCCATAGCAAGTTTCTTAGCCCTATATATTTGCCATTTAGAGGCCTCAATGTTGTATGATTCATGAAGTGTATCAGCTATAGCTTGAACTGGCCATTTAGGATTAGATCTCAGGGAAGACTTTATCCTTCTTGCAATCCACCTATAGTTCACCATGTCAACCTCATATGTCCTTGAGCAAGTGTGTTCAGGATTTAGGGTTTTCACTTGCAAAGTGGTGGTCCTGTACATGTAAGAAGCATATAAGACCCAAGGACATTCACCCTCACAACACACAGCTCTAACCCTTCTCTTCTCCATCTTTGTAAAGCTAATGGATTTTCCATTCTTACATGCATAATTCCTAATAGCTTCCCTCAATTGTAGGTGTGAGGCAAAGCACTGACCTAACTCAAATGAGGGATCTTCAGACATTGATTCATTGAACTGGGGATAACTAATCTTTTTCCATGGTTTCTTTTTCATTTTAGGAGCACCTTCTTCATCAGATGAACTATCCACTTCCACCTCATTTGGTGCATAGTCAGAGTCATGCCCTGCTTCCACAACCTTTGTTAAGTCCCCTACTTCAATTGTCCTCAGTTTCACAACTTCATCATCACTAACAGGGTAATCACTGTCCATTATCTTACCATCTTCTTCCCTAGCCTCTACAGAGTCCTTTGAGGTTACAGAGCCATCACTGTCTTCATCCATGGTGTTATCTGACTCTAAAATTCTACCAGAAGATTGCACATTTTTAGGTAGAACAGTAGATGTAGAAGTGGCTTGACTATCCATGGGTTCACTGTGCTTCACATAAACTTCTATTACCCTATTGTCTTTTACATTTTTTGTTAAGCTTAGGGCAATCTGATCTGTCCCTAATAACAGAAGTCCTGTACTTAAGGTGCAACCATGTATCTTAGAATAAAATTTTGGCCAGTTCTCTTGTTTCTCCATATCTATTTCATACCCTAATTTCTCACAACAATCAACCAACTCAAGCAAAGACATCTGATCTGGATCACAGTAGTCAAAATAAGCAACTTTACCACCTACATAAACTGTAACAGGGCAGTTTCTAAATTCACCTCCATGGTGCAACTCAATAGTAAAGAATTCAGAGTCATAGTCTGCATTAAATCAAATAAAAATTGCAAGTTAAAATATGTTGAAAATGAATTACATAAAAAGCATATTTTTCCAATTTCATCTCAACTGCCACAACATAAACCCTAATTACAAGATATAGTGTAACATAAACCCTAATTGCATTCATTCGAATATCTGCACAAATTAAAATATGTTGCAATTCCATAACAGGAAAAGCCATGTTTCTTAGTTTCACTACAACAGGCACAACATAAACCCTAATTGCAAGAAATGCTCTAACAGGAAAATACGAACACTAGAAAACCCTAATCGCGACTAATTTTCAATCGTTCAAAAGGTAATCATTGATAATATAATTGAATCTAATGAAAATAGATAAATGAATGAATGACTTACCGTATTCTGGAAGCCCGTAGTTGCCCTGGCGCAAAACCCCCACCATTGTCGCGATTATAGAAGGAAAGAAGCCGTAGTCTCGATGATTTTGGCAAAATCCTCCCACGATCGTCTCTAGTGCCACGATCGAAATGATCTTCTCTGTTTTGGAAATGACCCAAAACAGAGTATGGACTGGACTCTCTTATGCTACAGCCCCGCAATCTTTCCCTCCAAAACATGCCCATGCGATTTTACCAATATGCCCTCAATATGTTGGGGGATAATTTTGCAAACCCAAGATTTTTCGAAAAAAATGGACGGAAGGTAAACGTTTGCAACGTTAGCCATAGTTTGGGGAATAAAAAAGCTATTTTGAAAGGTCTGAGATATAATTTGCAAACGTGCCATATGTGGGTATATTTTCGCTATTAACCCTCTCTCTAATTCTATCTACATATATGCAGCTATGTATTGCTTTTTTCTTTCTTGGACGCCATTTCTTAAATGGCAAATTGAAATTGTGTGATCTCTATGCATCTGGTGATGTTTGTTTTAACATCAAATTGGGGGTTTAGGATTCAAGGAGAGGAAGAGAGAGGAGAGAGAAGAGAGTAATGGAGGTTTAGGGTTTTCAGAGGGTTTGGTAAGGGAATGGACTGATTTGCCCATGCCGACTTAACGTCCAAATTTCAACGGCTATCCAATTTTGGAGTCGTTTGTAATGGTTTTATCAACGTCAGAGGACACTATTACAAAAGTTGTAAACACGGGAAACGAAGTGCAAATACGTGTAGACCTCATGAAATAGTTTTGTCATTAACCCTATAATAATAAATGGCCAACCTAATACACGTATCTTCCGAAAAAGGGGTATTAGGCAAGGGGACCAACTTTCCCCCTACTTGTTTATCCTATGCATGGATATGTTAGCTAGGTCATTTGGATCAAGATCACCAAGCTAAATATCTCACTGGTCTCAAAGCTAGTC
This sequence comes from Escallonia rubra, assembly GCA_033065855.1. Taxonomy (NCBI): domain Eukaryota; kingdom Viridiplantae; phylum Streptophyta; class Magnoliopsida; order Escalloniales; family Escalloniaceae; genus Escallonia; species Escallonia rubra. Next base: position 237,837 of record JAVXUO010002861.1, on the reverse strand, counting down.
GCCTGGGCCTTTGTTTCCTATGCTATGCTTTGTTGATGACTGTTTCCTCTTTTTCGCGTGCCGACTGCTGCAAGGCTATTTCTTGCAACACTCTTATTCTTCTTTCTTGCAGGTTTTGGCAAGATCAAGCCCCATGGAATCCAAGTCTCCAACTACCCCTTCCTCTGCCCTTTGCCGACCCTGCTCCAGTTTCTAGTTGTTTTCGACTGGTTGGTTTCGAGCTATGGAATTCACTACTATGGTACTCGCAGTCGCGAATTCACCACCATTATAACTGTGTCACCACCACATCTATTCATGTGGCAAGTTTTCCGTGGTGCACATAGTTGTGCCATGGTGATGGTGGTAGAGCCAAGACAACGATGCTGTGGTCATGCTGGTTTTCAAGCCGATATTAAGTTGAGGAATTGGGAGGATTAAGTGCATAGATTATGATTTGGTACATACATAGGTACACATTAATTATGAAGATTGATCCAGACTCACCCGAGCTATACCGATTGCATTTTAATCTTGATCACAAAGATTAGCCCAGCTCTAATGCGTTCCGTGAGTCAAACTAAAAGCTCCACTTAAAAACTTTTTTGCTTTGTATGGAACCACATCCACAATCCTTTTTACTAAATTTCTATTCTTTTTCTAATGACCGGTTGAAGATATGTCAGTAAAGCATCTTTGAAAGATAAAAGAGTACGCATTTAATAAAACAAACACTAATTTCACCTCCTTTCTTAGCACGGATATACTAACGTCTCAGTTGACTGTTGAAAAAGATACTGCGTGAGCCACACTCATAAACCAAGGGGAAGACCCTATGTAAGTAACTTTGAAATAGAGTCCTCGCTGGTATAATTTCCGACCTAATCCACATATGCATCGTTAGGCTAAAGCAAGAAAATCAAAAGCAAAAAATGTACAAAAAGATTTTGTAATCTTACACACACACACACACACACACACACACATATATATATATATATATATATATATATATATATATATATATAACTGGCCCAAAGAGTTGATGTAATACCCGACGATTGATAATATCCACAGGGAAGCTATTGACTAAGAAAGAACAAGAAAAATACAATACAGGAAGAAAGTCATCTATATACTTGGAATTGCATTTCTTCGGAGAGTTCTAGAGTTGGTTACCAAGCAAAATTGTTTCCCACTTGAGATGTCGAAGAACTTTAGCAAAAGCCAGTTGATTTTTTTGACTAACCATCTAAACGCGTATTTCTGGTATCGTGATATCGCTGAAGAGAGAGCATGTTGTCTCTTTTGGACTTCCAAGAGAAATTCTATTGCAGACCACGGTAAGACTAGGACCCTGTGAAGTGGTAGAGTAGCGAGATACCAATTAGCAAAGCCAGATCCAGTATAGAGGATGAAGGACAACCAGCATCATGAGGATGTGTAAAATCGAAGTGGAGGTAATACGCTGAACCGCGACCTTTGGATATTGTTAACCCATTTATTATCAGTTTTTTTTTTTTTTAGTCTGTTTTTACCTTTTGATATTTTTATTTCACTCCCTTGTTTGTGGCTGAAAATAGAATTAAAAAGTTTCTAATTCTATTTGACGTTAATAAATGTGAGTGTTGACGTTTTAGCAACAAAGAACAAACTTTTTATTTAACTTTGCAGACTTTAAATTAAAATTCGTTTCCAAACGGGGGCTGAATTCGTGGATCTCTACAAGGTCCGATAACTTTAGGAGTGGATATAGCGATTGCAAAATTTCTGGTGTAAATTAAGCATTTAAGGATAATGTATGTGAGTAGACATGGATATAGAGAATGGAAAGCAGATTATTCTGTTTATGCGTTTTCACAAATGATACATACATAATTCCATTTTGAAAAAGATAAAGTCATTTTGCCTTTTCAACTGATCATATAGCGCTAAAGTTTAATTGACTGTGTACAAGGCTCTTGAGATAATGGTTGGAAATAAAACTATTTCTTTCTGTATATTATAGGCTGTTCATTGCAATTACTAGATTTTGAATTCGCAATCATTAATTCAAATATCATAATGTTCATTTCTAGTTCGTAAAATTAGTTTACTCCTTCCTAACGTATGCGTCAAGTCTCATATCGACAATACATGGATTTTGGAATTGGTTCTTATACCTGGTGGGATTATCCTAGTCTTAAGCATACGTTTGGGTTGTATATCAAGTTCAACATTGTATCAGAGTTAGGCTCTGTCGTCCCATTCGATCCAACGGGACCACCTCTTATTCAAGAGGAGCACATCTTATTTCCATGCTGGGCGTGAAGGCGGGTGTCAAGTCCCACATCGACCATACGTAAAGTTTGAGATTAGTTCTTATACCTGGTGGGCTTATCTTACTCTTGAGCATGCTTTTGAGTTGAAAACAGTAAAAATAACGAGCATCTAACGTAATTAAGAAATTATTTCCTTAGCCAATGATATAAGGAGCGGCTAAACTCTGCACAATCTTTTATGATACCCGTATATCACCTTTCTTTATTACTTTAAGGCCTTTTTTGTTCAGACCAGAGCAGGCATTCGACGTTGAATAAAGCATTTGCTTGAGCTTTTCTAGGCTGCTAACGTGTCTTGGCTTCCGCAAGTTAAATTTTTTTCTGCTTCATTAAGGTGGTCTGATGTATTTTTGTAGACAAAGCTATTCTCACATGTACTATCAAACAAGTCATCCATTTCTGAATGTTGCAAAATGTTACCATGACTTAAAGTTGCTATCATCATGTTTTAACTGCTAGAGCTTTGCTTGGATACATGATAATTGACTACTCAGAGCTCACTACAAGAAAAGAGGGAATTAGCGACGGACTTTTAGCAACGGACGAAATTCCGTCGCTAAAAGTTCTTTCAGCGACGGATATAACCGTCGACGAAAATCCGTCGGTAAAACTATTTAACGACGGAAACATCCGTCGTTAAAACATTTTACCGACATATTTTCAGCGACGGTGTTTTACCAACGAAATATACCGCCGTTAAATATTTTATAGGTTTTTTAAATTTTCAATGATTTTAAAAAAATATATAGGCGACGGAATCATTCTGTTGGTAAAACAAACCGTCATTCAAAGTAGGTTTTTGCCGACGGACTTTGACCGACGGCTGTGTTCCGCAGGTAAAGGTCTTAAAAAGACCAGATCTATCTGCTTTTCTTTCTCCCGTTTCTCTCTCTCTCTTTCTCTCTCTCTATTAACGCTCACCGGCAATATCTCCTCCATTGCCACCTCTGTCGCCATCCCCGGCAACCCAGCCCCCGACGTTGGTATAGCCTGCCACCGCCACCGACGCCGCCACTGCCGCCCATCTTCAAAATCAGAGCACCACCGCCGCCACTGCCGCGCCGCCCATCTTCAAAACCTAGAGGTAACATCAAACCGCGCCGCCCATTTTCTAGTCATCTTTTTGGTGATTGAACTGCACTATTCCATTGATTCGGGCCCTTAGACTAACATCAAACAATTTCAACTCTAATTGCTTGAGCACGTGCCATCCCCCCAGGTTTCTGCCGCTGCTTTCACGCGTTGTCGCCATCGGTATTTTCTTGACCGACTCAGACTAGGCTATAACAGTTTCTTTTGGGCATACACCCTTCTTAGGCCAATTTTTTATATTTTGAGACTAGTTCCTGGCTAATATGAGTACTCTGAGTTTGACTTTGGCCTTGTTTTGTACTAGCTCTTTTTGCCATGTCCGTCACTCCATGCAATGCTTCTTAGTTCATTGATTCAAGTTGTTCTAATCATATGACTTCCAACCCTTCTCTCTTTATGATTAAATCTACTTGTGCTTATACCCTTCTAATTCTCACTACTAATGGATCTACCATGGATACTCATCATATATACTCTATTTCTTCACCTAGTTTGTATGTTACCAGTACCTTCCTTGTTCCTTCTTTGTCATTAAATCTGTTATCTATTGGAAAAATTTGTGATTTTATATCTTCAAGTCATCCTTTGTAATCAAAGGTGTATTATGCATGATCCTCGAACGTAACAAACAATTAGGATAGGCAGTAAACTTAGACCAATTTTTTATATTTTGAGACTAGCTTAATACAGTAATGAGAGGAAGATCTGATAATATAGGTGGTGATGTCGATTGCCTTGTATGTACTGAAAAATACCTTGCTCTTGTATTGTTAGTTTTTCTTGTTTATTTTCATGTCTTCGTCCCCTCTTTTGAGGTCTCCTTGAATTTAATTAAACGTTCGACGTGCACTTGTATTGTTGGTTGAAGCTGTAAACTAGAGGTGGTTTGTTTGGTCTGTCAATTTGGTTTGGTTTTGGACAAAGGTTTATTGTTTGCTAGTATTATAGTTGATGCCCTAATCCAACCAAACCCTAAACCCCAAACCCCAAACCCGAACCCCAAATCCTAATTGAATCGAACCCTAAATTAAACTAATTGAACCCCTAATTAAACCCTAAATTGATTGCCCTAATCCAACCGAACCCTAATTGAACCCTAAATTGAATGCCCTAATCCAACCGACCCTAAATTGAACTAATTGAACCCTAAATTGAATGCCTCAAATCAACCGAACCCTAAATTGAATCAATAGAACCTTCTAATTGAACCCTAAATTGAAGTAATTGAACCCTAAATTGAATGCCCTAATTGAATCGAACCCTAAATTAAACTAATTGAACCCCTAATTAAACCTTAAATTGATTGCCCTAATCCAACCGAACCCTAATTGAACCCTAAATTAAATGCCATAATCCAACCGAACCCTAAATTGAACTAATTGAACCCTAAATTGAATGCCTCAAATCAACCGAACCCTAAATTGAATCAATAGAACCCCCTAATTGAACCCTAAATTGAAGTAATTGAACCTTAAATTGAATGCCCTAATTGAATCGAACCCTAAATTAAACTAATTGAACCCCTAATTAAATCCTAAATTGATTGCCCCAATCTAACCAAACCCTAAATTGAATGCCCTAATCCAACCGAACCCTAAATTGAACTAATTGAATCCTAAATTGAATGCCTCAAATCAACCGAGCCCTAAATTGAATCAATAGAACCCCCTAATTGAACCCTAAATTGAAGTAATTGAATCCTAAATTGATTGCCCCAATCTAACCGAACCCTAAATTGAATGCCCTAATCCAACCGAACCCTAAATTGAACTAATTGAACCCTAAATTGAATGCCTCAAATCAACCGAACCCTAAATTGAATCAATAGAACCCCCTAATTGAACCCTAAATTGAAGTAATTGAACCCTAAATTGAATGCCCTAATCGAACTGAACCCTAAATGAAACTAATTGAATGCTCTAATACAATCGAACCCGAAATTGAAATAATTCAAGCGCATCGGATATGTGAATTTTGAACAATTTTTTTCCATTTGAACATTGATCATTTGTTTGATAATTTTGGGTTGTTAATTATGCATTTTAGAATTGTGATTATTGATCGATGATTTTAGGTTATTAGCTGTGCATTTGAAGTAATTGCGATTATTAATTGATAATTTTAGGTTGTTAATTGATGAATTTAGATTGTTAATTGTGCATTGAGCATTTGAGATATTGAGATTATTGACGGAGGATGGGACCCAATTGGATTGAATGTGTGATTTTTGTTAATTTTTATTGCATTGAGCATTTGAGAATTAAGAATTGAGATTGTTGACGGAGGATGGGACCCAATTGGATTGAGATACCTGTTAGTTAGCGCAGACACGGACACCACGTCTAATTGAAGGTGTCCGACATTTAAAAAACAAATTAACGTATGCCGATGTGTCTAGAGGTGCGTGTCCAGAGGCGTCGGACACGTGTCCAGAGGCGTCGGACACGCGTCGGTATGTGTCGGACACGTGTCCGGAGGTGTCAGACACGTATCGGACACCATATCGACACCCTATATGAGGTCTCGGAATTGAGGTTGTTGACGGAGGATGAGACAGAATTGGATTGAGATACATGTTAGTTAGCGCAGACACGGACACCACGTTTGATCGACGGTGTCCAGCATTTAAAAAACAAATTAACGTATGCCGATGTGTATGGAGGTGTGTGTCGGTGGGCGTCGGACACGTGTCCAGAGGCGTCGTACACGTGTCCGGAGGTGTTAGACACGTGTCGGACACCATATCGACACCCTATATAAGGTCTCAGAATTGAGGTTGTTGACGGAGGATGAGACCTAATTGGATTGAGATACATGTTAGTTAGCGCAGACACAGACACCACGTTTGATCGACGGTGTCCAGCATTTAAAAAACAAATTAACGTATGCCGATGTGTATGGAGGTGCGTGTCAGTGGGCATCGGACACGCGTCGGTATGTGTCGGACACGTGTCCGGAGGTGTCAGACACGTGTCTGAAGGTGTCAGGCACGTATCGGACACCATATCGACACCCTATATGAGGTCTCAGAATTGAGGTTGTTGAATGTGCATTAAATTTAGGTTAGTTAGGTTAATGCGACATTTTTAGCATGCACCCCCTGGAATCTAATCGTGGCTCCAGCGCTGGCTATAATTAGCCCTAATTAGTCCTGATTAACAATATTTTAGTAAATCAATTAACCCTAATTAGCTCTAACGAGCCTAATTAGTTTTAATTAACCTTAAGAACCTGATGAAATTCAAATTAGCTGTAATTACCCCAAATTAGCCCAAATGAACCCAATTATGCGCATATTAATTGTAGTTAGCCTAATTAGTCATAATTTGCACTAACATAACCCAATTACACCTAATTAGCGCTAGTTAGGACTAATCAACACTACTCGGCACCATCAAAACCCTAATTAGGACTAAATAACCCTAATTAGTCCTAATCAACCCTAATTAGCTATAATTATTCAAAACTAGCCCTCATTAACATTAATTAGCCCTAACATAACCCAATTACGCCCAATTAGCCCTAATTAGGATTAATCGTCACTACTTGGCACAATTAAACCCTAATTAGTCATAATCAACCCTAATTAACTATAATTATCCAAAACTAGCCATCATTAACATTAATTAGCCCTAACATAACCCAATTAAGCCTAATTAGCCCTAATTAGGACTAATCAGCACTACTCGGCACAATTAAACCCTAATTAGGACTACATAACTCTAATTAGTCCTAATCAACCCTAGTCAGCTATAATTATCCAAAACTATCCCTCATTAACATTAATTAGCCCTAACATAACCCAATTAAGCCCAATTAGCCCTAATTAGGACTAATCATCACTACTCGGCACAATTAAACCCTAATTAGGACTAAATAACCCTAATTAGTCCTAATCAACCCTAATCAGCTATAATTAATAATCGTAATTAACCCTAATAACCCAGTTAGCCCTAATTAGCCCTTGTACATCCCATAATTACTCCATGTTGCCCAGAGATGGTTCAATTACTCGTTGTTTACAAACCCTGCCTTCTTTATATTAATTGTTGTTTTGAGAAGTCCATTGGCAACGAGATGGTTCAACTCGTTGCCAACGAGTTCTATTTAATGTGGAATTGGTAACATATGCAACGATCATTCTGCAGTTTTGATATTTCGGAAAGATTCTTGCATATCTTATCAATTTCTGAACACATGCATGCATAGAAACCCTTAGTTCCCGTTCAAAGGTACTCATTACAAAGTAATGCCTTGTAATGAGCCTTTGGATGTCCAGTTTGGACAGTTTGGAAAAGCTAATTGTTTATAAAACAGTATTTTGACTCATGCTTTATGTTCTATGTCGTGGATATTTGGTACACGTTCTCGTGTGTTTCTCCGGGTGCATACAGATCTGGTGTTCTAACATCCGTCAAACCTTCCTGAGCAAGGTTAGATGAATGTTAGAACACCTAATCGATGTGGTGTACTTGGAGAAATGCGGGGAGGTGCTGCCGAATTTTCCACAGACATCGGACTAAGCATGAGTTATTCACTGTTTTATAAACATGTGCTTTTCTGAATGGGATAGGACCACTACCTGTTCAAGAGTGGAGGGGAAATATGTAGACATGTTGTAACATTCATGCATTGATATTTACATCGGCAATGCCTAATCACTGGTCATTATTGAAGGTGGTATACAGTACGATAATTCAGTCGTCATGTCAGTCGATCGAAGTTGGATGAAAAGGAAGAATGCTGAAGATTTTGAGTGTCGCGTTGACGAATTTCTCGACTTCGCTTATGCGCATCCTGCACATGTTGACCTTGATAAGATAAGGTGTCCGTGCGGTAGATGTGAGTTGTTGCACTGGAGAAAAAAAATTGGCATCTTCGTCGGTACGGTTTTATGGGTGGATACACAAGGTGGACGCAGCACGGGGAAACGATAGTATTGTCGTCCAACCTGGCTAGTCAAACTGAAGTTAGGGAGGAGGCACGATATGATTTCTGAGATATGATTATGGATGCTGGGCATGCTAATGTTGACTGGGGTAACGACAGTCCACAACCGCCGAACGAGGGGGCTCATCAGTTTTATGAGTTGTTGAGAGCTGCGGAAGAGCCGCTGTGGGATGGAGCTCCGAAACACACACGGCTGTCTGCGGTTAGTAGGTTATTACAGTTGAAATCAGACCACGGGCTGAGTGAGAAAGGTTTTAACGAGTTTGTTACCTTCATCAAAGAAATACTGCCCGAAAGTGAAAAGCTACCGCCGTCGTACTATGACGCGAAGAAGATGATGAGGAAACTTGGGTTGAGCTATGACCGGATAGATGCGTGCAATAACGATTGTGTATTATTCTGGAAAGAGAATAAGGATTTGTCATTATGTCCAGTATGTGATCATTCGAGGTACAAACCGGACAAAGGGAAGAAGAAAAACATTGCATGGAAGATATTGCGATATTTTCCGGTCACACCACGGCTTCAGAGAATGTACTACTCCTCCAGTACGGCTGAACATATGAGGGCTCACCGTGAGACTCGCAGCAACGATGCCGATGTGCTGACACACCCAGCTGATGGAGAGGCGTGGAAGGAGTTTGACCGCAGGCATCCAGTCTTTGCTCAGGAAGTTCAGAATGTTAGACTTGGTCTGGCAACCGATGGGTTCAACCCTTTCGGTCAGTCTACCACGCCTTACTCCTGTTGGCCTGTTATTATTGTCCCTTACAACCTTCCACCAGGCATGTGCATGAAGAAGCCGTATATGTTCTTGTCGTTGCTTATTCCGGGGCCGAAGAGTCCCGGTAAGGACATAGATGTGTATTTAAGGCCGTTGATTGATGAGTTAAAACAATTATGGAATCATGGAGTCGAAACATATGATGCATCCCTTAAACAAAATTTTCAGATGAGGGCTGCTTTGATGTGGACTATACATGATTTCCCCGCATTGGGAATGACGTGTGGCTGGAGCACACATGGGAAGCTAGCATGCCCTGCTTGTATGGGCGTGAACCCCGGTCATACGTTAAAGCACGGCGGAAAGGCCTCGTGGTTCGGATGTCACCGTAAGCTTTTGCCACCGGGCCATCAGTTTCGTAGGCAGAAGGATAAATTTGACGGGACAATCGAGCGTGAGGTTGTCACACTGGACTACCCATCTGGTGAAGAAGTACTCTCACACCTGGAGGCACTTGATACTGACATACCACACGGTAAGGGTGTGCCGGATCAGAAGATTGCAGGGTTCGGGAAAGAGCACAACTGGAGAAAATTTTGTATCTTCTGGGAGTTAGCCTACTGGAGGACGCTCGTTATCCGAAACAACATGGATGTGATGCATATTGAGAAGAACGTTTTTGATAATGTGTTCAACACAGTGATGAATGTCAAGGGCAAATCGAAAGATCACCTTAAAGCGAGAAGGGATCTACAACAGTTGGGTGTACGCCGTGAATTGCATCCTCGGACAGTCAGTGGGAGGACCATACTTCCGAAAGCACCTTACTGTCTAGACAAGAAACAAGTGGAGAAGGTCTGTCAGTGGGTTAAGAATTTGAAGCTTCCGGATGGGTTTGCGTCCAACATATCTCGTTGTTGCAATGTATCGGAATGCAAGTTCCAAGGGATGAAGAGTCACGACTGCCACGTATTCATGGAGAGATTCATTCCTATTGCCTTCCGGGGACTGTTGCCACGGGTTGTTTGCGAGACTTTGACTGAATTATCTCATTTCTTTCGAGATATATGCTCTTCTACGATCCGGGTGAGTAACATGGAAGTGCTTGAGAAGAACATTGTGGTGACGATTTGCAAGCTGGAGAAAATCTTCCCACCTTCGTTCTTTGATTCAATGGAGCATCTGCCTGTTCACTTGGCATATGAAGCTAAGATGGGTGGACCCGTGCAATATCGGTGGATGTATCCCTTCGAGAGGTAATCCTTAAATTGTTACAGTTGTTCGTTTACACTTAATGCGACATCTGTTATCATTGATATTCCACCTAACTCGATTCGCTAAACTTCTAGGTTCATGTTCCATTTAAAGAAAAAAGTCCGTAATAAGGCTCGGGTTGAGGGCTCAATTGCGGAGGCTTACGTAATGGAAGAACTTGTAAACTTTTGTAGTCAATATTTCGGGCCTGATGTTGGTACAAGGTTAAATCAACTAGGCCGAAATGATCCCGGAGCAAGCACAAATTTGGAAGGGCAATTGTCAATATTCAAGCAGTCAGGTAGTCCGTTCGGCCGAACGTATACTCGATGGCTAACAGATGAAGAGTACAGTGCTGCAACAATATATGCCCTTCTAAATTGCGATGAAGTTTCGGCATTCGTTGAGTAAGTTAAAGTCTTAATTCACTTACATTGCTGTACATAATTGAAAGTGTGTGTTAAGCGAGTTAAATGCATATATGGTTTGCAGTGAGTTCGATGCGGAATCTTTAATCACTGATCCCGCTGGACTTGAATCTCATCGGAAATCACAATTTGTACAGTGGTTCAAAATCCGTGTAAGATTATTTAACGAAATTATATTATGTGTTATATACAGTTCTGTGGCCAATTAGTATACTGATTTATCCTTAATTTTTACCGTCATCTACAATAGGTTCAGTCAATGGATAGACCAGTGGCCTCCTGCTTGAAATTACTAGCCGAAGGCCCTAACAAACAAACATCCTGTTACGGAGGCTATATCATCAACGGGTTTAGGTTTAACGTAAAAGATGATGACCGAACAAAACAAACCCAAAACAGTGGAGTCTTGGTCAACGGCGACTGTTATGCCGAGAATTGCATGGATTTTTACGGAGAGCTAGATGAGATTGTTGAGCTAACATATCTGGGTTCCCAAAACCGCCTGGTAATGTTCAAGTGTACGTGGTTCGATGTCACATGCAGTAGAGGAATCCGTGTTAGCTCTCAAGGGATTGTAGATGTCAATGTCAAGTCAAGACTTGCATCAGACGAGCCCTTTGTGTTTGCTAGTCAAGCTGTACAAGTCTTTTACGCGGAGGACGTCGCCAATCCCAAATCTCATTGGTATACAACTATCAAGTCCAAGAAATTGCCCGTGACATATGACAGTGAGCTAGACTCCTTTCAAGCCGACCAACCACGTGTCTTGTTCCCTGTTGAGGTCAACAACGAGGAGGACGATCTTCCTCTTCCAACAACACTTCTTGTGGGAGAAGAAGTCGTAGATGATGACGCGGAAGATGTTGAAAGTGTTGGAGATGATGTGACCGAGTCTACTGATGAAGAGGACGACGAGTCCCACGAAGAAGAGGGCGACGAGGAAAGTGATGAAGATGATTCGCAAACTGAAAATGATTGACTTGTAATGTTGTAACATCACGGGAAAAATGTAGTAACATTTTAGAACTTGGTGTTTATTGATGTGTTTTTGCACATCCGTTCATATATATATATATATATATGGGCCCGATCAGGGTCTACCGGTGGATAATATCCACCGGACCGCACCCCCTATGTGCAGTTTGTGTGATTTGTTTTTTTTTATTTTACACCCACCAGCCATGCGGTCCCCCTTCCCCCCCAATCCGCAACACCATTTTGCAGCCCCCCCCCCTATATTGCGGCCCTCTGCCACGTGGCAACCCCTCCGGTCCCCCCCCCCCCATAATCCGCAACACCATTTTGTTGCCCCCTCCCCCATATTGCGGCCCCCCTGCCACGTGGCACCCCCCTCTGGTCCCCCCCCCCCCCAATCTACAACACCATTTTGCAGACCCCTCCCCCCATATTGCGGCCCCCCGCCACATGCCCGGTTCCCAGTTCCGACTTTCATCTCTCTCCCTCATTTTTTCCTCTTTATAAACCTTCTCCCCGAACCATTTCTTCCACTCCCCATCATCTTTACCAACACACACTTCATACTCCATATCTCAACACAACAATACAAATGAAAAAAATTTACGTTAGAAGATCGGTGAATTTTTCTTGATACAAATATATCAAGTTAAAACAAGTAAGTACTTTAAATTTTCTTATAATTCAATGTTAATGTCAAATTGTTCTTGGCAATGATTTATTTAAATTGTGTTTAGCTTAAATTGTTCTTACCATAGTCCAAAATTATTTTTTGTTGAGAGTTTGAAATTAGGGATTGAACTAGCGTTTATTAGCGAATATTAATTCGAAATCCAAAAAATAGTCATTTTTTTAGGGCGTCAAAATTTGAATTTTTCACAAATTTATAAAAAATAGCTAGAACTAGATTTTGCAAAAGTACAAAAAAGAGACCCTAGTTATTTTTAGAAGATGTATATCACGGAAAAATTTTAGATTTTTCCCTGGACTGGAAGGGGGTCAACTAATACGGGGAACGTTGTAATTTCGCAGTGTAATTTAAAATATCAAACTAGCGCAATTTTGCGCGAAAATTTTATGAGAACCCTAGGATGTTAGGAAGTTCCGTTTCCCCAGAATTTGCACCATTCCGATGTCGTTAGCTATTTTTTTGGCCGAACGGGCTTTTAAGCGCTCGATCCGGACACCGGTTCCGGATTTTTGGACGAAACTTTTGCAAAAATACTTTTTAGATCAAGAATGAATTTAGGAAGCTTAAAATAGCATTTCAAAGCACTTTTGAGATTTTCCGATGCAAGGGGTCGTTTCGGTAATTTGTCACCCCGATAGGGGTGTTTTGGTAATTCTACACTGTATGGCAAAGAACTTTCTGAGTTGCTCGAGTTTTTCATCTCGAGTCCTGTCAACTCACATCATCAGCTCTCTTATGAGTAAAAGTCGACCTAAATCTGAAGATCATACGGTGCTGCATTCATCTATCTTTCGACTTGGGAAGTTGTGTAGAGGCTTAGAGACCTACACATTGAAGAGGAGAAGATATGATCTTTGTTCCTATTTCCTAACATCTTTTCGTTTTCCATGCTTTGAGTAACGGTACTGACATCTCTTGATACATCCTTCGTTAGAAGATCTAGTGTCACGAGTATGACATTAACCATCAAAAGATCTCTCAAGATTGTAAACACAAGTTGGAAAGCTAAACATAAAAAATGGGGAGTGAACACAAGAATAGTAAAGATCAACAGAAACATTCACCATACCTAATAGGAAACCGTGTGCGACTGGTGCAACAAGACGGAAATATAACGCCAAAACTGTTGTTAAATTACGGAAATTTTTAGTTCATCACCTACGAAAGCTTCTCCTATCCTCTCTTCCCCTGTTTGTCCAGATACAAAGTCTAACACGATTAACTCGTGCTATTACAACACGAGAACAGGGAAAAAGCCGCACCCCAGATTTCTCTATGCATTCACGACGTACAATACATCTAAGAACTGCCATTATCATTAATGCAGGGAAAAAGGTCATAAATCTATCCAGATCAACCACTAGTTAGTGAAGTATGCAGAGAAGCATGGAAATTAATAGCCTGTTAGACAGAAAAAGCCTACATCCAGACTCAATCCCTTTTCGAATTCCTTGTCGTTAAATGTGATTTCTCTTACCTGTAATACCGTCCTTGTGCACTACAGGTTTTGCACTAACTGTACAGGTTACCTTAATGGTTTTGCAGTTCTTCTCACAAGTTGCACAGATTACTGAGAACACAAGTAGCAAGCCAGAAATGACCTCAATAAAACTATCGTCAAGTCACTGTCACGAGACACTCACTCACCCACACTGAGAAAATTTGAGAATACAGCAGATAACTGTCTGTTGCGGTAGCAACCTCATGAGGGTATATCTGCAATTGAAAGAATGCTGGTGCCTGAAGATAGTATCAACACATGTCCTCAATCAAAGCTTCATTTTTTTCCAAACATATCTTCTTCTGCATTTTACACAAGATGTGTTAGATTTTTTTTCTTTTGATTTTGGCGACCATGATGGCACATAAGAAAACTGTAGAGAACACAGTTTGCTAACCTCACACTATTTGTAAGCCTGGCTTTTAAGTCCAAATCCCCTGTTAAAACAAACAAACCATTTCTAAACATGACAGATAAGGAAAACAACTTACAGACCCACCCCCCACCCCCACCCCCGTGGGCCCCCACCCCCGAACCGCAACAAGGGGTTGCGGTTCACTGTGCTCCGTGGCCCCCACCCCCTTCCTCTCCCCCTTGTACCGTGGCCCCCACCCCCCACCCCCACCCCCGTGGGCCCCCACCCCCTTCCTCCCCCCACCCCCGAACCGCAACAAGGGGCTGCGGTTCACTGTGCTCTGTGGCCCCCACCCCCTTCCTCTCCCCCTTGTACCGTGGCCCCCACCCCCTACCCCCACCCCCGTGGGCCCCCACCCACTTCCCCCCCCACCCCCGAACCGCAACAAGGTGTTGCGGTTCACTGTGCTCCGTGGCCCCCACCCCCTTCTTCTCCCCCTTGTACCGTGGCCCCCACCCCCACCCCCACCCCCGTGGGCCCCCACCCCCCTTCCTCCCCCCACCCCCGAACCGCAACAAGGGGTTGCGGTTCACTGTGCTCCGTGGCCCCCACCCCCCACCTCCCACCCCCCTTCATTATGTTAGTGCTTTTTTTTATATCTACGTGATTGAATATTTTATGTTATCAGGTTATTCATTCCTGTTACTATACAGATGTTTCATGTTACAAAGTTACATAATTTTGTTAATACACATTCGTGTAGGCGATAGCTTTTTGGTATTTTCGTTTCTTTTATTTGTGTTACTACGAGTCGTAGTTTCGTTATCTCGTTCGGTGAGTTATTCGTGTTTATTTTGACGTTTCCTTGAACCCAGTGGGTTGATTAGTAATAATCTTTACATTATCAATGTTGCGTTAACTGGGGTAGTGACTGATTAGTTTTTCTACTTATCTGTGTTAAGATTCAGATAATTTTATGTTTTATTCCGTAAAATTCACGTTAATCCATTATTGCTATTGCCCGGATCTCCGTGTAGGGCTTGGACGTTTTCTTGAACCCAGCGGGTTTATTAGTAATAATCTTTACATTATCAATGTTGCGTTAACTGGGGTAGTGACTGATTAGTTTTTCTACTTATCTGTGTTAAGATTCAGATAATTTGTGTTTTATTCCGTAAAATTCACGTTAATCCATTATTGCTATTGCCCGGATATCCATGTAGGGCTCGGACATTTCCTGCGGGGCGTTAGGGTGATAATGATTCCCCGGGGGCATCTCGGTAATTTGTCTCGCTCAGCCGGGGGTATTTTGGTAATTTAACATTGTAAAATACCCTGAGGAAATGTTTGGTATATAATTGAAGTAATACATTTAAAAAGTGGTTTTAAAGCGATTTTGTCGGGGGGTATATTGGTAAATTGCCACGTTGGCTCTAAATTTTAGGGAAATAGAGTAATTATAAAAGTTCGGAGTAGTGGGAAGTGAAGAATTGTTTTAATACATTGAAATAATGAGATAATGACTATTGCTAACGCGATGGTAAGCTAGGTTTAAGATCCGGTTATATTTTTGGAATGTAAATATTATGGACGTTAAGTTGGTTTACCTTTCATATTTTGTTCTTAGAGATATGGATTTCAACCCCGGACCTCATGATACATCAATCCTATACGATGACCATGACCACGTCGCGAGGTACGTATTGACGGTGTCGATAGGGGTGTTTTGGAAACAATTCAAAGCACAACTCACCTCGAAGAGGGGTACTGAACGAGGAACAAAAACAACTATTACACCAACAAAATTTGGCCATGTTCACCGATCCCGGGATTTTGTCTCGGCATGACGATTGCCTTATATCCGCTCTAGCTGAACGATGGAGGGGCGAGACGAACTCATTTCACTTCCGGTTTGGTGAAATGACTATTACATTAGAGGACGTCGGATTTATACTTGGAATCCCATGTCACGGCAAACCCATTACTTGGAGAAAAACGTCTGCATCCCCAATGAAGATGGCTAGGCAGTATTTCCCGGGAATCCCGAGGGAAGCTCTTACGTCTAACGGCATAAAACTTAAATGGCTAAGAGAGCAGTACGGCGTGCTACCGGATGAATACACTCCTCATGATTTTGTGACGTATACAAAGGCATTCCTTCTGTATATTATTGGAGCCATATTACTTCCGACGCATTCGAAGAACACCGTGCATCCGAAGTATATGGTGTTCTTGGAGGATCTTGAGGAGGTATACTCGTATTCGTGGGGTTCAGCTGTTCTTGCGCACTTATATCGAGCACTGCATAAGGCTACGAGATTGGATGCCAAGTCTATTGTCGCCTGCCTGACTCTATTACAGGTATGATCATTTATATTCTTGTTTTGACGTGTCAAAGTATTCGTGATTATTTACTAATTCCATATAATGTTTGCATTCACAGGTTTGGTCTTACGAGAGGCTACCCACGGGACGTCCACAACCGCGGGAATATTCTGATGCGGAGTGGCCTAGGGTGTCGGTCTGGAGGCCAGAGACCAACCGGAAGAGACGGATAAACCCTCACAACCATCTACAGTTCTATCGGGGGGAATTAGATATGCTGGATGCACCCCAGGTGACGTGGCAGCCATACGGCAAGGTGATGCATCGGTTAGATGAGTATTATTGGGAACTTTCGGTGTCGTACGTGCTGACAGGTTTGGTTCGGGTGCCGCTTATTCACTTCGAAGTATGTGAGTTTCAAATGCCCGACCGAGCCATGAAGCAAGCTGGCTGTCTACAAGGGATACCAAAACCCCCTGTAGACATGCGGCCATACAGGAGTTTTCGATGGCCGAAATTCAAGGTGCCTGATGCCTTGAATTTATTGAGTGACGAGGTGGAACAGTGGAATACTTGGCAAGAAACGTATGCTAGCCTTGTATCGCTCAAGCACGACGGCACCAGTTTTGAGGAGTACCTGCAATGGTTTCTCAGGGTGACGCGCACGAGGGTGAATCACCCTTCCCAGCCGACGAAGACATCGTATGCGCCACGTGAATTCTATGACCAGTTCTGGGCATTGAACATTGTAAGTCACCCTCGTGTTGTTTCAATATTTATTTCTATGAACAGTTCTGGGCATTGAACATTGTAAGTCACCCCCGTGTTTATGCATGTTTTTTAGGTTGACCAGGGCACTGAGGTGTTCAAGCAGCTGGAGTCGTTTGACTGGTTTGTCGCGCAGGCTCCCGTCAGTCTCAAGAGGTCCATTGAGAGGTACAAGACTGATCTTCACAACTTCAGTGTTGCGTACCGAGGTTACCCAGGGGAGCCGTCTAGCCGCTCAGCGCCTGACGCGTACAACTCTCAGCCCCAGAGTCAGGGCCTGGGGGAGCTGTCTAGTCGCTTGCCTTCTGACACCTCTTCATCGCATAGCTATGAATTCTGGGAGCCGTCTAAGCACTCAGCACCTGACTCGTACCACTCTCAGCCCCAGAGTCAAGGCCTTGGGGAGCCATCTAGTCGCTTGCCTTATGACGCGTCTTCATCGCATAGCTATGAATTCTGGGAGCCGTATAGTCGCTTGCCTCCTGACGCATACGACTCTCAGTGCCAGAATCAAGTTCCCCAAGTAGGAATACAGGCCTCGCGCCCAAGCATCCAGTCGGACAAAGGACAAGCGACCAAGCCATTGAGGCCGCACAAGATGGGTTGGATCAACCGGCACTACTTCGGGCATGAGTCTGTCAATTCAACAGACTTTCCTCTTGCGACATTCCTAGGTCATGAGGATATCAGAACGTTGGCACCAGAGACAGATCTTTCAAATTTTGTCATGAACGCTTACATAGATCTGCTCCGGATAAGAGAGCAACATTTTAACCGTTCTGAATATTTGATGGTTAACATGTATCCCACTCATTTTCTGGAATTAACGGTGAGGGAATTCACAGAATAACGGCAAGGGGGAGGCAGGGGTAAGTGGAAACCATGTAGAAACGTGTTAGGCATGATGAATGCAAACTATCAATGTCACGCTGCTGATGCAAACCTTATCATGATACCTTGTCATCATGCAAACCACTGGTTCCTATTAGTTCTCCATCCAATGTTCAGAACGGTTCAAATATACGATAGCCTAAGGGAGGACGAGCCTGGAGAGCTGCTGGCACAGATGTACAACGAGTACATCACTTTAGTGGTTAGTTTTTATTTTTTGACCTTGGCTCATAATATATTGTTCTTGTTTCATAGGCTTGATTCTCGTTTTTATTGTTGGATGCAGACTACTGTCCTCTCGCGCGTGCGAACGGCCACAGGGGGACCCTTGGACGGTCGTGATGATAAAGGACCGACTAAAGCAATATAACGGTCACGATTGCGAGATTTACGTCCTCAAGTACATGGACTACATTGCTCGCTCGGAAGTGCGCAAACACTCCTCGTGGACTAGGAAGGATGCCTTGACGTTTAGGTATAGGATAGCCTGGGAGCTGAAAAAGAATGAAGCTAGACACCTTCATTACCATTATCCTGACTAGCGTGGCTAAAGTGCAATGATGTTACAAAAAACTTTCCAAAAAAGAAATGTACATAATTTTTTGCATGCTATGAATTTGACGCTAAAATGTGTGCGAATATACCTTTCATATGACGCATTCGAAAAAATTACGCGTCTCATTTTTTGCCAAAATTCATAGAAATGGGCTAACTAGCGTGCATGAGGTGCAATGAGAGAAAAAAAAATGACAAAAAAAAATTATAACTTTTTTCGCAAGCTAAGAATTGGGCCCTAAAGTGTGCGCGAATAGGGGCGTTGTAGGAAAATTCAAAAAATGATTTGTCTCGTTTTTTGCCGAAATTCATAGAAATGGGCTAACTAGCGTGCCTGAGGTGCAATGAGAGAAAAAAAAAAGTGGCAAAAAAAATTATAACTTTTTTCGCAAGTTAAGAATTGGGCCCTAAAGTGTGCGCGAATAGGGGCGTCGTAGGAAAACTCAAAAAATAATTTGTCTCATTTTTCGCCGAAATTCATAGAAATGGGCTAACTAGCGTGCCTAAGGTGCAATGAGAGAAAAAAAAAGTGGCAAAAAAATTATAACTTTTTTCGCAAGCAAAGAATTGGGCCCTAAAGTGTCCGTGAATAGGGGCGTAGTAGGAAAACTCAAAAAATAATTTGTCTCGTTTTTCGCCGAAATTCATAGAAATGGGCTAACTAGCGTGCCTGAGGTGCAATGAGAGAAAAAAAAAGTGGCAAAAAAATTATAACTTTTTTCGCAAGCTAAGAATTAGGCCCTAAAGTGTGCGCAAATAGGGGCGTCGTAGGAAAACTCAAAAAATAATTTATCTCATTTTTTGCCGAAATTCATAGAAATGAGCTAACTAGTGTGCCTGAGGTGCAATGAGAGAAAAAAAAAGTGACAAAAAAATTATAACTTTTTTCGCAAGTTAAGAATTGGGCCCTAAAGTGTGCGTGAATAGGGGTGTCGTAGGAAAATCCAAAAAATAATTTGTCTCGTTTTTTGCCGAAGTTCATAGAAATGGACTAACTAGCGTGCCTGAGGTGCAATGCGCGAAAAGAAAAGTGACAAAAAAAATTACAACTTTTTGCGCAAGCTAAGCATTAGGCCCTAAAGTGTGCCCGAATAGGCCCTTCCAAAAGTATCAACAATCCACAAACAAAATCATAATTAAAGATTTCACAAACCAAATCACAAATATAAACATTATAAAAGTTCAATTTATACAAGTGAAACATTAATCCTAACACTCTTCCTCATCATCGTCCTCCTCGACCACACTGTCAGGTTCGATACCTAGCACTTTATAAGGATTTCTCTTGTCATGGTCAGTCATCTTATTACACAACGCACACTTTCGTAATTTTTTTTGACCCGTTGGTTCTTCAATCGGATTCTTCATACGTATTGCTCGTTTTTGCCCTTTTGTTTGAGAAATAATTGGATCAAAAATGTCGTCTTCCTCACCTTACAGGCTAGTGCTGTCAATGACTGGCTGTGAAGCTCGATTGAATCTACCGGCTGGAGTCGTCCGAGGGTCCCGGCTTTCTGGTAATGCCATCCTAAACTGTGCATGCTTAGCCTTATCCCGTGCAGCTGCCTCGACTTGATACATGTACCCATCAAATGTTGACGCTGCATCCATTGATAAACCGTGCATGATGTTACAAAGGTGATTATATCGCAGCGTCTTAGATTGCTCGAAATCGACTGAAACATTGGGCACGTAAGGAATGTGACCGTGGACTCTATTGGCTTCCTTCGTCCACCGTTCCAAGATATACTGTGGAGGGATTTCACTCGCATTCTTGGCGCTAAAAACCCTCAACGCGTGTCGACAAAATATACCTTTATGCTCAAACAGTTGACAGTTGCAATTAACCAACCCGGTCAACTTACAAACTGCTACGGTAAAATGTCTTCTGTTCCTCGGAGCCAACGAAGAGCACGGATTAGCGAAATTCATCACATTTTTCAAAGCATAAACCTTGATCAGTCTGGTGGAATACTCGTGCAACTTTGTCATGCTATATTCATTCGACTTTAGCAGTTCATTTTGAAACTGTCTAAACATTTCCTTGGTATAGACTTGAGCCGCATGAGCCTCCAAAGGTGAAAAAACTAATATTTGTCTTTCTCTGTAAACTGTAGCCGCGTCGGCTTCTCTCTCAAGGTGAAATTGCCTGTGAACGACTTTATGCATCTCTAGTACGAATTCTCTTAAACTTGAAAAAGAGCGTACGTACCTATCAAAGAATGAATTCATACCTTCGCTTCTCGAGGTCGTAGTCATTCCGGCTGCAAAAAAAATTTTGGTGTAGGCACCGATCCACTGTGTCCTGATCTCATACAACGCTTGCAGCCATTCATGACTGTGCAAATAGTAGTCGTCCATTAACTTGGCCCACCTCTCCTCGAACACGTCTACCGTCAACGATTTCTTCACACATGTATTAAAGTCACTCTTAAATGTGGGATGGTTTGCATATACATTGTGAAGCTGTTCAGGATATTTGTTGCTTATGTGCCATGTGCACAGGCCGTGGTGAGTATCTGGAAGGACCTTGGCGATTGCATTTTTCATTGCCAGATCTTGGTCGGTGATGATGGTCTTTGGAGGAATATGATACATTGCTTCAAGCCACGTTTCAAATAACCACGTAAATGACTCCTCCGCCTCATCCCTAAGCAGGGCAAAGCCAAACAAGATTGACTGATAGTGGTGGTTCACCCCGGTGAATGGCGCAAAAGGCATAGAGTACTTATTTGTGCGGTATGTGGTGTCAAACGTCACAACATCGCCAAAATTTTGGTAAGCAGCTCTAGAACGGGCATCCGACCAAAATATATCAGTAATGCGGTTCTCGTCATCCAGTTGGAGACTATAGAAAAAGCCAGAATTCTCACTCTGAAGGCGCCTGAAGATATCAAGTGTAGCTTGAGAATCACTCCTACAGGAAGACTCTCTCCTCTGAGCACGAATTTCATTTCGGAGGTCAGCTTCGTTGAAGCTCAACTTGTCAATCCCCCCAGCTTGGCTTGAGAAAACCCCCATCATTTTAGAAGGTTGAACTTTAGCCTCTGCCATTATAAATATCAGTTCTCTGTGTGCCGCACTTATTTCTCGGTGTTGATGAATTTGACCAATCTTACTAGAGGTCATCAACTGATGGTTATGGCTCAACTCCACTCCCGTCACAACCCAATGGTTTTCATTTTTCCGGTGTATTGCATACACATGGGCCTTGCAGCCGATACCCGGAAATGTGTCCCGTCTTCTTTGTCTTGATGGCCCTTCGTCACTGATCCGAACAACCGGGGGTACATACGGGCCTCCTCTATGACACTCAAATAGTCTTGCACCAATTTGATATGTATTGGCCCGTTTTCTAGTCGTCTTAATTCTAATACCGAAACCTATCGTTTTCGACTATGCTCTATAGTATGCTTCAATTTCGTCCAGTGTTTGATAAACTTGACCCAAGTAAGGTGGATCAGAATCTTCAAAAAAAATATTTCCTTCAGTTCCATCCATATTTATACTGAAATCTAAAAATTAAAAATTATATCATTCTCAACAAGTCATAGAATTAAATAAAATATGTATAAAAATTATTTCCTGCAGTTGTGTGGAAACTTTTGACAAGAAAATTATCAAAATACCCCCGATGAGCGGCAAATAACCGAAATGCCCCCGGGGGTTCATTATCACCCACTCCGAACCCCAAATCAGCTTCAAAACAGCCTTTCAGGTGTTTTACTTAGGTTTCTGGACAAAAAAGTCGTTTGGAAAACTTAACATTTTAGAATTACCAAAACACCCCTATCGGGGTGGCAAATTACCGAAATGCCCCCTGGCATCGGAAATCTCAAAAGTGCTTTGAAATGCTATTTTAAACTTCATGAATTCATTCTTGATCTAAAAAGTATTTTAAAAAAGTTTCGCCCAAAAATTCCGAACCAGTGTTCGGATCGAGCGCTTAAAAGCCCGTTAGGCCAAAAAAAATAGCTAACGACATCGGAATGGCGCAAATTCTGGGGAAACGGAACTTCCCAACATCCTAGGGTTCTCATAAAATTTTCGCGCGAAATCGCGCTAGCTTGATATTTTAAATTACATTGCAAAGTTACAAGGTTCCCCGTATCAGTTGACCCCTTTCCAGCCTATGGAAACATCTCAGAACAACTTTAAAATAACTTTTTGGGTGTCTTACACCCATTCCCGAACTAAAGGCATTCGAAAAATATTGACAGGAAAATTACCAAAATGCCCCCGATGGGCGGCAAATTACTGAAACGCCCCCGGGGGTTCAATATCATGCTATATTGTCGCGCAACTTTGTCATGCTATATTTTTGCGCAACTTTCAGGTGTTTGACTTAACTTTCTGTTAATTATAGTCATTGAAAAAAATTAACTGTGTAGAATTAACAAAATACCCCTATCGGGGTGGCAAATTACCGAAATGCCCCCTGGCATCGAAAATCTCAAAAGTGCTTTGAAATTATATTTTAAGCTTTATGAATTCATTCTTGATCTATAAAGTATTTTACAAAAGTTTCGCCCAAAAATCCCGAACCGGTGTCCGGATCGAGCGTTTAAAAGCCCGTTCGGCCAAAAAATAACTAACGACATCGGAATGGCACAAATTCCGGGGAAACGGAACTTCCCAACAGCCTAGGGTTCTCATAAAAGTTTCGTGCGAAATCGCGCTAGTTTGATATTTTAAATTGCACTGCGAAGTTACAAGGTTCCCCCTATCAGTTGACCCCTTTCCAGTCCATGGAAAAATCTGAAATTTTTCCCTGATATAGATCTTTTAAAAATAACTAGGGTCTCTTTTTTGGACTTTTGCAAAAAAATGACTATTTTTTGGACTTCGAATGAATATTCGCTAATAAACGCTAGTTCAATCCCTAATTTCAAACTCTCAAAAAACAAGAATTTTAGACTATGGTAAGAACAATTTAAGCTAAACACAATTTAAACAAATCATTGGTAAGAACAACTTGAAATTAACATTAAATTACAAGAAAATTTAAAATACTTACTTGTTTTAACTTGATATATTTGTATTAAGAAAAATTCACCGATCTTCTAGCGTATATTTTTTTCGTTTGTATTGTTGTGGAGATTTTGTAAGTGAGATTTGGAGTATGAAGTGTGTGTTGGTAAAGATGATGGGGGAATGAAAGAAATGGTTCGGGGAGAAGGGTTTATAAAGAGAAAAAAATGAGGGAGAGAGATGAAATAAAGCAGAGAAACGTCGGAAAAAGGACAGGGAAACAGGCACGTGGCAGGGGGGCTGCAAAATGGTGACCCGGATTGGGGGAGGGGGGGACCGAAGGGGGTGCCACGTGGCAGGCAGGGAAGGGGACCCCTGCCACGTGGTAGGAGGGAAGGGGGACTGGGGACACCTGCCACGTGGCAGGCAGGAAGGGGGACCGCATGCCCGTGGGTGGGTGGGTGGGTGGGTGTAAAAAAAATCAATGTGCAAACCGCACATAGGGGGTGCGGTTCGGTGGGTAATTCCCACCGATAGATATGTAACAGCCACCATATATATATATATATATATATATATATATGTATATATATATATATATATGTATATATATACATATGTATATGTATATATATATATATATATATATAGTGCCGATGATGATTTATGCCTAAATTATTGTTTTTCACGTGTTAATGTCTTCGCATATAATCTATATGAAGTCAGATATGGATAGGATACGGGCTATTCGTGGCCGGGCTGGACGCCGAGCTGCTTCCTCCCCGGTTAGTCTCACCTCGTCATTGCCTACTGATGACGAGGCACAGAGTGATCGCGGACAGCCATCGGGGGCCCAGCCATCGCCATCGACCCAGCCCCAGCCGTCGCCGTCGCCCCAGCCATCGCCGTCAACCCAGCCCCAGCCCCAGCTCGAGCCGTCGCCTGAGCCCGACGCAGATTCATCCCACACGCGCGTGCATTCTCCATCTTCCATGGGTTCTACCTCAGGTATAGTTGATAACGGTGTTTTGTACATTTTCGCTAGCCTTATATTTGAACTGTATTAATGTCTGTGTTTTGTAGGATCTCGACGAGGCCGTGGTCCGACACGCGGGGTACGCATCGACCCCCAGCGTAAACAGAGAGTTACGCTCACGCAGGAGGGCCTGTAAGTACTAAAAATATCACCTCATGCCTTATGTTTAAAATTTTTGGGTGTTAATTTATATTTGAACTGTATTAATTAATTTAATTACTTCTTTGGCAGGATCCTGGAGAATATGGCGAGGACGAAGATCGGCGTTCTTGTGAAGGGCCGATTCTTCGAGCCACGCCTGTACTGGAAGGACTGGGATGCCACTGCAAGGGAGGCCCTATGGGAGGAGTGGCTGATACGGTGAAGTATTTTTTTCAGAGTTAGTAAATGTTAAATTACAGTTTGTTTTATGTTGTTAATTTGTGTTATTGAATGCCTTACATGAGGGGTTCACGTTTGACACGCCTCAGCAGCAGGTACTGGGGCAGCAGGCTTTCTTTGCCTACATCGGCAAGAATTACCGCCGATGGCGCTACGATGCACAGGACCGGTCGAAGAAGGCGTTGCCCGCGGGTGCCCCGATGACGGACATGGCGAGATATCCCCCATATTGGATATCTCACCGTGTATGGGGGGAGATGATAGATCGGTGGGCTGTGGATCCAGGTTGGGACACCAAGAGTAAGAGCGGGGCTGAGAACCGACAGAATAGAGATCCGACGCACACGGGGGGGGGGGGTCGGTGCCACACGATATCGTCCGACACATGAACACGGTCAAGCACCCGGATCTGGATGAGAATGAGGTCATAGCTCTAACCTATACTCAACGCACGTGCGGAAGAAGGACAAGGACGAGACGCACCGGGCGGGCGACTATATTTCAGATATTGCCCGGCGGATCGATGTGAGTCAATTTATTTAAGTTAATGTTTTTTTCTTTCTATCCTCAATGTCTGTTTCGTTAATTAATGCCCTAACATATCGTTAAACCACTATTTTTGTAGGTCTCGTATGAATAGCTAAGGGGGTCCGAGCAGCAGTCCGGACAGCCATCAGCGTCCACTAGTACAACTTACTAGTACTGGGGGGTTGAAGCGATGGCTGGATACGCCGGAGGTCGTGAATCGGCCGAAACGCCGTATACGCGGCCTGCCTAGCACGACTGCTCGTGCCATGATAGGAGCGTCCTTACCCCCTGCTGCCCCTCCACAGACACCGGCTCCTCGGCCTTAGTTGGACGACGAGGAGATCCAGCGCATTGCTACAGTAGTGTACCGGATGATCAGGGAGCAGGGCACTGCTGGACCGGCCGCCCCGGCCCCGGATCAGCAGGATCCAGATCCGGGACTCGGGAACCCCTGATGAGCCCCTTCCCGTGCCCGTTCCTAGCTCCCCCACCCCCCCCCGCACCCGGCTTGTACTCTTCTTCCCTCTCCTAACCGGCTATATCTGATTCCCGGCTTGTACATGTATGAGTTTTTTTTATAATAAATATTTTTTATAATTGATTATATATATTTCTTTCTGTATTGATTATTGCGCGTTGTTGTTGAGAATTGAAAATTGTATTACAGGTTTGGGTAATTGAAAAATAAAAAAAAATTGACTTTTGGCGAAGGATTTATTCCGTCGCTAAAGTATTCCTACAATCAAGTATTTAGCGGCGGAATATTCCGTCGCTAAATAAGTTTTTTAGCGACGGAATATTCCGTCGCAAAAATATCAAATCCGTCGCTAATTTGACAAAAAAGAAAATAAATTAAAATTCTAAAAATATAATTCGCGACAGAATACCCGTCGCTAATGAAAAATAAATCCGTCGGTAAAAATGACATATTTAGCGACGAATTTAAAAATTTCGTCGCTAAACTATTAGTGACGGGCTTTTATACGAGGGATATTTAGCGACGGTGAATCCGTCGCTAATTCTTTTAGCGACGGATTTCCTCGTCGCTAAAAGCCTGTTTTCTTGTAGTGGCTGTCCTATTCCAATTTGAGCCAAAGAGTGGTGAAAGAAAAAGGTCTGTATGAGCTGGTCCCTAATTGAATTGATCTAGGTCACCCACAGACAAGTCAGCTTTCCTCACGCCGTGTCTTGACTTGTCTAAACCTGGTGTTCCCACCTCCTTTCTTAGCATTATGGAATTAAGTCTTAGTTGAATGTTGAAAAAGATAAAACATGAGACACACTAGTAAATTAAGGGGAAGAATTAAACTATTAAATGATGATATAGCTCAAATATAACTCCCAATAATTGGGGAATACCCGGCGAATCCCAGTCAAACTGGGAGATTTATGATTATCTTATCAGGATTCTAAGAGTCTTTAAAGATTGTGACGTGATCCTCGAGGATCCTAACACGATCCTGATTGGAATAGTCCACAGCCTAGTCCTAATAGGACTCTTCTTCCTACCCCTATATAAAGGGGTCTACCCCCAGGTATGGGACAATTACACACAGATACACATTGTGTCTTTCATGCTTTTTCAGAGTTATTATCCTGTAGCTATGCTCTAACTTAAGCATCGGAGAGTTCTCCGCCGGGAACCCCACCCGGCGGTCACTCGTTTTCTGTCTTGCAGGTCATCGGTCCAGGCTAGGGTTCCGCAAAGTACGCGGAGCATATTTTTAGCAGCAACAGATTGGCGCCATCCGTGGGACCCGCCAGCCTAACCATTGACCTCAAGAAAATTCAAACAATTGTATCCAAAACCGTCGTCGGCAACGCGTCGGAACCACCGACGGTACCGCACGGATTCCAAGGACAGCCTCCACAAGGCGCACGTCCATCCCCCGCCGGAGTCAGCGGCGCCACAAGTCAGCTATCCATTAACAGAAAAAAAAATCAACAGGGAAGAAGTCACCACTGCCCTCATGGGAAAAACCCTACACAGCAGCGGTACCACAGACTTCAACAGCACCTACGTAAGCAGGCCCGTGCCTGCGCAACCACGACACTACCGAAGTCGTCACCTACAGAGTCGCGGGCACCATGAACCGCCGACCGCCGTCGCGAAGCTGTTGGAGCAGTAATCGCAACCAAACAACAACTGAACCAAAAAAAAAAGGGGGGGAGGGGGAAGAAGGAGGAACGCCATCGCCAATCGGCGTACGCCGTCGCCAATCGGAGCAGACCGCCGCCAGTTCCACACTTGTTGAACGGTGCACCGTTGCAACCGCCAGCGCCAGGCAGGGCCATCACCACTAGCATCACCGTCGCGAGGAGTTCCGTGCAGATCTGCGCCAGCCATCATAGCTCCAGATCTGCGGACACCAACAGCCGCCATGGCACTAGTGGTCACAACCTCCAGATATGTGGCACCGTCACCACTCCGTCATCGCCTTTCTAAGACGGGGCGCTATCTCGTCGGTCCACACCGCACCACCTTCACAACCACAAATAGGACCGGTGCAACCGCTACTGCCAGCATCAGGAGGCTCCATCATCGTCACTGCCACGGCCGGTCCTCTGGGAAACACCGGCGACGCAACATTGCCGTGGCCTCACTTCAGATCTGTCCGATACCACCTCGGCCATCCTTGCTTCGGATCTACACCACCGCGGCAACTGGAAAAACACGGTCGACATCGCGCCGTATCCACTGTGGAGAAGCATCACTGTCGGCAGCCATCATCGGTGGTCACTGCGACATCCCCCCGACAGCCATCTTCGCTGACGCCACCGCCGTCGCCGAGTCTGCAACAGCGGCCACCAACAGCCGCCACGGCACCATCACGCCACTGGTCGCAACATCCAGATCTGCTGCCGGTCATCACTCACTCGCTCAGATTTGGTCAATCGCGACCAACAGTAGCCAACTCGCCGCACTGTTGCGACCTCCAACTCCAGCTCTGCCTCCTTTCCTCCGCCAGCGATCTCCTGCTCGACGAGATCCACAGCCTCACCGCAGTCTTTTATCTAGGCCTGTATCATCACGGCTACCGGTACGACCGAAGGGCGCTGCTACGCCACCTCGTCACTGCTGCTCTGGTGTGGACAATCCCGTGTGGTGGTTCGCCGGTCAAAGTCTCCTTCAGCCGTGAAGTAAAAACTGAATACAGAGCTTCTTGCCGACTCGACATTTCTTATTATCTCGTGATGTTCGGGCACACAGTGACCTCGATCAGTGAATCAGAGAATATCGTCAGCCTCTGCTAATAAGCATCGCTAATATGTCTGGTACAACTGCAAGCTCAAGCTCATGCGACCATCAAACTGAATCTAGTTGCTTCTCAGCATGTTGATAAACTGCGACGGACTCCACGTCCTCTAGCTCTATATGCTCGTCTAGTCAAGCAGGCGAATTACGGTCTTCTATATTGCTCGTACTGGTCTTCTCGCGACCGAGCCCAACATATGGGCTTAAAAGCCGTCTTTATATATCCACGCCTTTTCAAAGGCCGGGGGGCTTTATAGTTTATAAGATCATTCTTATACGGGTTTAAAGCCTTGTGTCTTATCAGACAGCGAAGTTCACCACATCGACCATATTACGGGCTCCATGACCCGCGGCTTCTTATTTAGCACCGCGGCAACAAGGACGAGAAACCCCCGAGGGCGCATACGACGAGAATTCTTAAATTATGTCAAACCCTCGAGGGTAATTGCAGAGCTCCGGCTCCATCCCCCCCGAGTGCGTGTATGACGAGAATTCTTAAATTCCGTCAAACCCTCGAGGGTAATTGCATGAGGTCCGACTCCATCCGCCCCCGAGGGCGTGTATGATGAGAATTCTTAAATTCCGTCAAACCCTCGAGGGTAATTGCAGAGCTCCGGCTCCATCCCCCCCGAGGACGTGTATGACGAGAATTCTTAAATTCCGTCAAACCCTCGAGGGTAATTGCATGAGCTCCGGCTCCATCCGCCCCCGAGGGCGTGTATGATGAGAATTCTTAAATTTCGTCAAACCCTCGAGGGTAATTGCATGAGCTCCGGCTCCATCCGCCCCGAGGGCGTGTATGACGAGAATTCTTAAATTCCGTCAAACCCTCGAGAGTAATTGCATGAGCTCCGGCTCCATCCGCCCCCGAGGGCCTGTATGATGAGAATTCTTAAATTCCATCAAACCCTCGAGGGTAATTACATGAGCTCCGGCTCCATCCGCCCCCGAGGGCATGTATGACGAGAATTCTTAAATTCCGTCAAACCCTTGAGGGTAATTGTATGAGCTCCGGCTCTATCCGCCCCGAGGGCGTGTATGACGAGAATTCTTAAATTCCGTTGAACCCTCAAGGGTAGTTGCATGAGCTCCGCGCTCCACCAGCCCTCTGGGGCAGCCCCCCGAGGGATGAACACCCCCAAGGGTGATAGGATAGAGCTCGAGTTCTATCCGAACGGTTTAGCTACAGTTCTAACCCGTGAAACGGCAAAGGACTATGGGACTTCATCCCCCCACCATTCTTTGTCAATTCAAAACCCAGCCAAGCGTGAGTGCGAGGCTTCTTTGCCAGCTCTTAGCTGATGATAAGAGTTCGCGACAAAGTAAAACGCAAGCATGATGTGGTCGGCTCGAGCCAAAGAACACACACTTGCACAAAATGAACACCCTCCAAGGAGAGGTGACCCCTCGAGGGGACATTCAAACACTTAACACATGCAACAACTTGCATGCACAGCTTTGTGTCATCCTCCGAGTGAGGCTACCATGGGGCACAGCCCCTAAAGGATCTCGAGATCCCATGATTCGTCTTTCGAAAGATGATTCTGAAAAGCCTGCTCAGGCAAAACTCTAAGACTTAGCTCTCAAGAGCTAGGGTTCTAACGCCCTACTTGGGCAAAGTTCTAAGGCTTAAGCACCCGCTTAGGTCAGAGCACATGGAAGAGAGAAATATTGTTACCCCTACAAGTGGATGAGAATCACTTACAAATCTGACGCATGTCTCGAGACACCAGGTATAAACTTCCTCAGCCAAACATTTTAGCTAAGGAAGTGGGGGGCTTATGATATAGCTCAAATATAACTCCCAATAATTGGGGAATACCCGGCGAATCCCAGTCAAACTGGGAGATTTATGATTATCTTATCAGGATTCTAAAAGAGTCTTTAAAGATTGTGACGTGATCCTCGAGGATCCTAACACGATCCTGATTGGATTAGTCCACAGCCTAGTCCTAATAGGACTCTTCTTCCTACCCCTATATAAAGGGGTCTACCCCCGGGTATGGGACAATTACACACAGATACACATTGTGTCTTTCATGCTTTTTCAGAGTTATTATCCTGTAGCTGCGCTCTGACTTAAGCATCGGAGAGTTCTCCGCCGGGAACCCCACCCGGCGGTCACTCGTTTTCTGTCTTGCAGGTCATCGGTCCAGGCTAGGGTTCCGCAAAGTACGCGGAGCATATTTTTAGCAGCAACAAATTAGATGATATTTGAGCCCCATATTCAGGTCGTAATTGACATACATGAATTTTAAGTCATGGCAAGCACTAGGGTGGTCTCTCTATCCCTATTCCTCCTCTTGTTATTAGCCATCATCTTCAAGCCATCGGAACCACAATTGCTACTTGAAAGTTCAGCACCCACGCAACCACATTCAAGAAGCGGTACGTCATTTGTTTCATGTTTGGGATGCCACTTTTCTTCACCGGTATCTTCTACTTATTCCAACACTAAGATATACTAATGTCTCATTTCCGAGTTCAAATTTCAAAAGGCCCCATCGTCAAAACAGGCCTGGCTTCTGTAAAGCAATGCTGGCGTCGAGGTGGTTGTATATCATGTTTACCATAACTCCGCATTGTTTTTGCAAAATGCCACATTTTTTTAGAGTTAAGGGTCATTTAAATTTTAGCCACCACTGTCGTCCAGGTCAAATGGTGACTTGTTTCCGCTCTAAACTATGAACTTAGTATTTTGACATGTTTGAGCCTCAGCTTATATGTAAGGTATTGATTAATTGTGACCTTAAGCCTAAAATAAGTCTGCATATCGCCTAAGTACCGCTAGATACAACTAGCACTACCATGACCATGAACCGTGATATTCTCGTGCACTGGCCCTAGCCCCTTTTTCCTCCGACCTGTGTTGAACTTCACAAGGCTATATTTGCGCCAGCATGATCAAATGTAAGAGCCTCGATGAAAGCTCTGCAGTTCTAAATGTTAGTCAGTTCTAACTTGTTAACATTGGCTCCTATCAGTTGGATGACCTTTACAGCATGAAACTGCCATTTTATGCGGCTTTTGGACTTAACGCAATATATTTGCAAAATTTCATATCCTTTACTTGCTTTCATTTAAGGCCAATTGGCCAATTTTAGAGCCAATTGGATGATTAAGCTCTTCCCTTGTACTTTGTTTCATAGTTGACATTGATACTATCAATTTAGCAAAAGAAAAAAAAATTACATGCCTGGTACATTGATCGTTTTCATGGCTTCACGTTCAAATCAGACGAGATGTAAATATGCTGATATTTATTGCAGGAGTGGCTCCGAGTCGCTATAGAATTTTGAGCACGAGACAATCTGGAACAGTAAAAGGAAATCCTTCGGATCTTGCTCATGGTTACGAGAGACAGAGGAGCAATGAAGCTCCCTAAGTTCTTTCATCCTTCTTTTTTCGCTACTTTCCTCCCTAACGAGTTATTTTCTCCGTTCTAATGTTTGAATTCATCTTTGGCTTTTGGATTGGAGGTAATGAATACATGTATAATGTACGAAATACCAAGCTGGTGCATCTATGCCAGACAAAAAAGACCAATTTTCGGTCAAATAAAAAGCGGTTACTGGGTTGAATGTTCATCTTTAGTTTAGAGATTTTTAATTTTGTCTATCATTTCCGACACTTTTTCCAACCAGTAAATTTAGATCATGTGGCACTCCAGTGGCGTCTTCTTTATTTATTCTTCCAATATTTGGAGGAATGTTTAAGATCAAATAGTTTCTTTCAATAAAAGGATCACGAGTTAGTCATGAATATTTGAAAAAGGCAACCCGAATTGCCAACTTAAGCCGAATGACTTCGATGTCTATGCCCATTGCACAATAGCCGATTCATTTTGAAGTCTATACCCAAAGGCCAATCCATATCCTATAGTTCATTTGTGTAAAAAATATGAATATATGTGGTCAAGAAGGTTGCTCCCTCCCTTAATTTTCTTGGTATAATCTCGGAGCCAGCATCTAAAAAAAGCTTTCTACTTGTACCAAGCAGATATAGAGAGTGCGCTCTTAAGATAGTCCGAAATAGTCACGATTAACGTGTAAGCTACCTTTCTCGTTCAAGCGAAAACAAAATTTTCACTTAAAATCAATTGGTAATTGAGTAGAGACTCGTGTGTCAGAATTATATATTCAACTCAAAGGTGGTTTACAACTTTTTATTCCACAGAAAGCTAATGGCACCCAAATCACACGACGATTCAAGCTTTATCTAAATTTCTTTTCTTTCACGGGTCCTCTTGGAATCTTGGTCAGAACCTTGGAATCAAATTTCTTGTACAATTTCTTCACATCTCGGTTCCCTCTGCTTGCAAGGTAATCAACCTCCCTCTCGTACCGCTCATATAAAGCCGGTATAATTTCCATGCAGACAAAACCTAATTCGTATGCACCCATTGAAGAAACAAAGACATGCATCGTTAGGCTCAAGCAGGAAAAACGCAAAAAAAAAAAAAAAACCAAAATCTACAAACTAATTTGGTAATCTTACCCATATATAACAGATTCAATGAGCTGAAATAATTCCCGACGACTGACAATATCCACAGGGAAACTATTGCCTAAGAAAGAACAATAATCACCAGCATTTAAGTACCATACTGGAAGAAATAAAGCTGAAATTGTATTTCTTGGACAGGACTAGAGTTGCTTACCAAGCAGAACTGTTTAAAATCTTTCCCACTTGAGATGTCGTAGAACTTCAACAAGAGCCAGTTGATTTTGCTGAATAACCATCGGAATGCGTGTTCTGGTATAGTGATATTGCGAATATCGGGAGGACTCCTGAAGACAGGAATTAAGAGGAGAATAAATTAGCATCGCCACAGAGGGAGAATTTTGTTTCTTTCGGATCTCCAAGAGAAATTTTCTTGCATGCGACGGAAAGAAGAGTGGGACATTTTGAAGTGGTAGAAGAGGAAGATACCAATTAGCAAAGCCAGATCCAGTATAGGTGATGAAGACAACCAGCATCGTGAGGATGGAGATGTGACATAGAAGGGAAACAAAGTTGTACTCCACAACTTCGAAGAGAAACCATATCATCGTCGCCCCAAGTAGAAGTGCAGCTGATAAGCTCTTGTCCCTCCATAGTAGAATGTCAGCAACTGCAAAGCAACTCTCTTTTTACTTTCAAGTCGACTAGGACATGAATTTCTGATATGTATATGTTCCGATGGCACATTAAAGTACATGCTTTGTGTTTTCTGTAACGTTTCGAGTTGGAAAAATTGTGAAGGTTTCTTTGTGCACCTTTCGGCCTCTTCTTGACAGGGCCTAGCTAGAAGGCCATAT
Organism: Escallonia rubra; assembly: GCA_033065855.1. NCBI lineage: Eukaryota > Viridiplantae > Streptophyta > Magnoliopsida > Escalloniales > Escalloniaceae > Escallonia > Escallonia rubra. Next base: position 203,556 of record JAVXUO010002861.1, on the reverse strand, counting down.
AAACATGGCTTAAACGGCCATATAAACATGGCTGGAATAAATTAGAATTGGACTTCAATGGAGTGACGGAGACAAGATTTTATTTTAGAGGTAATGTCATTTTTAGCCTTTTATATGCTTTTTCACTCTCTTTTTTTGTTAAAGATGTCTTTTGTTGATAATTTTAACTTTTCAATGACATATGAGGCAGTGTAAATATAGCACATAAGGAGGTAAAAATTAACATCTCCGTATTAAATACGTCAAGCTGGTAGAAACTTGTAAACATATTAAAACAACAAGAGCATATACACATTCATTCGAATACCTAAATTATTAGCGGGAGATCATCTAAAGTTAAAATCAATGGTACAAACACATGATACAACATAAGACCTAAAGTTTTTAGAAATTTTGAGAGACCACGGCCCACTTTTGTCTCAAGGCTTCGCCTTTACTTTTGTGATAATTTGGTTGATTAAAACTCACCATCAAACTCCGTTTTGAGGAACCGGCCTGATGCAACCTACGGAATATGACTAGCTAAAGCATGCAAGTCATGGGTCACAAATGATGCCGGAAAGGAGTAAACCCATCCACAAGAAAAGTTTCTTTTGAAGCAACTGAAACGAATAACCACACAAAATTTTATTTTCCTTTTCTTTTGTGAAACAACGGCAATATTCTATTTTTAAGACAACGGCCAAAAGAAAATGTGCATACATGCACCAAATGTAGAAAATGTAAATTACCTTTGCCTCCTCCGAGGATCGCATGCAAGGGTCTTTCCCGACCGAACAGTCTTGCAGTGGATGCAGGTTGGTCATCTGAATCAGACGTATAGATCGGCATGCTGGCGATATAATGAACTTGAAAATAAGTACATTGCACCATTTCGGCAAAGTGGATTATATAACCAGGCTAAGGAACTAAGGTTCTAAGATTAGTAAGCAAGAAACCTAAGACGTGGAAAGAAAGGGATTACTTTGGCATGGTTCTCAAGGTTGCGTCACATGTCAAGCTTCTGTATGGAATTTTAGGCATCTGGCATTCTTGTCTCAATACATCAGCTATGGCAGGAATCAGTTCGTAGTCATCATACTCCATAAACAAGTGAGAAAACCCCGGGACAATAATTAGAAGGGTAATTTTTTGGTTAGACCACCCGGTTTCCGGACACCACATTGGGAGCCGACTAATCCAGGTTCGAGCCGGGCAGGACCACATAGGCGGTAAAACCTCTCCCTACCAAGTTTTAACGCAGCTGCATTTCCAGGGTTCATACTAGTTTTGATCACATAGGCCGCACATGAGAGAAATAAATGTTATAATAATGATCGAGAAAGCTCATACTTGTATGTCTAACGACAATATCAAATCTCATAGTGACAAAAATAATAACAGAAGTGTTATTTTCACATTTTTTTTATATGGATTTTTCTATCAATTTTTGTTGTTAAATCGTTGAGTAATAACTGTTAGCGCTTTAGCAACAAATAAAGATGTGAAATACTATATAAAATGGTAGAAATAGTGTCTCCTAAGTAACAACTATGATATTAATGATAATAACAAACCAGTGTGTTGAGAGGTCTGTATTATTAAAGACTACCAAGAGAAGAATAAAAAAATCTATTAAACTTAGTGATAAAATTATATACATGAAGTTATACTAAAATAAAAGAAGGAAAAATACATTTGTATAAGAAAAAAACTGAGAAAGAATATTGGGCTTGTCTAAAAATGAGAAAATTTTAAGATCAGGAGAGATAGAGAATTAGTTTTGGTAAATTTTTACGAGTTGATAGAATTGCAAATCTATCAATAAATTGAGGCATCTTGACATGAAAGAGAGAGAGAAGTGTAGTTAAAACCTATTCGATTGGTTGAATTTCAAATGTCAAAATAATAAACACGTCATGCAAGATAGAGAATATTAACTTTCTCTTAGTTTTAACTTTATTATATAGGTAACTAAATTTCTTCATTTAGGCTCAATAAGAAAAATAATGAGTAACGCTGTATGTTTCTGTGTGCTTCACAGCTAGAGATGTCAAAGGGCCGGGCTTGGGCCGGCCCAGCCCAAGCCCATCGGGCCTGCTATGGGGCCGGGCCGGGCCCGGGCCAGTGGGGCTGCCAACCGGGCCGGGCCGGGCCGGGCCTGCCGAAGGGAAACCTAGGCCCAGTCCAGGCCCTGGCCCTAGGCCCAATATCTAGGGCCGGGCTTGGGCCGGGCCAAGGCCCAATTTTTTTTTTTTTTTGTTTCCCAACTTCTTGTTATTTATTTGTGTCGATGGCCAATAAGATTACATCAAATTAATTGGTTGAGATTGATACATGTTAATTTGGTGTAATATTGACAAGTCTTTTTTGGCCTACTAACATTATAATTTAGAAGTAGCATTTTTCGAAAGTTTGGTAAATAGAAAATGACAATTACATCTATCGAATTGCTTAATACAGTAGCTATTTAAATTTTCGAAAAATGTTTGCATGGCATTTGATTATTGCAATAAAGAAGAACGATCATCATAATTAATGTTAAGATTTAATACTCATTCGATCATCGTTGGACACGCACAATTATATATAATAATGTGTGTGTATATAATAATATTGGGCCAAAAGAGGGCATGTGTGTAGGGCCAAAAAAGGGCCAGAAATAGGGCCAACCTTAGGGTCAAAAGAGGGCCTGTGTAGGGCCAAAAAAGGGCCAGAAATAGGGCCAAAAGGGGGCTGGATTTCGGGCCAAAAGGGGGCCGGGCCGGGCCATGTTAGGGCCGGGCCAAAAAGGGGCCGTTTTAGGGCCGGGCCGGGCCCGGGCCTATTTCTCGAAAAATTCGGCCTGGCCCTGGCCCTGGCCCAAGCCCTAGGGGTTAGGGCCAGTCCGGGCCCAAAAACGGGTCGGGCCAGCCCGGGCCAAAAACGGGCCGTGCCGGGCCAGCCCGCGGGCCGCCCGGCCCATTTGACATCACAGCCAAAGTGAATCACTCCCTAGTATGTCTATAATGTTAATGAGCGAAAGCACCTGTATGATAAAACCATTTTTGAACTTCCACTTATATCAATCTTTTTTTTTCTCTTTTTGAAACCACTCTACCCATTTCCTAATAAAATTAACAATGATAATTGGATCATTTAGATATAAACCCAACGTCCTAATGTGCTCCTACTTTGTAACGCCAGTACACACCTCTTTCTAACCCATTTGTAACTACATATAGAACTCTTTTTCTCTTGATTTTCTCTCATCGTCTCTTCTATTTTTTTCTCTTCCGCTCTTCTGAGTCTACCTTTTAATTAACAATATAATATATTGTCATATTATAACTTTCTGCACAAATCTACTAAGTAAAATTGTAATTTATGTTTGCACATGCATTGCTTCAGCCCCAAATCATCCCATATCATATCATATCATATCATATACAATATATAAAAGACAAAATATCATATGTTGCGGAGGCCACATATATGCTATTTGAGGTAAAAAAAAAAAAAAAAGTAAGTTCAAATTAATATGTGTATGCATGAGGATTGTTCTAAGAAACTTTATGAATCCATGTATAAATTTTCAATTATCTCACAACCATCTTCATCTCGCATTACTGCTATAGAAGATAAAAAGTTATATGTTGATTTTATGTCAATGATTAGTCTTACCCACCTCTCTTTTGAAGTAAAAATAATTCAAATCTCAAACCGTTGCATAGTCCAAACTAAAGGGTGTTTAACAGCAACAAAATAATATTATCTTTATGTCAACATCTATATAGTTGTATTTTTTCGATTTTAGCTTTCATTCATTGTTTACTTATTTCTGATATATTTATTATTCTTTAGTCCAACTTGATGAACACAATAGTTATCGTGAATGTATCACAGTCGTTTTTAGTCACCTTATTTTATATAATAATTTTTCGTATTTAATTTGAGAATGATATTCTTATAAGATTAGTATCTAACACATTTACTCGTTTGGATTCACAGCAATGAAAGGTTAGTAGCTTCAAACCCATAAAACATTAAAAAATGCCTATCTATTCGGAAATGCACGACTAATTTCTATAATAATTATTGTTGTTAGCATTTTTCTTTTTGAATGAAAAGGGATTATACGCTACAAACTAAACAGCAACCATGTTATCAATCGCTTCTAATCTCGTTACTCTAATATTTTGTCACCTAGAATAATTTAGTGGTATTATCAACCGCTCTTGTTTCCCATTACCAGCAAGCGATGAATCATTTACTCCCTTACTGATATGGTGGTAAATTATTTTTGGTTATAAAATGATGAAATTCCAAAAGAGAAAACAAATAAATAGAAAAAACAATGACTTGTACAATTGAAATCAATTTAATTTGCTCTCTTCTCTTTCCGATAACATTAAAAATGGTATAGAGAATTTTTTTATTATTTTAAAGTTAATTTCTGATTACAAACATGTAGAAACATCCATTCATGTATTAATAGTAGTATACACAGATATATAAGAAGTAAAGTTATAGTAACTTACACAGTCAAAAGCAGAATGTGTTATTTTCTTGTAACAAATATTGAATATGCTTGCCAAGTGCTCATCAGCATACTCTGGGATACCTACGTAAAGGAAATGATAGTCATCGCTATTAATCTTTATTTTTAAGGTTCAGATTTTAGAGAAACGAAAGAGGTAGAGTCACCCTTAGTCAGAAGGCTGTGCTGATACTTAATCAAAAAGTGATGTGAAATGAGTAATTTCAAGATTTTATTGGGACATATTGTTTAGCATATTTCCAATCCTAGCCACTACAAAAAAAAAACTAATAATAAGAATACAATGATAATACTCCATAACATCCAAAGGAAGAGAAAGAAAGTTATGTTGCTCTATATTTTGAGGTTTGCTTAGAGAAATACTATTTGCTTGGCCAGACCTAAGTCATACAATTAAGACATACACATATATGTACAAAAATATGATATCAGATCCTACAGCCAAATCTAGAAAAGTTGAAGGAAAATATTAATTACATGTTCCTTTACAGTTTTGGTTTTATGTTTTCATTTTTATCATTTATGTATCCAGTTAGAAAATATGGTTGTGAACGTTTATGCTTTTGACAAATTTCTTTTAGCTTCCTTTCTATGACAATGGGTGAGAGCGGCCGAAAAAGGAGGTGTTTTACATTTGGGTAAGATTCTTTCACAACAACATAAAAAATGGCAAATGCACATGAGGACAAAAATATTTTTGGTCAAAGTTAATTGCTCTATTTATGTCATAAGATTTTATCATCATCAAGGTCAAGCATGTCCTAATCTATATAAAGCATAAGTTGTCGATGACAATGAACCTACATTATTTTATTAATGATAAGTTTTATGAAATGAGAGAGATATTCATGTACTAATTATAGCATTTATGAGTAGTTAAAAAAATAGATTTATTAAAAGAATCTAGATTCTAGGTACATTAATTGTAAGGCAAGGTAGTAAATTTTAAATATACGCAGGCTATTGTGGTCCAAAAAATAATTTTTAAGGATTCATACTTTTATATATAGGATAGGTTAGTAAAAAAAATCATAGTTATTATTGTCATAAAATCAGTTTACCTTACAAGGGTATTAGGAATTGATTTTGACTATTAACACCTCGAAATCACTTTAAGATAACAAAATAAAGACTCAAAAATGTAAATCACTTATGAAAATTAAAAATTAATATGTCACAGATTAAAAGCTTTCTTTTCCTTATACTGAAGCATTGTACAAAATGAATATGACTTAATAGTTGAAAATACTTTAAAAATGCCAAAATGACATTTTATTTTATAAGTTATTTTACTTGTATAATACTAAACGTTGAAACACAAGAGCTTTTCTAAGTTTTCTTTTTCTTTGTTACCTCTCTTACTCATACGACACGTCATCTTCTTGATTTTGGAGTCCTTTTCCTTTTAACCCCAACCTATTCACTGTCTTACTATAATTTATTATTAAAAAAGATGTAGAAGTATTGCTCCAAATTTTGTGAACCTTTTAAAACTAGAAAATCAATTCTAAAATTGTGAGTATGTAACATTAAATTTCAAATGCATAAGCTTTTCTTAGTGCATAAAATACAAGTCAAAGACGATCAATTAATTAGGAAGGAAGGTGTATATATTTTATGAGTTTTTCCATTCTATCGGGGGGGGGAGGAGGAGAGAGAAAAATGGGTTGGTGGAGGATTCAATATAGAGAAAGAAGGAAAATATAAAAAAGTGTAAGAATAATAAATATCAAAAAATACATATAGAATTTTTTTTAAATTTGAAAAGTGATCAATTTGTTTGGTACAGCCCAAAAGATAAATATGATCAATTAATTAAGGATGGGGGGATAGTGCTCACAATACTAGAAAATAAAGCAACATTTTTATTTGATGTGATAAAATTGATTACTCATTGCGTGCTTCATTTTTTAATACTTTCTTTTGGACTTTCAAGTGCATTTCAACATTAATATTAGTTGTCATTCTGAGTATGGAAAACTAATTGGAATTGGTCCGGCGTTTACTATTCCTCGTTAGGTTTATAAAAATAAGAGACATTTTGTGTATTAATTGTAGTATTTATGAGTGGTGAATAAATTATTTTGCTAGAAGAATTTAGATTCAAAGCATGGTAATTATGTTTTGAATGGCATATTATGGTCCAAAAAATGATTTTCAAAAATCCACACTTTTATATGTAGTATTGATAAAACAACTTCGGTATTCTAGTTTTATTGAGTTTCTCTTGATTATGAAATTACTTGTGTATGAAATGCATGAGTGTGATTTGTTTTGAATTCAATTGTTCAATTCAAGTCAATGTAAATGAATCGTAGTTCAAAATTATTGACATAATGCTTAAATATTCAGTCTTAACTCTACTAAATGCATGAGGGTGTTTGAGATTGATTCTAGATTGGTCAAACCTGATTAAATTCAGATTAAATTAGTTTTGAAGTGTTTGGCAAAAAAAAAAAAAAAACTGATTAAATCTGCTTCAATGTGCTCAAAAATGATTAAATCCATAATTCTCATTTTCTTGGATTAAGATGTAATCAGTTTTGGAGAATCGGGTTTGACCAAGAGATTTACCAAAATATCCTTGCATATAAACAACATTAAATGCTCAATTTTAGTTTGAATACACTATATGGTAATTTTGCTACACTAAACCTACTTTAATCCATTTTTATCCAAGCACTTTCAACAACTTTTAATCTATTTTGCTTAAAATGGATTAAAGCTGATTTTAGAAATTGATTCTGATTTAATCAAAATTTACTTTTAAGCGTAAATTCCAAACAGCCTCTAAAACTCAAATATGAGGATAGTCATTAATATAAACGACCTGCGGCATGTCCAGGTTATCGAAGTAGTCCTAATTATAATATTCGTTCAAAAGGTCCATGCACGATTATACCACTTCCATAATTTATTTCTAAGGTATTGCAAATTCATGGCCCGGGTTACCGAACGTCCTAGTACTGCTGGTTCACAAGATCCATGCACGACTATACCACTTCCATAATATTTTTAAGGTATTGCAAATTTATGTAAAAATATATATTAATTAGGGCCTGAATTTGTATTCTCAATACCACCTTGGCACTTTTTGCAGTATATTGGGTAGTACCGAACAGGAAAGTGGTTGTGAAACTTATAGGTTCTATCTGAATTTTCCAAAACTAGTACAGTTTACGTGCAACATTTATTACATTAAATAGGATTATTTATATGAAGCAATTTTACATTCATCTCTCATCTTGATAATTACATCAATACATAAGCATGCTATGTAAAAATTTGACTCCGGTGATCTCAACTAAGACCAATACACGACCAATGTGTCAATTGCGAAACTATATGCTAAATGTTTTAGCTAACAAAATAATGTTTGAAATCATCACAACTTATTGATATGCAAACGTCTAATAGAGCCCGAACAAGTATACATGCCTTGAAATTAAAAGATCAACCCATATAAATAATTATATGTTACAACTTGCTTAATGAAATAGCATAATCAAACATATGAACATTTTTTGAATAGTTTGAAAGTAGTTCTCAAGCAATAGCATCTCAAATTTTCATATATATATATATATATATATATATATATATATATATATATTTCTCTTTATGGCTAGCCCCACAATGCTCATCGTCCTAAAGCCATATCCTACGGCCCCAATAGGCACAAAGAAGGAGAGCAGGTGGTCTTTGGATGCATAAAACCAACCTTATCAGACTTTTCATTTGGTAATGTTTTTGAAGAAAGATACTTTAATTGAAGTACAGTTTATCCCTTTCATGGATTCTATGAGCTTTGGCGCATTTTAACCAATTGATTTTTGTCGATATCTAGATTTTTATGAAGCATTTTCCTTTAAGTGCGACCACATGAGAACCTACAAGAAAATCTTTAACATTATTCTTCAATTCCTTACTCATGGATGATGACAATAACCAAATAACAAAAGTTGTAGTCTACATAAGTAAGCAACGGAATTTCTTAATTCGTGACATCTTTATATGTCACAGATGTGATTCAAGAAGGGAAATTCAGGTCATCTTGTGTTACAAGATATGAATTAGATTCTGCACGAGTTCAAGACTTTAAAGTCAAACCAATGTGAACCAATTTTGTAGATCTTATGACTCTAATAACACCTAATATCAAACTATTATTGCTCGTAATTAATCCAGCCTTTGTATCAATAAAAACAACCATAGTAATAAGCATAATTATTCATAAATAGAAACTCCCAACAAATATTTTAAATAAGAAGGGAAAAGCTGAAAATTTATATTTTATTCAAGAATTGAATTCTGAACAAATTAAGGCCTAAAGTAAATCCTATAACACACATGGCCCTACCATACTCCCAGATTCCTAAGAATAAACAGAGTGAGACTCTGGATTCAACCCAAATTATTGCTCAAAACTATTGGAGCCATACATAGTTCACATGCAGTATTACACTATATTTATCTATTTGTGAATATGAAAAGGAGACTGTATTGTCAAACCTAAATGAAGTGCCTTCAATCAAATAAACTTAGATGATTCAGAGTAATACAACCTTTTAATTCGATGATGAGGCACAAATGTTGTTGGGCTAATTCTTGAACAGCTTAAACTTTTTACAGGAAATTGTAACTTAACATGGCATCAAAGATCTGGTTTGACAAGGTCTTAGGTTCAATTATTCCCGATTGCATATATGGTCCCCCTTGGTACAAGTACAACTTGCACTCTATTTATTTATGCACTTACTTGGCGGCGGCGTACGGCAGTGCATCTAGATTTGTCTCTTCTTGTGCAATCGGGGGCTTGCATATGAAGGGGAGTGTCAAACATGATACCATTATTGAGTCCATTCTCTAACAGTTTAAGTTTTTAGAACAAATAATAACTTCACATTTTTTTTAGGCAGTCTATCATTGTCCTTACATTATTTGTATCTTAATCTCTGCACTCACTTTTGTGTTGTATTACATTGTAGTCCATCATAAAAATGACAGAGAATAGAACTCTCATGTTAGTGTTCTTGCTACGTGTTTCAACTGATCTCGATTATAATTTTGCGATTCAAGATTTAGAACATAGAAGTCCAAGAATTTTCGTTTCAAAAAAAAAAATTTTAATTTTCAGTTTTAGAATACTAAAACCAATTCAGACAATTTCATTTTATTGTTGAATTCTTGTTCGGTTCTATCTAACGCGAATAAGCACACTAGCTAGTGATGCTACTAAAAGGACTTTACTAGATTTCGCTGCAAGTATGAGCATGCCGTAAAGGATTTCATACTAGAGGCACTTTAACGTCTTGAATAACGGCAAAAGTGCTGCGAATTCAACCTTCAAAGCTCGAACATGATGGTAGATTAATCATACCACATACCAACATAGAGTAATGATTGGCACGATTTAATCATTCATCATCATTGATACACTCGCCGCATCATCATTGATACACTCGGCGCATGCCACTCTTTAGACTAGAAAGTGGGGGTTGTAAGTTGGATTTGTATGATCCAATGAAGAAGAATAGAATTCAGGTGAAAAGTTGAGGTGAACGTGGCAGTCTTTCACTAAATTTTGGGTTGGAGTAGTTTTCCTCCGGCGTCCTTTACGGTAAAAAAAAAAGAAAAAAAAGTGTCGCTAAAATAGATTTGTATAACTCTTTGTAGCACTTTTAGCAACAAGTGTTGCCACTATTAATTGTCATTAAGTCTGTTAATAAATGTCGATAATGATTCTTTTCATTGATATTTTTCGGTCACTATAATGAAGGTTGAAGGGAGTTTCTCCAACTAGGTTTGGAGCAGCATTTTTTTCGTTGTTATTAGAATTCAAAACTATGATGCATGTATTTTGCAAGTATGGTAAAATTAAAATGACATCTGTGAATCTCCAATATCACTTTTCAAAAATTAATAGACAGATTAAATGCATGTCAAAGAAAGAAAGTTAGTCCCATCCACCAAAAAGTATAATGAAAGTTCAAGATAGCCTTCCTAGGCTAATCATTAGTAAAGAAAAAATGAATGGATCGTTAGTCCACTAACTAGCTCTTAAACCACCTTTGTAATGATGATAAAATGGGAAGAAAGATTTACTTGAGATTGTAAAAGATCAGCGGCCACATTCACCACAATTGGTGAATCTCACCGAGCCATCTCAACATCATTGGTGAAATGTACCACATATGTATATCTGCATAGTTAACGAGATCAATGTTATTAATAATGTCAGTGGCGGTTAATTCAGAATGTATCCTTTTCATTACCTTTAAATTAACCGTAAATCCGAATTTTTAACATCAGCTATTACCAGAAACGGTCAATAGTTATTGGCTGCTTAACAATAATGATTCAATAAGATAGAACAAAAAAAGGCCTGAGACCCTGGTCTAAGATAAGAGCAATCAGTAGACTGCATGGTGGCGTGATTTGCAACATGATAAAGCACCACAAACAGTGGTGCCTTTAAAGCTTTTGAAAAGCATAAGAGACCCTTTTCTAATCATATGGTACTATAAGGTGAAAATATTTTCCCAAAACATGGAAAGTACATTTTGTTTTTTTTAACAAGATCCACCCTGCTTCATTTTCTTTTGGCTCTTCCCCTGCCCCTTCTCCCACTATAAAATGAGACCATTTGCAATGTTCAATTGCACCTACATTACCCCTCTCTCTCTCTCTCTCAATCTCTCTTTCTCTGGTGTGTGGGACAATGGACATGAAAATGCCTTGTGTGACCTTTTGTGTTGTGTTTGTTTTGCTTCTTGGAGGAGCTCATGTGTCCATGGCAGTCACTTGCAGTGCACTGCAGTTGAGCCCATGCGCAAGCGCGATTATGTCCGCCACCACCCCATCACCAACATGTTGCAGTAAAATAAAGGAGCAGAGGCCTTGCCTTTGCAAGTACCTCAAGGACCCAAACCTCAAGAAATTTATCAGCTCTCCTAATGCCAAGAAGGTGGCCACCACTTGTGGCACTCCATTTCCTAATTGCTAAACTTCTCACCGTGTCGATCAAGTGAATCCGTGGCAGTTAGCTTTGAAATGTTGTGCATCGTGCATTAAATATTCATCATTTCGCTGACGACGGTTCTATGAATTTGTAGCATATAATTCATAGGATCACAACCTTCTCATTCCACGGGTTCATTTTCTATATAATTATGTAGTAAAAGTAATGTTCGGTTTGACCGTTTGTGACATGTTGAAATGAAATTCTGCTTGTATGTTTATGATGTTTTTGTGAGCCCAGTTTGCTGGTTGTAATGAAGCTTAATGAATAAAGTTTATTTCCTTATCTAGGTTTCGACTTGAGCAATTTCAGACTGTACAGTCTTCCTTATTTCTGACCGTAAGCTGTGGGGATTTAGAATTCTTACAACTAGCTCCTGCTTGGCCACAATAAGTCACTTGGAAGAATAAAGTTGTTTTCTTATCTAGCTTTCTCATCAAAAATAAAACGAAAACAAAGCAACTGTTATTGGCAAGGCCAATTGCTAAATCAGCACTGGCTTCCCCAAAGCAATATAAGAAACCTGAAGCAGGTGGTACAACCATTTAAAGCAAGCATTATTTTCACAAAAGATAATTTTCACTTTGGCAATATGCTGACCTTGTTATTTGTTGCTAAAAAGCTAAATGCATGTCAACAACCAAATCTTTAATGCAAAGGGTGCGGACTGATGCAAGGCATAGACTCTAACATCGTAGGAATTCATTTCTAAGGCATCAATCCATCTCCCAGCAACCGGGAAGTCTTGAACCAAAATGGCGAAAGCACTGAAATCTATTTAAGTACAATTTTTGTTAGGTTATTATCTACCGCAAAAGACAATGGGACTCATCATTACCATGTTAAGTTGTCATCTGCTGTAAGTTGCACATACAAAATCATGTTTTAACAAGTTCCTCCTTTAAATTTCATCTAATGTCTCCTCCCATCATCAAATTGGCGCGTTCCATCTCTAGAAAGTTTTCCCTTTGTAATAACCACCACCACCACCACCACCATGACTGCCCGCAGGTTAGCAACTAACCGCAAACGAAGGGTTCACATGGAAGAAAGCTACATCATCTAGCGGGGAAATAAATGCTACGAAAATGCCTCTATGTGAAATATAGATAAGCACGACGATAACTTGGTCAAATAAGATTTTCACAAGGCTGTAGAAAAAAAAAAATTGGAATTTTAACAAGGCTGGCGAAATGCGATCTACAACACCGGTGAATTATATTCTCCCTATTCTTTCATATTTGATACATCATATCTTGTTGTATTATAATGGAAAGCAAGATAAAGTGTACATTTAGCTTGTGAACACAATCAAAAGGGCTGATTATCGAATGACGCATCCGATTAACTTTTTTTTTTTTTCGGCTGAATTTCTGAAAATTAGTTTGCGAGAAGCTTGTGCCTAAGCCTAGCTCGCACGCTCCTCGTAATCCATTTTTACTAACTTGATACTAAGTACAACAAGACAAGCCGCTACAAATCCATAAAGTTTAGAAAGAGTCCAATTTTATTTTATTTTACTGTTACAAGGAAGAGAAAAAAAAAAAACAAGCCAAACAAATTAAGCGTCTGGGTAAACCACCCCGGTAGCGTCCACTATTAGCAGTTTTCTTCCTCAATGCGTTGGTTGGCAAACAAGAGTCCCATCTTGATTATACCCATGTTTGCAAGCATATCGGCACATCGGTTACCCTCTCCCATAACACGCAGTATACTAGAATTTATAGCATGAAGCAAAAGGCAACAATCCTTTATCAATTTGAATAGTTTTGCCATTGGTGATGTGGAAAGATTTTAAGATCCCATGTAGCTTGGCGTCCAAGCTGCTGAAATTAGGTAGGCTTCCAAAGGAACCTCCTAGCCATTATAGTTGATCATTGCCTACGAGTCCTTCAAATTCTCCCTCATGGATGTCCTTTGCACTCCCATCAGTGCTAATTTTGAGTTTACCTACAGCCACAGAAAGCCACTAAATAAATTCGGTAATTTGGCCTGAGGTGAACTTGGAGCTTTAAAAGCTTGATTGAGATCTTTTGAAAACTTTAACGGCTTCCACCAAGCTATCTGTTGCAGCTAAAAACTGGATCGGGAATCACACCAGAAATCAGGCCTGCAAAAGAGAACACGGAGTGACCGCCGGGTGGGGTTCCGGCGGGGGAATGCTCCGATGCTTAAGTCAGAGAAGGCTAACAATGTAGAACTCTGAAGAAGCAGTAAAGACACAATGTGTATGTGTGTGAGCTTAGGCTTACCTGGGAGGCTTGACCCCCTTTATATAGTGGTAGCAAGAGGAGTCCAATTAGAATTGGGCTTCAATAAACTCTAATCAGGATCTTATTAGGATCCTAGAGGATCCTATATTGATCTCTGCTGATAGAGTCAGGGTTTCTTTAGGACTCTGTCTGGCGAGTGATATGGTAAGTGCCATCTCAGCAATGAGCTGGCATGGGTTGCGTGTCACAATTGCCACGTGTCGTCCGTAGATTTGAGAGATATTTTCAGCTATATCATATGCCCCCTGCTTTCACCAGCGTTAATGAAGCGGGTGGAAGCACACATTTCTCACTGATGATAGCGAAACATACCAAAACACAATCGAATCCGTCTGTTTTGAGCAAAAGATTGTTCTGCTCGGACTACATTCTGTTCGGACAGCATTCTGCTCGGATAGGATTCTGTTCGGACAACATTCTGCTCGGTCGAGATTCTGTTCGGACGACATTTTGTTCGGACAACATTCTGCTCGGTCGAGATTCTGTTCGGATGACATTCTGTTCGGACAGAATTCTGATCGGACTGGATTCTGCTCGGACAGAATTCTGCTCGGATGGAATTCTGTTCGGACAGAATTCTGTTCGGCCGTTGGCACTCCACACGGGCAGAGTGTTCGGACGGGATTCTGTTCGGACAAAATTCTGCTCGGCCGTTGGCACTCTGCTCGGGCAGAGTGTTCGGACGGGATTCTGCTCGGACATAATTCTGCTCGGCCGTTGGCACTCTGCTCGGGCAGAGTGTTCGGACGGGATTCTGCTCGGACAGAATTCTGCTCGGCCGTTGGCACTCTGCTCGGGCAGAGTGTTCGGACGGGATTCTGCTCGGACAGAATTCTGCTCGGCCGTTGGCACTCTGCTCGGGCAGAGTGTTCGGACGGGATTCTGTTCGGACAGAATTCTGCTCGGCCGTTGGCATTCTGCTCGGGCAGAGTGTTCGGACGGGATTCTGCTCGGACACGTTCACTCTGTTCGGGCAGAGTGTTCGGACACGATTCTGCTCGGGCAGGATTCTGTTCGGACACGTTCACTCTGTTCGCGCAGAGTGTTCGGACACGATTCTGCTCGGCCTTTGGCACTCTGCTCGGGCAGAGTGTTCGGATGGGATTCTGTTCGGCCATTTGTTTTAGTTTCCTCCACGTGTCTTTTTCACCGTTGATGTCTTTGAGCGGGAATTTGTAATTTTTTTCAAATTCTCTACCCTTCTTCATGTGACACGTGTGAGATAGATGAACCGTCGCGCTTTCCCAGGAACAGTTACTTAAGTTCCTCTATAAAATGAAGACTTTCACTTCATTTTCCTTTACTCAAAAATTTTGGAAGCATACTACCCTGCAAGTAAGTCTTTCTTCTACCATTTCTGTTCAGCACTTCAAGTTTGTTGTAGTCTCATATTTACAGTAGAAGTACAAAACATGTCTGATAGTTCGTCTTCGAGTAGTAGTTCGTCTTCGAGTTCAGAACGAGTTGCAACTTCAGGAAGTGAAGTTGGGACTTCAAGTCCACAACCCCCAGTACCTTCAACTTCTCAACCTTTCCAACCTTCATCCTCTCGACGATTCCAACCTTCAGCCTCACAACCATTACCACCTTCATCTTTACAGCCTTCACAATATTTATCTGGGGGGAATCCCTTAGGAGAAGTAAAGGATCAGGCCGAAGAAAAGGCTAATCCAAAGCCTTGGTATACTGCTGATGAAAAGTCTAGTAAGATGTCGACTGAAGATTTGCAGGATTTAATTCGGGAATATCCTCTCCCCGAAGGTTGGTATGCTCGTCTTCCTGGTTTGGGTGAACCAGCAAACTATGGCACGAAGTTTGAAATAGGTGTCTACGAAGAGCAGGTGAAGTCTGGATATAGACTTCCTCTTCATCCTTTCGCTCTTCGTTTCTTTGAACATTATCGCATGGCTCCTGGGCAGCTTGTTCCAAATGGTTGGAGGCGGTCTCATATATTTGGTTCAGACTTCAGGTTACAAACCAGATGCAACTGATTTTATGAGAGTCTTCTTTGAAGTCTGTTTCGTCAAAGGGGTTGCCAACTGTCCCGGATGGTATTATATTCACAGTAGGCAACGACTTCTGAAGGGAGGCCCAAAGTCGAATAAAGGTTGGCATTCCAGATACTTCTTCGTTGGCCGACTGGACAAGGGGGTCCTTCCTTTTGACAGAGTGTGGAACCCTTATTGTAAGGATTTCGAAAATCCTGGCAAGCCCACTCCAAATAGCCAGACTAAGCATATACTTAGTCATATTAAACTTCGAGGCGGTCTTTGTATAGATGAACCTCTTTCGGAGGAACAATTGGAGTGGGCGAAGATGATACCTCCAAAAGCCCATTCCAGCTGGTCGTCTTGTTCCCCCTCTTCCTGCTATTCCTAGTGTGTCATCTGCTGAGACCGTTTCTTTAGGTGTGTTTCACATGAGATACTGAATTAAACTTGGCTTCAATATTCATTCTTGTATTGACTTCTTTCTTCGTTGCAGAGATGGCTAGCGGTGGTGGAAAGTCGTAGCACGGAAGCTTCCTTGGCATTCTTCAGAAAGCTAAAGGGAAGCTTGTGAACAGTCAAGTGTGGAGTTGCCTCCTGTTCCTAAGAGGACTAAAGTCACTCCTGCAGAACGATCTCCCCAGATACTTGATCAAGTTTCTATTGAGGATGATCCCATCTTTCACCCGAGGTGGGCACTTAGGCGCGATGACCTTGGAATGCCGGACAGCCAGATCTCGGAGCAGCATCTTCGCCATGGGATTCTTCCTCGAGACAAGGAAGTTTTCCAGAATCAGACCCACGAGACTTTTGCTTGCTCCTTTGCCCAGGCCGTCTATACGGTAACGTCTTTTGTTTCCACTATGTCTTAAGTTTTTGTTTCCAAGTTTCATTCAGCCGCTGATCTTTATCTTCCTTCCAGATGTATGCCAGTGGATCTGAGATGCTTTCTCGCTTTGAGATGGCAAGGCAGGTGGCGGCCGAGGAGGCTCAGCTGACAAGGGAGGCTGTTAAGGAAGCACAGGAAGCCACCCGTCGTGCTGAAGAGCTGAGCAAGCGTGAGGAAGACCATCTTGATCGGATTGCGTCTCTGGAGAAGAAACTGGATAGAGTTAAGAAGAGGGCTGCAGAAGAGGTGACTAAGGCGCGAGACCAAGGCATTCGCGATTTCTTAGAGGGGAACGCGGGGGATGAATGGCTGAAGAAGCGGATTGAAGATGGCTTGGAGATTTATGAGCTTGGCTTTGTGAAGGCCAAGGAGATGTTTGCTGATCGCTTTCCTGATATCCCCTTGGATGGTTTTGTTCTGCCTGCGGTTGGGTCACCATCTGGGGAGACTATTATGCCTCCAGAGGCAAGAGATGTTGCAGCTTCTGACCTTCCAAGCGAAGGTCCTTCTGGTGATGCCCCCGAGGCTTAGACTTGTATCTAGGCCTTTAGCTCTTTGTAGACAGAATTCTGATGCCCGATTAAGGGCTTATTGTAAAACTCTTTATCTTTCATGACGTTTCAATTTTACTATGCGTTTCTCGCGGTTTATCTTCACCTTTCACACAGTATTAATTGATTTTTACTTTGGCTCAACTCTCTATTCGTCACTTAAAGAGTTGGCAAAGAAGTCGAGCACCCTCGCTCGGCCTATAATTCGAAGAAGCAAAAGCTTTGGTGGAGTGACGATGCCCCCATTAACTTTTGTTTCTTCACGGACTTAGATCTGTAGCTAATCCGCTGGGCCTTCTCTTGTATTTTTATAAACTCAAGAGTTATATTTTCTGTTTGGGCAAAGTGTTCAGCAATCACTCTGGTCAAACATAATATTTATATTACGACTCTGTTCGGGCAGAGTGTTCGGCAATCACTCTGGTCAAACAGAATATTTATATTACGACTCTGTTCGGGCAGAGTGTTCGGCAATCACTCTGGTCGGACAGAATGTTTATTCCACCACTCTGTTCGGGCAAAGTGTTCGGTAATCACTCTGGTCGGACAGAATGTTTATTCTACCACTCTGCTAAGGCAGAGTGTTCGGTAATCACTCTGGTTGAACAGAATGTTTATGCTAGCTTTAATACAATAATGCTGAAAAAACCTAATTTTATTGCTTGAGTAAGAATAAAATTTACATTGGATTGTTTAACAACCCATTTATTCGAAACAGCCTGCTAAAGACTATTTTTTCTAAGATATTTGAGTTCTGACAAGGTCTGTGCCCCTTATCCCCCAAAAAATAGAAGTGTGTTGGCTCTAGCCAAGACACTACTGGTAATATCTGCGCAAGTTCTCAGCATTCCAAGTGCGAGGGATGGATTCCCCAGAAAGCGTCCCCAGTGCGTAGGCGCCTGGTTTGAGCACCTTTATAACACGGTAGGGTCCTTCCCAGTTTGGAGATAACTTTCCCGTCGCTGCCTTTGGATCAGAGACTTCTAACTTACGAAGGACTAAATCTCCCTCTTGAAACTGCTTCGATCGAACTCTTCGATTGTAGTATCGTGCGACTCGTTGTTTTATGACAACGGATCGTAAATGGGCTTGAGTTCGGGCTTCTTCGACTAAATCCAGATTTGCGCGGAGTCCGATTTCGTTGTTCAGTTCGTTGTAATGTAAAGCTCGTATTGTGGGAACTCCAATCTCGACTGGCAACATTGCTTCCGTTCCATAGCAGAGTAAGAAAGGCGTTTCTCCGGTGACTGAGTGAGGAGTTGTTCGATAAGCCCACAACACTTTGGGGAGTTCATCCACCCATGCTCCTTTAGCATCATCTAGCTTTTTCTTCAACCCTTGCAAGATGCTTCGATTCATGTTTTCTGTCTGACCATTGGATTGTGGATGAGCTACAGAAGTGAATCTTAAATCTATTGAAAGATTCGCACAAAAGCTTCGGAAATTGCTGTTATCAAACTGTTTTCCGTTATCAACCACCAAAGCTCTTGGCACTCCAAAACGGCAGACGACATTTTTCCAAAAGAAGTCCTCGCACTTGGCTGAAGTAATGGTGGCCAGAGATTCTGCTTCGGTCCACTTGGTGAAGTAGTCTATCGCTACAATCACAAATCGTCGTTGTCCAGACGCCATGGGAAAAGGTCCTAGGAGATCCATTCCCCATATAGCAAAGGGGATGGGGGAAACCATTGCAGTTAAAGGAGCAGCCGGTGTGTGAGGGACCGGTGCAAACTTCTGACATTTATCGCATCTTCGTGTGAAGTCGATTGCATCCTTCTGCATCGTAGGCCAGTAATATCCTTGTCTTAGGATTTTCTGTGCTAATGTTCTTCCTCCAAGATGTTGGCCGCATATCCCTTCATGAACTTCTTGTAATGTGTAGAGGGATTCTGATGGGCACAGACATCTGAGGTATGGAAGGCTGAACGATTTCTTGTATAAAGTACCTTCCACTATGGCATATCGCGCAGCTTTGAGACGAAGATTTCTGGCCTCGCGTCTTGTACTTGGTAGTTCGCCTGTGGACAGGTACTTTATGATTGTGTCCATCCAACAGGGCTCTTGATCTATTACTTCAATATTAGCTTGAGAACTGATACTGCGGTCTTTGAGGAACTCAAGGTAGACCGGTCGTCGGACATCAATTTCTTCAATGGAAGCGAGCCTTGATAATGCATCTGCCTGAGCATTCTGATCCCTTGGAATCTGGCGAATGGTGAAGTTTTGAAACTTCACCGCGGTTGTTTTAACTAAGTCGAGATATTGAGCCATTCTTTCATCTCTGGCCTCATAATCTCCCAAGACGTGATTGACCACCAGTTGGGAATCACTATGAACTGATAAGGAGTCCACCTTTAAGGCGTGTGCTAACCTTATCCCCGCAAGAAGGGCCTCATATTCAGCTTCGTTATTTGAGGCTTGAAATCCAAAGCGAAGTGCATATTCGATAGTAAATCCTTCTGGACTAATGAGAATAATCCCTGCTCTGCTGCCGCAAATGGCTGATGATCCGTCTACATAGAGATTCCAAGGATCCTGAACCTTTGAAATTACTAATTGAGGAGGGTCCTCAGGTACGGTACATTCCACGATGAAGTCCGCTAAGGCTTGAGCCTTGATTGCGGTGCGAGGCTTGTATTGGATATCGAATTCTCCCAATTCTATGGACCAATTGACTAGTCTTCCCGAGGCCTCCGGACTCAACAAAACTTTTCTAAGTGGTTGGTCCATTAGTACGATAACGGTATGAGACTGGAAGTATGGTCGCAGACGCCTGGCTGATATGATAAGTGCCAGTGCGATCTTGTCGATCTTCGGGTATCTGGTTTCTACATCTTGCAACACTTTGCTAATGTAGTAGATGGGTTTCTGAACTCCATCTTCCTCTCTGATTAGAACAGTACTGACTGCAACGTCAGTGACTGAGAGGTATAGGAATAAATCTTCACCTGGAAGCGGTTTTGAAAGTAGGGGCAGAGAACTTAAATAGGTTTTTAGTTCTTCGAATGACTCCTGGCACTCATCTGTCCGGGTGAAACTTTTTGCCTTTCTGATGGCTTTGAAGAATGGCAAACACCGTTCAGCTGATCGGGCCATGAACCTTCCCAAAGCTGCGACCCTTCCCGTCAACTCTTGGACTTGTTTGATTGTTTTTGGGGACACCATGCTCTGAATAGCCTTGATTTTCTCTGGGTTTGCTTCGATTCCCCATTAAGAAACTATAAACCCCAAGAACTTTCCTGATGAAACCCCGAAAGCGCACTTGAGCGGATTCAACTTCATTCTATACTTTCGAAGGATGTCAAAAGTTTCTTTCAGGTCCTTGACATGAAATTCGGATTTTATGCTTTTGACGAGCATGTCGTCAACATAAACTTCCATATTTTTCCCGATCAAGTCTCGAAAAATCATGTTCACCAGACGCTGGTATGTTGCTCCGGCGTTCTTGAGTCCGAAAGGCATCACTTTATAACAGTATAATCCTCTCTCTGTGATGAATGAAGTTTTGGAGACGTCATCCTTGTGCATCATAATTGGTTGTAGCCAGAATATGCATCCATGAAGCTAAGCAGTTCATGGCCCGAAGTAGCGTCGATAAGAAGGTCTATTCTTGGGAGCGGGTAGCTGTCCTTCGGGCATGCTTTGTTGAGATCCGTGTAATCGATACACATTCGCCATCTCTCGCCTGATTTAGGAACCATGACTACGTTGGCAATCCAATCTGGGTAGTGGACCTCTTCAATGAATTCAGCCGCTAGGAGTTTATCTACTTCTTCTTCAATTTTCACCTGTCTTTCTGGCGCAAAAGTCCTTTTTTTCTGCTTGACAGGTTTTTTGAATGGATCAACATTTAGCCTATGGGTAATGACTTCAGGATCAATCCCAGGCATATCAGCAGCTGTCCATGCGAAAATGTCCGCATAGGTTCTTAACAGGTTCACCAACTCGAGTTTGGTGTTTTCCTTAAGATTTGAACCTATCCGAACCGTCTTGCTTTCTTCCCCGGGATATACTTCGATGCTGATAAGGTCTTCAACAGGTTCTCCCCTTTGCATCTTTGTATCTTCCCGAAGGTCTTCTATAATGAGTGCCTCCTTGCTTTTTGATCGGCATGAAGTCACGTAGCACTGGCGAGCTGTAGTTTGGTCACCTTTGACCTCTCCAATCCCTTGTTCCGTGGGGAATTTCATTTTGAGGTGATAAGTTGACACTACAGCTTGAAACTGATTGAGTGCTGGTCGTCCCAATATTGCGTTGTATGCTGAGGGGACCTTTACCACCACAAAATCGAGCATGAAGTTGGCTTGTGTCGGAGGTGTGCCGAGTGTAACCGGGAGTGTAATAATACCTTCGACTGCAACTGGATGATTGGAAAATCCATACAACGGTGTATCCATCTTTCGGAGACGGTCCGTCGGTATGTTCATCTTCTGGAACGCGTCGAAAAACAAGACTTCTGCGGAGCTTCCGTTATCGACCAAGACACGTTTCACATCGAAATTTCCAGCCTTTATCGTGATGACTAACGGATCGTCGTGAGGGGTTTTGTCCTCCTTTAAGTCTTCATCAGAGAAGGTTATCGTCGGTGCGGGTATTGACTTGTGTTTCTTATTTGGGGGCTGATTTGTTATGCACACTTCTCTGGCGTATGCTTTCCGAGCTTGTCCCGATGAGCCTCCTGCGGCTAAACCCCCAGATATAGTGTTGATTATACCCGCATTCTCTTCTCGATCTGCTCTGTTTTCCTCCACCGGTGGTGTTTGCTGTCGACCTTCTCTTGGAGCTATGAACTTTTTCAATTGGCCACGCTTGATAAGAGCTTCAATTGCTGCTTTAAGTGCCCCGCAATTATCGGTTGTGTGGCCATGATCTTTGTGAAAGTGACACCATAGATCCTTGTTTCTTTTATTCAGTCAGGATTTCATCTTGTCCGGCCACTGGAGAGATTGGTTGTCTTTGATCTCATGGAGGATCTGTGATGGCTTGGAATTGAGGGGCGTCCAGTTTTTTGAAGCGAACTGGTTCCGCGGACGTCGTTCTTCACGCTTGGATCTTTTTCCCCCTTGGGGAGTTATCTCTCGGGATCTTTTCTTCTTGTCCTCCTTCTCTTCTCCACGTCACCCTCTGTGAGTTTCCAAGTATTCTTCCGCTTGAATATATTTATTCGCCTTCTCGAGAAGGGCTTTCATATTACCTGGAGGGCTCTTGTTTACAGAGAAAGCAAACTTAGATATCGGACGGAGACCGCGGAGGAAAGCGGTATACTTTACGGATTCATCTAGATTATCGATCTCGAGAGTCGCTGCGTTGAACCGTCCAACGAAGCCTGCCAAAGACTCGTTTTTCTCTTGCACAATGTTTAGTAAGCTCGCCGAGTTCTTCCTTCGGGAGCGACTACTCACAAAGTATTTTTGGAAGAGATCCGATAATTGGCAGAAGGAGTGGATGGATCTTGGCTGAAGAGACTTAAACCATGCATGCGCAGCTTTTCTGAGAGTAGTGGGAAAAGCTCTACACATGACGGCATCTGAAACTTGGAGGAGTAACATGTTGGTTTCAAATTGATACACATGTTCTCCTGAATCTCCAGTCCCGTCGTAATGATCACACTGAGGCATTCGGAAGTTTGGAGGTAACTTAGCTTTCTCAATCGCTTCGGATAAAGGATATCCAGATTCGTCCCTTGGGAGAGATTGTTCTGGGGAACGACATCTTGGTACCACCTTCCAGGAATCTCGTTCTTGGGAACGAGACTCAGGCGTCCTCTTTCTGTGGACGGATCTTCGAGGGGTTTCTGCTCTCGCGACGCATCTGGGAGAGGAGTTGGTACTGCCTTCGACTGATGGATCTCGTCGATAGCATGATCCACTCCTGGTTATGTGTTCTCCGCCTTTCTCTCTGGGATCATAAGTGGGATCAGCCGTTGATCTGTACTTGCGGCCGTAACTTGATCTGGAGGTAAGACGAAGACGAAGGTCGCTGGGGTCAAGGTGAGAATGATGAGTGGACTGCGGAGCCACTGCCATGTCAAACTTTCGCTGAAGAGTGTTTACAACATCCTTCAATTCATGGATTTCCTTAGTAAGGTCATCGTGCGGTGTTTTGAATAGCTGACGGTTGAGGCGATGGCGAAGGTCACCGTTTTTCAGAGTAGACGTTGGAGAATGATTTCTCCGAGGTCTAGTTTCTGATTCGGGAGTAACAGATGTTACATTGACGTAATTATCTTCAGAAGAACTGGTGTGACGACGGCGCAAAGGGGTCGAGCGTTGGTCATGAGAATGACTTGGCAGACGAGAGCTGCTAGTTCGCTTACGACGGTTCTGAGAGTGACTCTGTGAAGAGTCACTAGGAGGAGAATGATTGGCCATGTTCCCTGTAGTGGTCCCACGGATGGCGCCAATCTGTTGCAGCTAAAAACTGGATCGGGAACCACACCAGAAATCAGGCCTGCAAAAGAGAACACGGAGTGACCGCCGGGTGGGGTTCCGACAGGGGAACGCTCCGATGCTTAAGTCAGAGAAGGCTAACAATGTAGAATTCTGAAGAAGCAGCAAAGACACAATGTGTATATGTGTGAGCTTAGGCTTACCTGGGGAGCTTGACCCCCTTTATATAGTGGTAGCAAGAGGAGTCCAATTAGAATTGGGCTTCAATCAACTCTAATCAGGATCTTATTAGGATCCTAAAGGATCCTATATTGATCTCTGCTGATAGAGTCAGGGTTTCTTTAGGACTCTGTCTGGCGAGTGATATGGTAAGTGCCATCTCAGCAATGAGCTGGCATGGGTTGCGTGTCACAATTGCCACGTGTCGTCCGTAGATTGGAGAGATATTTTCAGCTATATCACTATCCAATTATCAAATATGATCCCCTCAAGGATTTCTTTATTCCTATCCTTCCATAGATATCAACCCAAATCAGAGCAATGAACAAAAATTTTCATTCTATATCCATGCATGAAAAGCTTTGTACGATCACAAACAGGATTTTGTTTTATCTATTTCAGAAGGTCAGTTCCAAGACCTTGGGATAGTTGGTGCTGGGAAAATATCTTCCTCCACATAATAGTGGCATTTTCTCGGAAGATGCTCCATGGTCTCCTATTCATTTTTGCACCTTGAATTGCACACATGGAACTAGGGGACATACTTCTAATGAGGCAGAGCTCCTCGGTTAGTAGTCCCCCACGAGCAAATTGAAAATGGGGAGCATGTGGGGAAAAGCATGTCTAAGGGCCTCTGTATTCCCATCCATCAAATTGGTTTAACATTTGTTGGATAATAAGCTCAGAGTCCAACTCTATACTAGCATTAAGAGGGGCCTTACCAACCTGATGGTCCTCCAACAAAAAGGACATGTTTTGGCCATTTGATTCCTTTTGTCAGGATAGGATATTGGATCTTATACTTCTTCAAATGTGGGATCCTCCATTTTTGATAGGCCAACTACTGGAATTTTTGAAACTACGATATTTAGCCTTAAGCACTTGTGCCTAGAGGAGGTTTCCCTCAATTATGAGCTTCCATCATAATTACGACACAAGGGATTACTATTGTGAGTTCTCCTAATGCCCAGACCACCTTTCTCTTTGGTTTTGCATACATTATTCCAGTTAACAAGATGAACTTTCTTCAGACTTTCGGTGACTCCCCAAAGAAAACGTCTATTGACTTTGTCCAAATTCCGACCCACATTTTTTAGTAAGGATTTGGGGTTGCATAGTGTATAGATATAACAAATTGGATGGGATTAGCTCTCCCTTTTTGGTTTTTCAGCCAACAAGTTTATTCTGGATACTATCCTAGAGGTTTTTGAAGACTCTACAATGGATCATGGGAATACGAAGATAGGTTCCCAAATCAAAGGTAAGAAGGATGTGCATCGCATGCTAAGAGCAATAGCTCTATGCGGAGACAAGCAGCTGAATTCGTCCAATATATGCATAAAAGTATCACAATTAACTTCTTCTTCTTTGCGAAAAAGAAATCAAGTTATCAACATAAGATAAATGATGATAAGCGGTCCTATTTGAGAAACTCCAAGTCGAAGACTTTTTTTTTTTTTTAATTTCATCGATCTTATCTATCATGTGTGAGAGCATTCAATGCATACGGCAAATATGCACACAGATAGAGAATCTCTATGCCTAATTCCCCTTCCCAAGGTCAAGGGGGAGGGAGATTCCATACTCAAACAACAAATATGGAGGCATCAATTATACATCTCATAATGAGCTTAATCCAGTTGATGGGGAAGTTAAATGTATGTAAAGTTTGTTCAATAAAGTTCTACTTGAGTTTGTGAGAGGCTTTCTCAAGATCTATGTTAAAGATCATACCACCATTTCTCCCTTTGGAATATGTTTGGGGCTGCGGATGATCTCGAGTCACTAATATCAATGGTAGATCTCCCAGGAATAAAGCTAGTGCGGGTAGGACTAACGATACTCGAAGGGAGGGGTCTAAGTCTAGAGACAAGGATTTTGGACATCATTTATAACTAGGAGACTAATGGGTCTAACTTAGGATATCTCTTGAGGATTTTCAAGTTTTGGTGTTAGTGTCACTCAACTATTGTTAGTCTCTTTAGGCATGATCCCAATGGCATAGCCGTTTTTTGATGCAACAAGAAAGTCCCACAGTGTCCCAAATTTTGTGGGAAAACAAACCATTAAGGCCATCAGAGCCAAGGGAAGGGCTTTAAAGGCTTTGATGTCAAAAAAAGACAGTTTTGATATCAGGTATAGAGATAAGAATAGGGGCACTAAAGCTCTAGGAGTCAATATTCTCAATTTCAGGGAAAAAGTAGTCCCAAGGGGCCTCAATGCACCTGTTCTCAGCTCCAAATTCTAAAGTAAAAAATGATTTGAATTAGTCTGTGATATGTGATGCCAAGACAGAGGGGTCAGTAAGGAAAACCCCTTTGAAATTTTTAGAATCTTTATGGTGCTTATCTTCCTTCAGATAATGTAGATATGTGGAACAAGGGCATATTTGGTCACCGTGCGCGAGGTATTTCAATCTAGAGTTTTGGAACCAAATTTGTTGTTTTGTAAAAGTGTTGCCAACTTGAGACATCATTTTGGGTGGACAAGTCGAGAGGCTTTCTGGTTGGGCTTCTGTCCAAGAGAGAGGTGTTAGGTAGAGAATAGGGTTAGGCAGGGTTGAATCCTTGACAGTCTTCAGTGGATGTTTGGTTGAATTATGGCCAAGCAATGAAGCATTATGGTTATTAGCGGCCACAGATCTATGGTTTGCAGAGATGAGGAACTATGGTTTATTTCCATCATCAAATAGGAATCTAAGTCTATCTCATTCATCCATATATCTGAAGGCCAAAAATTGCCACGTAATTAGGGTTACCAGCCAGTTCTACTTGGGCTTTGATGCTAGTTTCTTCTTCGGCTATGGGGTAATGCATCGCTTCATGATCTCTGTATAATTTTTTGGGGGTAGGTTGGGTCTTACTAGTTGGGTGGGTTTCTGGGGAGTATCTAAGGGCTTGTTGACCTGCCGCGTTTCGCGTATTTCCATTCTATTACTTTTTCTCACCCTTTATGTTTGGGCTTTCTTGGAGGATATTAAAACGATTAGTAGGCCAGGCTGCAAGATTAGGCCTTTAGGCTGTTGGTCTTCAAGGTCTTCTCTTAGCAAATATCCATGGCCTATATCCATCACTGATCATTGCCTCTTATAGCATATGACAACTACCTTCTAAAAGTTGACCACTAGTGATGTTATTAATGATGTCATCTGATCGCCTTCCCTCATAGTTGTCGGAGGTCTGGTCTTCCTTCACAGAACTCTCAGGTCATGGCATGAATCACGTCGATGACCAACATAGCCACAATTGAAGCATAGGTTACCCATATACTCAAACTATACCCTACATTCCCTACATCTAATCACGAATGTCGGGACTAAAGGACAACTCATGTCCATTTTACGCATTTTTAGCGTATTTTCCATGGACAGAAGTCTCCATGTTGAGATTATTAAGTTTAATTGGGGAACCAAAGTTTCAGGCAATTTTGAACATGACTTTTTCATCATAATACTCTCTTCGCAATTTCGATAACCTAATCCATATGGCCGTCTTGATTTCCTTAGCCTCAGAAGGTTCGAAATTCGGTTCCCATTTCTTGAAGTGAGATAGTGATTTATTACGATCCGCGGACCACCCCTTGTTACCTTATGGTAATCTTCAATGTCATTTCAAGAGGAAATACACTCCATCTAGGTCAACCAGCTCGTAATCACCTTGGAGGATCCATAGCGTTCTAAGTCTTGTCAGCATCGCACTGAACCCAATTGTTTTACCCAGCTTTTTGATGATCAAAGTATTCTCCCATTTGTTGTGCATATTCTTCATGAGACTTGGGGATTGAATAATATTGGGCTTCAAAGGGTTATTGGTCTTCCAATTCCAAAGTGGGATTTGGGTCGTGATTTTTTGCAACGACTTCCTCAACAGATTATGCCTCCTCCATTAGGTTACCAAAATAAAGATGTTAGTCTAAGAAGTTGAAATTGCACCTCTATCTGTAATATTTGGGGAAGAGTTTGACAGCCTAAACAAGGATGAAAACATGTGTCTTTGAACTCTAAAGTACGATGACTTTGACCCAACTTTACCCCCCGAAGATTGGGGAAGAGCCTGCCCGTTTAATAAGATACCAGTCGTTCAATCTAGGCGATTTTGCAGAAATAAGAAGTTTCATGCTAGTTTAGGTCTCCCTTCTCTTCAGAAATAAAAAACCTCACTTCTTTCTAGACTAGAAATTCGACTCCCTCTTCCACCCTGCCTGACCAGAGTGGGTTCCCTTTAGCATGTTGTGGCGTAGTAGAGTAATTCCACAATTTGTATGTGTTAGTTTCATATTTGTGTGTGCATTTTGAGCTCCTTGTGACCAAGATATAGGTGGTGGCTGCCCCTCTGCCATTAATTGCTTAATATCTTTCCAACGGCTTTTGGTTGATGTCTGCAATGGGCTTTGATAAGTGGCGTGTCTGGTCATGCTGGTTCGATTTGGGGTTTCGTTGGGTGAACAGTTGCTGGTTGTGGGTTCCCCCCACACCCCCAACACACACACACCTTCTCCTCTTCCACCCGCCGCCCCCATTTGGTCTCCGTCTCTCCCTGTTAATTCAGAATTATTTGTTGGAACTATTTTGGTGGTGGTGGGCGTCATTTTTTTATCTGGAGCGCATTGCAGCGTCCCACTAGGTGTGGTTGTGGGGTGCTGGTGCCTCGCTCAGGGTAGTGACGGAGGCTTTCTGGCCAGTTTACCACTTTTTAGTCTCGTGCGTGGAAATGACACGCGTTTTTTGCACTAGGCTCATTTGTTGATCGAGACTTGGTTTATTGGGTTTGCTGCTCCGTGGTAGTGTTGGTTTTTTGGTTGTCGTCTTCCACATATTGTTGACTACTTTACTTTCTTCTGTCGCTGTATATGCTCTCCTATTTTTCTACATCGTTTCTTTCTGTTCTTGTTTCTTTCTGTTCTTGTTTCTTTGGTTGTCTGTCTTGTAACTTAAACTTTGCCTGGGGACAGGGTTTGTTGTCCTATATTTATAGCTAGTGTCTCAGTGAGGGTAAGGTGCACTAATTTTTTTCACGGGTAGCCATAAGTAGGAGGTTTTTGGTGCTGGAAGCCATGTATTTTATCTACCAATCTCGTACATATGAAGAGGCTTGACTTTGTACCCAGAAAAACCATGAATTTACTCAATCTTGTATTACATGCTTAACCATCTTATGATTCTCAGGGTTTTTGCCCATAGCCAAGGAGAAAAAAAAGAGCAGTTTTACAGCATACGAGAAAGAGAATAAAAGAAAGGTACAGAGGATAAGAGGGCATGCATTACAACTCAAGCAAGCTCAATCCTGCAACCTTCTACCATAGATAGTAAGTATAAGTACATAAGAAGGACCACTCCATATCTACTCGAAGTTTCGTTTGAAAGGGCACAGGTATGCGGCTGTAAACCAGATGAAACTTTGATTATACCTTTTGAAACTCACTGGCTTCGTGTTGCTGGCGGCTCTCTTTAAAATCAGCACTGGTCATACCAAGTCCTTCATTTTGGTGCTTTTCCCATCCACCCGTATCAGCCTTGGAATGGGCCCAATAATAAAGAATAGACCCCAACATTGACAGCAATGTTAAGGCAGCTCCGGCAGCAAACACGCCTTTGCGGAGAGTGGCACAGGATAACTCGTTTCCACCAAAAATTCCGCGGTATCTGGTGTGATAAGCATTTCTTGCAGACCCTGCCAATAAGCACGCCTCTGCCCCCAGAAAGCTAACCCTGTATAAAGGTTTTGGTGTTAACAAAGCATTACACCAAAGTGACTTGTGACTTCAGTCATAAAAACAAACGAAATTGTCAAAGAAATGATAAACAGCAGTAGGCCAGTAGGCCAGTAGCCCTCAGAGAGTCATTGTCTGTCCACCTTTTACCCTAGTTGTTCCAGTGACCCCAGTTGCCCTGGGATAATCGCTTAAGAAACATAACCTACTTACGGCCCTGGGATACTGCCCAACTTTGGATTGCGATCCTCCTCCTCTCTAAGGAGTGGTCACTGCTGCATCAAAAGAGTGCAACAAAGAAAAGGCTGAGAAAGCAATACATGGTCAGGCTTAGCTTTCAGGCTCTACATTATCCCAAATATCAGAAGCAATGTTTGCTTCATATGAAAAGTAGAACAGTTGAAGCAACATTTCTGCTCCACCACTACAAAGGTTGCAGAAGCCTCAAGCCTATGCAACGATCAATGTTTTCAAAAAAAGAAAATGTCTGCCATAGTAGCAAACAATGGTGAACTCTGGGTGTCATACAAGTTGCTAATTTCTTTTCATTTTTCTTTAGTAGGCCAGATGCAATAATTGCAGAAACAAAAGGATTGCCTGGCCAAAAGAGCTCAATCATTCAGAAGCGCAGAACAAACTCAAAATATAAGCAAGTGAGGAGTTCTCGGCAACTTCTACTGGGCTGCCAGAAAAGAAAGAACTTCTCATTGTTGAAGGAAATAGGCATCACCTAGGCAACCAACACATAACAGAGAGGAAAGCAAAATCCACAGTGCTTAGCAACAACTCATTCAACGTTCCCACACTTAGGCACATAAAACACCAGCATAATTAATCTTCCACTCCTTCCAATAATCAAATCTCCTGTTGTCCAAGGTGAAGGCCATTGTGACATGTGAAGGTTCGGTTTCATCATGTTGTCCAGAATTAGTTACAGCACAAAAGGACCATGCAACCGGGAAACGAAAAGGGCGGGATCTAGAAGAGAAAAATCAAAAACATGGTTCATATGCACAATGTAGCGGCTGTTTTTGGCTAAAATTTACCTCTATTGTGGTGTTCTCACTCAGTTTCCTACTGCCTATTTCTTCTGATATCCTTTTCATCTCAAACTCAGAGTTGGTATGCTACCCGAACATCTAAGGAGAGACTTCCTGCGACAAGCTCCGTTACCCCTCAAGTCACTACAACAAGGCTTTGACCAACCTCGATTCGGTCTAGACCTCTCCCCTCAAATCTCGAATAATCATCTTTCTAGTGATAACTAGGGATCAGTTCGAAACAATGTTGAATGTACGGATGACAACGATGACCCATACCAATCACACTACATAAATGTTGTTGCGTGCGACTTCTGTAACCAATAGCATGATTTAATCAAAGCGAACACCAGTCTATTTTGTAGTTTAATCGGGTTACTGGTAACATGTCATTGTCATCAAGGTCATACCTTTTGTCTTTTGAAAAGAGCTCATTCCTTGGTGTCATTTCTCTTGCCTCATGCCTACTTGCACGTAATGATTCTTCAGCTTACTTTGTAACTTGATCTGACTCAAGTTACCGATGTTTACATGTACATATATAAGTCCATTCAAGCTGTAGTCGTCTGCACATTTTCATGCTGCAGCGCAATAACGATGAGCAGGGACAGAACCACCCTCGGACAAAGGCGGGCCGTGGTCACCACAACTATTTTTAAGACTTTTGAGCCATATATTGTGCGATGTGCTCAGTGGATTGTACCATTGATTTTAGCTTCCCATTTGTACAGCGATCCCCCCTTGCAAAACAGTAATTAAAGAGGTTTCACCCCTTATATGCTATTAACCGCTTTACTTGTCACCAGAAAGACAACAATTGTACTTAATGGAAAACAAAGGGTGAAAAAGAATATAGCAAGGATGCGGTCAGATTATTAGTGTGCCATAGTCACCAATCACACATCCTCACAACAACGTTAATTCTCTAATGCGGTATAGCTCTTCCATAGCAAGCATGCAGTCAAACTATAAATGTGCCATAGTCACCGCTAGCCAATCATACGTCCTCACAACAATGGTACGGTATAGCTCTTCCATAGCAAGCATGCAGTCAAATTATGAATGTGCCATAGTCACCAACCATACGTCCTCACAACAACATTAATTTTCTAATCCAGTACAGCACATCTTGTATTGATCACCATCTCCTCTTTTTCCTCATTCTGCCAAATGAAAACAGCGATATCCATTCTACTAATAAAAGAACTAGCAAAACTGCCCACCATTTCTCAATCACAAGGTGGTCTTGTAACATCGCAATGAATAACAGCAGTCATTTGGTCATATTTTTCGGTCAGTTGATAGTAAACATAAATCGTACGGCAGTAAAAAAAAAACCGCTAGAAACTTATCTTTCAAAAATTACTATGGCATTAATTGCTTACTGAGTCGGAGCATAAGTGGACTTCTTTACACATGTGACATGTAAGACGATCATCAGACACTAAATAAAGCAAGCTTACCACAACGATTATCCGAATTCATCAAGTTTGGACATGTGAATACATGCGGGTACGTGATTCTCATGATGTCGGCCAAGACAAAAGATTAAGAAAGTGGGACCCAGCAACACCAACCATTTGCCAGAAAACAAATCAAGAGGGAGAAAACAGTAACTTTACCAGGAGAAGATGAAGAACAAGACAGCCCAAGTCGCAGATCTCCCACTCACGAGCCCCCGGCCGAAGCACAGACACTTGGTGACGCCGTTAACAACCGTCTGGCTTATCAGCAACAGCCCGAACGCCGACAGCCCGTACGCCGTCGACGCGTCCGAGCCGTACACGCAGTACGTCCGTTCATCGTACTCGTCCGGCATCACCTTCGCCTTTAGCACGCAAAAAAAAAAAAACACATTAACATCAGTAACCTCACTTACCGCTAAAAAGTTACTATTCTCGTAACATAAACACCGAATCGAACTCAAACAACCGCAACACGTGAAACAAGTAATGATTGATATCGACAAGTCAAATTTCGATTAAAGAACAACACTATTGACAACGGTCGATGTTCACACGTTCTCGATATCATTGCACGAACCAACAAAAAGTGAAAACGGAACCCTTAAAGTTGAGGAGAGGGAATGAGCGTACAGTGCTACGACGGCGCTCGGCGCCGACGGCGAGGACGAAGGCGATGAGGTGGAGGGAAGTGATGGTGGCGAGGATGGAGACGGAGAGCGCCATTTTCGGCTCTTTGTCTCTCTATCTCTCTCTTCCTTCAATTTTTCAACTCTGCTACAGTTTTGATTTACACTGCTTTTGATACGAAAACGGGTATTACGGCTTTTTGTTCTTGAAGGAGAGCTGAGAGCTCTCTACTGCTTTTTCGAGTTGGGTTTGTGAAGAAAAGGGGGAAGATGGTGTCGATAATTCACTGGGGGAGTGTGAGTGTGAGTGTGACAGTGGGTGGCTTTTGGCTTACACTGTGTGAACTGGCAAAGACAGCTGGACTACGGCTTGGCTTGTACGAGATTCCAATTTTTTTTTTCTAATTTTTACCGGCTTTTGCGGGTAATTATAATATTGGCTATTCTAGCATAGGGCGGCTTTGCAGGAGATCGAGTAATAATTTAGAGAGAATGTTTTAAATGTTCTTTCTTAGAAATGGTACTAATATAATTAGAGACGTTTTTGTGTCATAAGAAATTGTTCCTTGACGGTATTACTACTCCTCTCGATTTAGATGCATCCAAAAGATTTTAAACTTAGCTCTCATTAATTTGAAACTTAAATTTGCATCCAAGCGTAGGCAAACTAAAAGGGTTTTCTCCGAAGAGCACTGGTATTTGTGCTCAACAAAAAGAAATTCTTCTCGCAAAAAGTCACTCAAAATGAATCAAGACAAATGTCGGAAAAAAATATTAAGAAGATACCGAAACTGTCTGTTTCTTCTGTTAAAATTTAGTTGAGCTACGAGTAAGATAGTTTTTTTATGATACTTTGTAAGGATCATATATTGCGGAGACTGCTTTTAAAAAGTTATATCTTACAGAACGCGTCCAAGCATAGCCCAATAAACTCGGAGGCTTAAATATATTATGTGTTCCTGTTGATCAATAATAAGTCATACATGAAAAGTGAAGGCAAACAAGGTATAGAACACACCACCACACAAGGAAATGTAGTTAACTACTTTAAAGAGTTTAATTGACATTGTGGTAATATGTAGGAAATGATGAAGTGTGAGATTAAAGGCTTTCATGATTAAAGGTAAGTCATCTTTAAAACGCTTAGCATATATTAGAAGGCAAGCCTAGTGGCCCCGGTTTATGTGCTATTGGTATCAATTTTATTCTTATTTGTACGCATTTAATCTATGTCACCATTTGCATGAAGGAATTAATTAATACATACTACAATATATAGCATATAAACCGGAGCCAGTAGGTGTCCCACGGACATGAAGGGCCTGTAAAACTCTTTCTTAGCACACATCCCCCATGTCTGTCATGTATAACTTTCTACGGGTTGGCACTGGTTGTCTCGTTTAAATTGCACTGCTGCGGTAGGTAAAAGACAAAAGAATAAATTTTCCCTCCTATCAAGATTGTAGGAATCTTTTTTGACAATTAATATTTGTAGTGACTTTTCTATTAACACTTTTAACGACAATTCTTAGTAGCATTTTTTTAGTTTCAATAAATAAAAGTCAGTAGAAATATTTAGCAATCATTAATTGTCGATGTACAGAAAGGAGGAGGAAGATTATGTAATACCCCGAAAATTTATTTTCCTTGTGCGAAATTAGTATTTTTGAATAAAGAAATAAGTTGTGGTCTTTTGTTAAAATTAAAAAAATGAATTGGGATTGTTTCTGATATTTTCGGTCGAGTGAAAGTGGTTTCATTCGAATCAAAATGAAGGGAAATGATGTTTTGGAATATCTGAAATTTTCAGTCGACTAAAAGTGGTTTTTAGTCGATTTTAGTCGACTAAAAAGGTTTTTTGAAATTTTTAATCGATGAACAGTAACTTTCATTCGAATGAATAGTACTTTCAGTCGACTAAAAATTATTTTTGGTTGACTCAAAGTTGTTTTCGGTCGATTTAAAAGTGTTTTCGGTCAAATTAAAGGTGTTTTCGATCAACTTAAAGGTATTTTGTTTTCAGTCGACTTAAAAGTATTTTCAGTCAAGTTAAAAGTGTTTTAAATCAAGAGAGAAAACGACTGAAGGATTTAGTCGACTTAAACTTGTATTGCTTTGAATGAATAGTGTAATTTTCTTTACATTCATAGTGTCTTATTTCATTCCTAGTCTTTTTGGGGTTCTCTGTTTCTTTTCCTCTCCTTTGCGCGAGAGAGAGAGAAAGAGGGAGAGAGGGAGAAATAGAGATAAAGAAGAATGCTTGGAAAGTTTGGAAGCTCTAAGGAGGAGCTTAAGGATTTGTGGATCTCAAAAGGCTTGGGAAGTTTCCTCCATTTACCCTTGTGGTGAAAAGAGAGAAAGAGAAAGCTTGGGAAGCTCTTGAATTCTAAAGTGGTGCTTGAGGATTGACATTCTTAAAGACTTGATTAAGGTAAGGGTTACTTTCGAAATTCGAATCAGCGATGAACCAATCGCTCATTAAGTCTTTAGATTCTTTTGAAATCCGAACTTCTTCAAATGGAAATAAGTGATTATTCCTCTCTTTTTTTGTTTTGAACTTTGTTAAGAATGACTTGTTGTTAATTCTATGATTTGTGAAAAATCAAATTCCGTCGAATTTGTTTGACCTCAGAATATTGACATATTGATATCGTCGTTTCAGTGATTTATAATCGTCATTATTTCGTGAACTCCATTTATTGTTTGACAAATTCGTTATTTGATAATGTGATTTTGAAACCTTTGAATATGGTTTGATTTGTCCGATATTTAATAACGGTTATTTTGAGATTTTGTTTTTGTGACTTTATGAGGCATGTCACAGTGTATGTGACTTATTTTCGACTTACCCACGTGGATTGAAACGTGGGCTAGCTCAGGGGAGTTGAGCTAGAGATCGTAATCTTACTTTCTGAATCGGCCTCATAAGTCAGGAATGACGTATGTGACCACTTTCTGAATCGGCCTCATAAGTCAGGAATGACGTATGTGATCACTTTCTGAATGGCTCTCTAGTGCCTGTCTCCGTATTCAAATATATTTTGGACATTTGATATTTGGTCTGGTAATGTATGTCTCCGTATTCAAATATATTTTGACATTTGATATCTGTCTCTGTACTCATGTATATTTTGACATTTGATATTTGGTTTGCTAGTGTTCGTTTCTGTATTCAGATATATTTCGGTATTTGATATTTGGTCTGACCTCTGTTCAGTTAAAACCGGTGTGTCTTTGAAATCTTGTCTTTCAGACATATTTTGACATTTGGAACCTGGTTTGATTATCCGTTCCGTTGAGACATTTTGTGCTTCTGAAATTTTGTTTATCAAATATTTTTTGCTTCTGTTTGATTGGTCCTTTGAGCGACCTTATTGGACATTTGGCTCATTCCCTTATGGTTTTTCCTTTCAGGTGATTAGTATGTGGGAATTCAGATTCGAAGGGCTAACTGGGTGACCAAAAGCTAGCTGCCTTATTTCAGAGTTAGTATTGACATTTAAGTGTATTTAATTAAGACAAGTTGATATTGCTTAGGTTGTGTTTTGAAACTCCGTGTTGGAGAAAAATTTTGGATTGTATAAAGTTTTGGGCCCTATGACAGATATTGATATACTCTTGGGAGTTATTAGTGCATGCTCTGATTGACCGTTTGAAATATTTATGATATTTTAAGGTTTCTGATTTTGTTTAGGAGACTTTCGATATTGTAAGGCTTACTACGATTTTCGATTTATCCGACCGTTAACGCACCGGAAATTTTAATTAATTTTCGGGGCGTTACAAATTCCTTTTGTTAGATAATATTAGATTAATTTAGAATTCTTAAGTTTAACTTTTAAATAAGAAGTGATTAGTTATCCTTAGAGATAATATTGT
Organism: Escallonia rubra; assembly: GCA_033065855.1. Taxonomy (NCBI): domain Eukaryota; kingdom Viridiplantae; phylum Streptophyta; class Magnoliopsida; order Escalloniales; family Escalloniaceae; genus Escallonia; species Escallonia rubra. Next base: position 166,987 of record JAVXUO010002861.1, on the reverse strand, counting down.
TAGGTTGAATTATTAATAGATTTGAATTATTCACTCCACCTATATATAGGTACATATACTCAATCAACATAAAGTGAATGAAATCCTACTTTTATATTTCAATACCTTCAAACCGGGTAACAACCAAAATAAACATAATGATAAATTTGTTCATTTCTTAAGGTCTCCGAGGGGTGTCCTGTTGCAAAAAGCGGCTATAGGAAAAATTATCGCGAAATGAAAATTTGTCAAATCTTAAAGGCGTATCTGATGACTTTATCTTTAGAACATTACTGCTCCCACTCAGTATAGTATTTGCTAATATACTACATGCAAATTCATTTTCAAAACACAACATTGTCTAAAAAAGACAGCAATCTGTAATATGAAGATTTACTGAATATTTTTAATGAAATAAGAGTAGATAGACTCAGAGAGAGAGAGAGAGAGAGATAGATGAAAATTTTTCAGAATCATATTTATGTTTGTTAAGGCTCTGTTGGAAAACCATTTTGGTTTTAGGTTTTTGTTCAAATTTTGTAAACTAGAGAAAAAAATGCGTCTGGCACACAATTTTCTTTTTTTTTCACTTTTTAAAACAGAGCTGTTTTTTAAAACTCTCATTTAGGAGTTTTGAATTTGAATTTTTTATTTTTATTTTGAGACCACCACCACCACACTCCTCCCACCGCCTGCCGCTGGTCATTGCTGACGATCAACAGCCTCCGCCGGCAGCCGCACCACTGCAAACCACCACCAAAGAAAAAACTCAAAATAAAAACTGGGTAATCAAACACCCATTTGTTTTTGTAAAAAATAAAATTTAAATTGATTTTAATTTTTAATTTTTTTTAAAACTGAAATTGATTTCAAACGCTACTTTAGTGGTGCCGACTCCACAATTTAAAGAAGAAACTAAACCATAACGATCAAAGCTTCCAATTCAAGTTTAGATGTCATTCTCACATTGGTTCAAATTATTTTAATTGTCATGATGTGACACCTAACAACCATCAGTAAAGATAAAGATTAAACAATTGACAAACCAAATGAAAATTTGGGAGTTTTTTTTTTAAATAATAAAAATATATACAACTGAAAAGCACGAGATTTACACGGGTTATAAATAACCTGATTAGGAGTTAAAATTTACTCGAACGACAAATGAGCAATTGTCTTTCTTTATCGTTACAACAAAAGAACATGTCTTTTCTTTTCCTTTCTTTATCGTTTTTCATTAATCGGGAGAGTAATACAATGATTGTATTCACTATCTCCAACGCCCCATTACCGTTTTCAACAATGCCTAGCACTTTTTTTTAGCAATCCAAATGTAAACTTTCTTACTGCAAAACATGATATTTGAGAAGCAGGTTTCGGAGTTGAATATTTGAAATCCCATTTTGAGCAATTTATAAGCAATGTGTAGAGAAAAATAATACTCTGTGGCAAAGAAAGTTTTGGTGCCCAACTTTTGCCTCTGGACAAACTAATTTGCTCGTGGGCTCTGATCAATCATTCATCAACCCCAAATTACAAGAAAGCCGAACCTATCTACAGCCATTAAACAGTTGAAAGAACTATTGAGATCTATACAATTCTTTATTTTTTTTAAACCAACAAAGCAAGGATTTTTTCGTTCAATAACAAGAAAAGAGGAGAACACCAACCCCCTTCATTGCAAACCATGCATGTGGCATCTCTAGTGTTTGATTCTGCAACATATATTTCCGTTTGACATGCCAGACCTCAGGAGGTTTTCATTCTGCAAGATTATGCTTAGGTTTGCAAATCTTCCTTTTAATGGCACCAAAACAGGAGAAAAGTTTTGTATCTTTGACCTTTCCAATGGTGGAGCTAGCATATTGCCCCCCTGATATGCATCAAAGATCCGAAATTTCGCTCTCATTCTTTCCTTACGGAAAATTAAACTTTCTTAGTCGAAGGCAAAATAAATTGTCCTGCAATTTCATCTTGTTAAGTTACCCGTTTTCACTCTTATGACATCTAAAGAAGTTGCACGCATGGTGTTTCCACAACTGTTCTACCAACAAAACACCAATTTACAAGTTTACAGGACACAAATTCAAGATCACGAAGATATGTAAATCATGAACACGTACCAATATCCCTCCATCTTCGATTACGACGACTCTTGTGATAATGCTAATCGATTTTAATGTGGAAAAACAACAAGAACGCTTCAAAAAACAAATCGATCACCAATGCAGATATAAGGAAAACAAAGAAAGCAAATATGGTACACCCTTCAAATGATACAAAGCAAATAACGATGTACGCCTTTTCCTTACCCCCACCCCCATCCCAACCCAAAAAAGGAACACTAACTTAGAGTTCGTCTCCCAATATGCACGTCTCCAAGTTTTGGTTTTTTGTCCTCAAATTTGTTTCTCAAGCCCCGCGGGGCGAAGAGAGACTGGCGTTCCCATCTGTTGCGATCAGTTCTATACAAGTAGGGAAATTTCTCGATCTTCCAAAAGCATTTGAGGCAACGCGACCTAACTCCGTACACCCAGAAAAACCCTTGATTCTTCTCGTTTATGTACACATAGCACCATTTCAATGGGAACGCAACCTGATTAAAGCGCCACACTTCCTGCATCCCTTTCTTCAAAGGCTGCAACGATCTACTAGACGTTTCGTTGACGTTGCACACGTAATACAATTCCTTGTCCGAGGCATTGTACAGGGTCACCTCGACTGGCGTAAACCAGCTATTGGAGACTTTAGCAGCGAAAGAGGATGGTGTGAGGAACAAGTAGAGTAGGGAGGCAACGACCACCAAATTTTTCCCGTTTTGCTCCCGGTTGGAAAGCATTGTGGTGGTGGTCGTGACGGCTATGGAGGGGGAGGAGAAGGGTGATGAGGTGAATTATGTGAAATGTTTTTGTATGTTTGTACATGAATATATATGTGGGGAAGAGAAACAAATGGGTTCATTTGATAGCTCTAAATGCTTGAAATAGGTTCCAACTGGTGTACATAACCAATAGTTGTAGGGTTACCCTACATATTCTTTTGACTATGGTCATATACGGTTCAAACGTGGTCAACGAGACGCAAGTCAATAGGCAAAATTGAATATAGTCAATGACATCCAGTTTATGATACAGATACAATATGGTACATGGAATATAGAATGCGACGAAAATCCCCTTCTTCGTCCAACAAGGCAAATTCACAAACTTTTTGGCTGCAATAAGTTATCCGTTATTTTTACGAAGTTTGCAAATGTTATTAAAAACTCCAATGACCAAAGTATTGGGGGCATTTTTGCATGGTAACCTGCAAATTGTAATGGTTATACTACTTAAACTACCTTTGAGGGCAAACCAATAATTAACTATACGCGGAGGAAGTTCATGTACGAATATCTTCAATAGGAACAGTGAGGAACTTGGGATTCCAAGGAGAATTATCCAATTCTAGTCAACGATTTGAAAATGATTAAACACTAGTAGAGACCGATCTTTATCCGCAATAGTCAATCGGATCATAATTTAATTGAAGAGCGGCCTATGTAATATTGAAAAAAATACCACAAAGTCCTACGATGATGGATTTTGGCTGCCAATTTCCCGCAAAAAGAAGTCCATCCTCCGACCCACACACGTGAAGAAATGACCACTGAGCCCCAAAGCTCTCAATGACGAAGAACCTGAGCTCTCATTGCGGACACAAATCCTTCAGTAACTGGCACCTTCTAATCTTCTAGTTAAGCCCATTGAAGAATGAATTCAGTTCAGACCTAGAAATCTTGATCCCACCATTTTAAATTGATATTGTTCACAACCTGTCCCAAAAACAGATTTTGCGGCTAGTTTTTACATTTTATCTTGGGCTTTTGCTGAGAATGTTCAAGGGCTCAACTATCAGTCGATCTCTATGTCACAAAGGATACTGGAAATAGGTATATGGTTTCACCACTTTTATCAGGCTATCGTCATTATTGAAACATTAACCACCATGACTTTAAACACGAACCTGCTAAAGAAGAATGCCGTTCGAGAATTCATGCTTCAAAAATACAGAATAATAGAGCTATTTTGCATAGAGAGAGTTCCACAAACAATCACACTTAGCCTGTATCGTAAGAAGACTCATCCTCAAGCAAGCAAGAAATTGATCACAACTGTTGTAATGGATTAGTTGAGAGATGCACCAACATATCGTGCTATAGACATTGTTAATGACATCCGTTGTGATTATGGAGTGTTCTCATCTTATCAACAAGCTTACAGGGGGGAAGAAATAGCTACTTAAGCTGTTCACGGGACCTTAAAGGATTCATTCAATCAACCTCCTTGGCTAGTTGGCTGTGTAAAAAAAACATAGGGGACTCAAATCCAGGAAGCCTTGCAATATGTGAAACAACTACAGATGATAAATTGTAACAAATATTCATTTCTTTCCTTCCACAGATTGTTGGATTCAAGATTGCATGCAGACCATGTTGTTTATCGATGGAACATTTGGAAAAGAATTCTACAAGGTGACCCCTATAGTCAGCCACTGGTCTTGATGCAAGTGACCAGCTTCATCAACTTGTATGTCCTATAGTTCTTGGTGAAACACTATCTACTCGGTCATGGTTTTGTTCCAAGTTGAAGATCATTCTTGAAGGAACCGAAAATTTGACAATCATTTCTTGCCGACACCAGGGTTTGACTAACTTGGTCCCAAAAGGTCTTTCCAACTTGTTGCCATGCGCCCATGCCTACCGTGTTTGTCATATATATAGTTGGCAACTTGATGGATTCATAACCAAATAAGATGATCAAAGTCTACTAGATAGGTGATAAGAGAATTTATCTCCGAACGCATAATTCTGGTTAAAAGAAAAATGGAAACCTTATCAGTGGCTGGAAGTTTACGCTGTGCACACAAATGTTGTGTGCAGTAAGACAAGAATGCTCAAATTTTGATTTATAAGTTTAAATTACGGGTTAAACTACTCGGTGATTTTTACACAATATAAATGGTAAAACCCCCTAATTTAATTTCTGGATTAGTCACGGTCCAAAAGTTGAAATAACTTGACTAGAAAACACTTACTTTGACTTTTTCGATCTTAATTAGTGGTTCAAAGATTTTCGAAGTGCGCTGCTTGATCGAGTGCTTTGAGACTTTATCTCCAATAAGTGTGATGATCCTTGACTTGTAAAATAACTGAAATTGAAGGCGAATTCCTATTTAATGTAAAATAAAAAAGAAATTAATTTTTATGTCTTGAGAGTGCTCGATTGAAGAACTGCACTAGATTAATGCTTAATGTTCATTATTAAAGCGGTTGCCCCATTCCTTCACTTGCAACTTATACATTTGCGGGATATGTTTTCAAATTTTGATAGAGACATGTGTAAACAAATATGTTTGTTTTCCCTCTCTCTCCCTCTTCATTTTCTCTTTGCTCCCGTTGTCGCTCAATTTAGATCTCTTCATTTTCTAAGCTTCCTTTATCACTCTCTTGGAACTTCAAACTCTCACAACTAAACTATCATGCATTCACAGCCTCTATCAATTTCAAGCAATATGGCTTCTCACAACCGTAACTAAAATGCTGTGGGGGATTTTCTTGTAAAATGTTTTACGAACATACAAAAAAATGGGTCTAATTTCCTCTCTCTCTCTCTCTCTGTTTTTTTCTCTGCTCATTTATCTCTTAAAATAATAGACACGCGCGTGGGGGCGGACCACCTCATGACTGCGGGGGACCATGGCACTTCTCAACATTTTTGGAATTTTTTCTTAGTTTCTTAGATAATGGATAAATATATTTAAAAATTTTAATATATTTAAAAAGATGCCACTATATTGTAATGTTAATTTATTAGGATTTTATTTTGTTGTGTTTTTTACTCTTTGTACCTTGTCGTAGTCATTGTCATTGTCATTGTCATTTTTTTGCTCTGTCTTCATTCTTTTAAATTACAAATTCTAAATCTCTAGATTCCAGAAAAACAAGAATAGATTAAAATTAGTTTTTTTTAGTTTAAATTATTATTTGTTAATTTATACGTGACTAATGTATTAATACAATTAATAATCACATTAGTAATATATCTATACAGTAAGAGTTCAGCTTTTTTCATGCAAAATTAGTAATTTATTGTTGACTAATTTTAGCTAGTTAAATAAATTACTATGCATAGTGAAAATATATTGTTAGTCGTTAGATTAAGCAATTTATTTTGTATTTAATATATTCAATAGTGACGTTAATGTGTTTTCTATTATTCATATTTTATGTGAACTTAAACCTTTTGAATTCTTTTATGTTAGCCATCAAATCTTTTTTATGATTTTTTGGCACACCCAATAAGACTTTTTGGATACGCGCATATGTGCGCGCGCGCACCCACATACGCACGCACACACTCTCTCTCGCTCTCTCTCTCTCTCTCTCTCTCTCTCTCTCGCTCTCTCTCTCTCTCTTTCTTAGAATCAATATTGTTGGTAAATTAATCTCTGTCTCAAGTAATATCATGCCTTTCGTACTTTAGAGGATAATTTTGCAAATAAGGGATTAATTGAAACATTATTAAGAGAGAGCATAACGGTGCTATCACAGGTTAAGGCTTTGCTTTCAAGTTGCTTCCGAGGAGAAGAAGTCAGTGTATGCAGATTTTGCCAAAACACATATAGTATCTCTCTCTGGCGCTTTCATAGTTGACTACTAGTAAAAACAAGAATTCCCAAAATAAATACAATAAATAAGGATTTAAGTTTTGTAAATTGTTGTTCAAACAAATCTATTATGTATAACCCCCACATCTTTTAGACATAATCTTTGGAACTTGGAAGAACTCTCTGATAAACACAAACCACGATTAATGTCAATCTCGGCTTGATATGAGTTTTGCTCTGAAAGATGGCAAAGACTGAGAGCCCGCAGTCACCTGCATCTTAAGATGAACGCACAGCCTATTTTGTCTCGCCATAGACCCATAGTTGGAATGGTTATCTTTGAGGCTATTTGAAATTGATTCTCAAAATAAATTTTGAATAAATCTGAATCAGTTTTTAAAATCAGCTTTAATTTATTTTAACTTAGATGTTGAATGTGTTTGGATGAAAAGGGATTAAAATAGATTTAGCATGATAAAATTACCATATATTATATTCTAATTGAAAGGAAGTATTTAATGTCTGTTTATATGCGAGGATATTTTAATTATTTCCTAAGTCAAATCTGATTTTCCAAACCTGACTAAATCATAATTCAAGAAAATGAGAATTCTGAATTTAATCAATTTTGAGCACATTGGAACAAAGTTTATTTATTTATTTATTTTGCCAAACATGTAAATCTGAATTTAATCAAGTTTGGCCATTATAAAATCAATCGCAAATACTCTTTTTATCTCATTGGAACCGGACCTGAGTCACGGTCAGGGTGAATTGTATTTGTCAATCCCCATCTGACACGGTAGCACAATCAACTTTTAAAGAAATTTGATAGCAAAATCCTACCTTCACAAATCACAAATCACAAATCACATACGAGGGGGACCTGTGTTAAAGGAAGAGGGAAACCCAGTGAAGAGAAAGAGAAGGGACATCTTTGTTCAACAAATTTTCATTCAGTCTTGCTTTAGGCAAAAGCCAATTTTTGCTTTGACAACAATGTCAATAAGGCTTATCTAAACGGCTAAATAATTCCAGTTTTGATATTTGAATCTGTCGATTTGATGCTGAATCTATTTTGAAGAATTGTTCAAGCTTGATTTCAATATAATTGAAAGATAATATTGCATCTCTCACTCAGAATATATGTGTAGCCTTGGCTAAGACGATACCATACCCCAACCCAAAGCTCCCTCCAATAATAGCTCGCAATCAAAAGTTGCTCTCCCAATATCTCTGCATTCTAATATCGACCGGTGAAACTACTGACTTTTGAGACTCTTCACAGTGATTATATATGTCTGCTTTTATAAGACCACTTCTAAATTCGGCCTAGGACTATCCTATTTGATTGAGCGAGGCTTTCGATGCGGGTCAGTGGCGATATCCTTTCCTGCATCGGATGAAGTGACTGCCATTTCCCAAGGATCACTTATCGCCTTTGTACAGGCAACAAAGAACAAATTGCTGCATATCAAAATATTGACCAACTCAAATTTTTTGTTTTCTCAGCTATCGATATGGAGGACACCTCCGATACTGCTGCACCCTATTTTGTATGACTTTTGCTATGTACTATCAGACTTCCACATGTTGAGTGTTGACAAAGTTAAGACGTCTCAACTCAAGAAATCCAAATCTTTTGTTTGCCATGCACGTATAGCTGTCTACTGGGTACATGACTTTTTGTCGCAACAGGATCTCTAGCGTTCTTCGTATCATGAGGATGTATTTTGTATATTTTGGCTTTGTACATCTTTTGTAGTATAGGATAGTTGAAAGTCCCTTTTGAAAATCATGGCATGTCATGATTATTTAATTGTTCTCATGTATTCACCATAAGGTGATCAAAACTTTTAACCTATCAATGCTATTATGCTTTTCTATCAAAAAACTCGTCTTTATTTTAGTTGTAATATGGATATAATTCAGTATGGTTATAACTGTTATATATTTTGATCTTCTTAGAAAGTAACCTAACTACTCGTATAAGTAACCAAACACGCTCATTCAACGATAAAAATATTCTCCTATTTATTTTTTCTTTAAAAAATGAGGACTTATCGTATATTCTCACCAGAATATTTGAAGCACTTTTGAGAACAAGTTTTCGTTTCCCAAAGCGGGAAGATTATTTGACTTTGTTTTAAACATTTATAAAGATGCCCAATATTAAAAAAAAAAAGGATAGTACAAGAAGTTTTTGTTAAATAATCTGTCATTTGGGAGACGCCATTGAATGCCCATCCAGTCGAGCAGAGGAGATAATGAAAGTTTCTCTTCTATCCTTCTTCTGAGTTCATCTTCCTCACAACCACCAAGCATAACCATTGACAAGCGCCTAGAACAAACCGCCCCAACACCCGTCTACTAAATCACCGCCTTGGATAGAAAAGGATTTGTCTCTCCTTACCAGTATTGGTTGCCTTCAATTTGGACACACGCATTTCTGTTTTATTTTCTGGGATTATTTTCCTTGACTTCAGTATCACTCGAGGACACATTCTGGGACTACATCACCAGGCTTCCACGCCATGGATTGTTGCGACCTCCAAGCAGCCGAATGGATGCCACAACAATCGATCCAGTAGCACCCGACTGACCAGTCTACTCACCCAAACGGGGAGCTTTTCCACATGAAAAAGATCGAAAATTCCCAGAAATGCGCTGTTGACATGTCCCACCACCAACACGCCAAGTATAACAACAACTATATGGCACTTGCGGCTAACAAGACTGGCCAGCACAAAGAATGTGCACCATTATGCGACCACCTACACAGACCCAGCACAACTGCCACAGGACTGCTCACACCAAGCCAACCATAATAGTATTCACGAAAGCCAAACCAACCCCTCATAAAATAACCAACCACCACCGACCGAGCATCCTAGGATAAATCACCCGCAGCGAGGGGGGACGAGAGGAGGGAGGAGGAGGAGGGAAAGGGAGGGTGGGTTGTAAAAGAGAAGTGGGTTGAACAGGGTTGGCAGGTCCTATCTCATATGCAGCCTAGGGGATATTAGCTAACCACTACACATCAGAAAGAAACCGAGAAGGAACAATATTTCCTAACATGCTGTGATGAAAACTTTTCAATAGTTTAAACAGTCAAGGGGTTTAAGTGCATAGCCCTGAATAGAAACTCGACAAAAATGGTCGGACAACACATTTGACATGTCAGGCAAGTTAAAGAACCATTAGGAGTGCAACCATATCACAAACAGCACGTCAAAATTCGAGGCCCCAACGAACCACAAGCAGCACCTAAAGAAACCAAAAAATAAATGAACATACCTAAACATCAGTTTCATTAATGTTAACATGTAGATACAAGTTTCATCAAGCACCAGTACAGTGCATATTTTGGGGCAGCTAAACTTGATACTCGTATGCCTCAATCAAAATCCCTTGAACGGTAGTCAATATTACAAGCTCGTAATGATCAGGACACAAAAGCGCCTGTCCTCTCATACCCATATATGGAATAGTTAAGACAAAAACAAGCAAGATGAAACTTGTTCATTTCATAACAGCACCCAGATTAAGATCAGTCTTTCTGCTTCCATCCCTCTACTCAGTTTCCTTTATTACCATGCACTACACCCATTCCTTTGTGTTCTTTCTTTCCTCTTCTTTTATTTTTTTCTTTCAATTTTCTTTCCTTTTTCAGGTTTTCTTTTTTCTTTCTCAACTTTTTTTTCACCTTCTCTGGAAGTTATAACTTATAGGTGAAGGGAAACGAGTCAGAAACGCCACCAACTCAACTTCCCATGTCAATCGTCGCATGAAACAGCAAAGGTTAACCACGCAACTACCAGGAATTGAGTTGGCTTCTCTTGGGGCGGGAGTGACATAATAGGTTAGTTCTCACTTAAACTTCATCTACGGCTGAAAAAAAGGAAGTCCGGGTGATTGACCCGAAGGAGGGACAGCCAATTATCAGCAGCCTGCGAGAGGGAGTTTACCAGTTGCCACTCATATCCCCCGTTGGGAGTCCACAAGGTTGATTTGAACTTGTATGAAGCAAGACCAAAAACTGGTAATGAAATCTTGGCGACACCATTTGCCTCCCTGGGATATGTAATAACCGGAGCATGAACACTTTCGACGCCTGCAAGGGATAAGAAATGCAAATCTAAGGCAAAACAGGAAACACATTGCTTAATACAAAATCGCAACTCTCTCCTACAAGGTTAAAACAAATCGCTCAGCTACACTGCCTCACACTGGGATCTAGCCATTAAGAGACTTTGTGACAAGTAAAAACCAACCTCCAGAATTGAAACACACGAGAAATTATTTTTCCTGGTTGGTGAGGAAGGTTTGATGGTGAAGGCATTGACAAGACTAAGAAACTGAAGAAGAATTAGAATCAGGAAAGAGTACGAGAGGTGAAAAAGCTGGACAATGGAAATGATACCCAGCTGGGGCACGATTGTCAAGCAACACTGAACTTCATGAGGGGAATAGGAATGCAAGCACCAGTAAACTTCATGCTGGCTTATGCATATGCAGGTGGCGTCTCTCATATTGAACAAACTCACTCTTTGACACCCAAAAAGATTACGTACCTGTCATTGGTGTATGAAGAGAATGGAAGGTAAGAAAGCAAGCATCCAGATCCCTTAGTGTTGGTCCTGTCGGAATCCTGTATATTGGATACCTGCAACCATATCATCAGTAAGTTTAAGACATGTATCATAATTCAAGTGTCCTAATATAGGCACTAAGTAGAGACATAAGGTTGCAACAATCATACCATGCCACAGAAATCCAACTGGAAGACAGTAAATCACAACTTCTTAGCGTCTTCAGTTCAGGGAAGCGGATGGAAAGATCAGATATCTGAAACAACAGAAACCATATAGAATTTGAGGAAAGAACAAAACGTTTCCTTTTCCACAGATAAAAGACTCAAGACGGACCTTGTCAGCTAAAGGTTCTCGACTATAAGGTGGATCCCGCTCAAGGTACTCAAACAAAAGACAACCTTGAGAATTCCTGGATTCGCCCTCATCACTAGAAAAGCCTTCTTGCTGGTCTCTCAAGGACAGCTGATCCATTCTAAGAGGAATCTCACTAGGTTGATGGTGATAACTCCTCTGCTCCCTCGATAGATTCACGCGAGCTCTTTCATGTTCACTATCACTGCTTCCATCGCTGCTTGAATCCCTGAAATACTCACCGTCACTGTCCTCGCCGGGTCGCCTGTGATGGGAAACACATCAGACATTCATAAAGAATAAAATAATTGCAAAAACGATTAAACTAAGTTCATATCACTATCTCAGCAACAATAAGTTATTGAGATGTCAGACAGTTACAATAAGTATTTCTGGAAAAAAAAGATATATCTAAAACAACAATACTCATAGGACTAAAGCTAAGAGACAAATATGGATACTTAGTAAAACTCGTTGAACTCGGCAACTCGACATTTTTCAGCCAGGGAAGGAAAAGCCCGCTGCTATACCCTATTTGCTAGATGCAATGGCACTACAATCATTTGGCACAAGGTATAACCATGCCTTTCGATATTCGTCCATAGAAGATTATATGTGAAAGTGTCATCAGCAATTACGGGTGTGCCAATAGTGTCTTAAGAAAATTTGCACCAATTACTGAGTTGGCTCAGAGTTCGCACTTGAATTTCAAAGTAAAGGACCAACCGTTACATCATTAAACCATCTAATGCACATTCAAAACAATCAATATTTTCGGGCAACAATAGCAGCCGCATTTAGTACATTTTAACCATTTTTTCTGTGCTTTATTGCAATTGCAAAATCAATTGATCAACCATCAAAAGTTTTGCCAAAATTGCCACAAATTTACTGCATAAAAAGGTCACAATATATTGTGTACAATGTTAATCAGCTTAGCAGGAAACCATTTTCAATTTGCTGTTGAATATTCACGTTCATAATCCATCAAAATAAACAATGGGAAAGAAATGTGGTGTTAAATGCATACTAATAGTTCCCTATTTGGAATAATGCCAATGATCTTACTTGACCTTCTTGCTAAGCAGAATCACAAATCTGAGTATATAGTAATCGGACCAATAGCGACCAAAGTTATCAAACAAGAGTTGATTAAACGAGAAAGCAAAGAAACCATTGAAAGGAAGAGACAAGGACAAAAAAAGAAAGAAGCTTTGACGTCATCTTCCAGCGCAGACAAGGTGCGTTCTCTTAGACCCCAACTCTGCCCGTTTGTGGGGGTTGGGGGGTAGAGGGAGCTTTCTGTATATTAAGATAACATTAAGCATATAACATGCAATAGCAAAATATTAATTAAAGAAAAAACTTTTCTATACTGAAGGCAGTCGAGTCGTCCATATCCAAGAAAGTTATCCAGCTAGAGCCAACTAATCACATTGTTACCATGTATTTCACGCCCAAAACTGCCATGAAAGCAGTGCTAATACAGTCTTTCCCATGTATGTTACTTACATCAGGAACCTGCTCAAGGTTTTGACTCAGCCACGTGACACAAGAACTTGCACATTGAAGCCAAGAACCTTTTAGGAATTCTTGCATTCTACAAACGCGCACATGGTAGCCACATACATGCATCTTTTAAATATATTGATAAATAAGCACCCCCAAAGTAGGTAAAACACATGTCACGTTGTATACAAAGCAAAACGAAACGACCCGGTCACAAAAGGCAGAACCCAGCCATGATAAAAAACACTCAGCAAAAAGTGACGTCAGCGGTACATAGCTAAGAACCGAGCCCAAATTAATGATGGGAAGCCAAGTGGGAGCATGTTTGCAAAGGAGCACACACGGGTCAGTGAAATAGGGGAAGATTTGGTAGACATGGCCCAACAGAGGCATCAGATCGTAACTTTATTAAGACTACTACAGTAGCAGTCACAATTCTGAATCCATAACTGAGTGGACTTGTAAAAGCCTCAAACGGTTGCAAGAACTGCTTCAAGCACTATGCCCCTGATATAAAATACCATGATGACTAGTTTCTTCCTTAATTGGTCTTAAGATCTTTGCATATGATTGTCTGAATCTTAAGATGTTCCACCGCCAAATGGAAAGAGAGAATCTTAAAAGAAGGCGTAGCTCCTGCAGGTATATTAGAAGACACATTTTTATACATGCACATTGCACACCAATATGCAAGGCAACAAGGCATATGCAAAACCTACTTTTTACCACAATTAAGAAATAGCGACACTTCAGAGAAAGTCTTAGACCAAAGGCAGAGAAAGAGAGGGGCCAGCCAGCAGGAGCAATAGTCTCCCAAGCCGACTAGTAAATGTCTAGATAAATTCCTAGTTAATAGGAGGCATGGAACTCTAGGATGTTCTGACGTAGTGGAGATAGTGTGCACACTGAATGAAACCATAAGCTCTTAAGTTATATACTCAGGATGTACCTTTTGGGAGGAAGCTTCTTTTCGACATTTTCACAAAAAAATAATAGATCGATTCCTAGACACACATGTCAGTAGATAATGCAGTCGGATATGCAAAGTGGGAAATCATATTTAGGGCGAGCCAAAATCTTATGTTTTGAAAACGACTCGTATCATTACTTCTTCCTAAATAAATGTTTCTTGCATCAGGGGCCGGGGAAGAGAAACCATCAAATCATCGTTCCACTCAGTCATAGACACATCTAGTGTATCTCTAAATTCCTGTATGAAACTAACCAGTACTTCTAAGTTACTCATCAAAGCATGACAGCATAACCTTGGATGAAGAGACCAGAGATACATAATTATAACAAGAATACGACAGCAGAACTTTGTCGAAAAAAAAAAGCAGGCATAAAAAGGGAAGAGAAGAGGTCATGATACCTACATGCATCTAATATTTTACCTCAAATATCCATTAACCTATTTAAGCCTAAACACAAGGTAAAATTGCTTATATTCACGATTAGTGATTAACAAAAAATTCAAAAAATGTAGAAAAATATTTTATCCAATAGGGTAACTTCTCCATGCTTCGCTACTAAGACATTCCTTTCTAGGTAGACCTCCGTCACATTACGCCATGTTTGTCGTACGTTAATATTGTGTCAAATCCCTGTCCTCCAATGTGTTGCATGTTTCTTGGATTAACACCAAAAGATTGTAATCCCCGCATCCCTTACGAATCCATATCTTGCAGATTGTGGCTATTGGCAAAGTATTCTATTAATTCGATCGTAGAATCAATATGCGATCGTAGAATCAATCTTGTAGGACTGCGTCTGATAGCCCCGAGGGTTTCACATTTAACACTATTCCTAGTTCAAATTGCAAGCAGTAAAATTCTATTCCCCAAGTCTAACACATAAATCAGTTGACGAGAGAAGGATGGCATTCTGCTAAGTTGCACGAGGAAAGAGGAGACAATGAGCACATCCAGACGTTTTGGTGATTTAGTGTCTATTCTCATATCAGTTGGGGTCACTGTACAGGTGGTGTATTAGCGTTACATACATTGGCAAAATCAGAAGTGAAACTTATAGGGAATGCGCGGCTTGAAGCGTAAGGAAAGACGTATATCTTATGTCTACGCCTCAACCTTCAACAACAGATATGAATGTTGTCAACAGTTAAAGATCTTGTGTAAATCATTTATTTGCTTCTGCTGCAACCTTAAGGAGTATTTTGAGTCATAATCACATTACATGGACTAATGGAACTAGTCGCATGTAGACCAGAACTTGATTTATAAGAGTTCATTGATGCAACGCAATCACAAAGGAGCTTTGACAGAGACCTTTTAGCAACCAAAAAACGCGTGTCTAACACTTCGTTCGGACCATAACTCTCATAATTAAATCCATGAGCTGACAGTTTTCGAAGTTCAAACACTAGCCAATGCGTGTTAGAAAAAACATGAATGCAAGAGCATGACTATCCTGGAGTTTTAGGAACAGCAATACCATTTCTTAAGTAATCAAAGTAAATACTTGTACGAAGTTTCTAAGAAAGTGGGGCCATTCCAATAACTAGGACCAAGGACATCATATCAACACAGAGAGCACAGAAGAAGATTCGTACCAGTAATGTATGTGCATACGTAAATACTAACTGACAGCCAAGCCTAAACTGAACGATATATTATGTACTCGATGTGTCTTTAACAATCAACATTTTCGCTATCAATAAGACACAAAAATGTGTTTAAGTCGTAAAATAATAACTTGACGAAGCAGAATTTGAAGTGGTACGTAATGGGGCCATGATATTACAAGGTCCTTGCCATTTCTGCCTAGTTCTCTATTATAGGTAATGCAACTTCCCATCTTTTCTTCACACTTCAAAGCAATTTCTGCATGGCACACCAACTCACAAAGAAGGAAACTTCCAACCAACAATGTTTTGAACCGTAAAGTAACAAACGAAACATAACAAATAAGAAAATAAAAACTGCAACCTTAAAATAAAGGAGCAACATTGCAGGAATAAACCTCATGGACAAACCATCAACCGAGCTGAGCCTACACCCTTCACTACAGATTATCAAATGTAACCTCTACAATAACACCTTCCAACAAGAAAATACCTTGATTTCACTGAAGCCTTTCCATATAATTGGATGCCAGACAAATAGGGCACGTAATACTGCACCACTCCATCACTGTCATTCAATATCAGAGGCACACCGGCGCCATACGCACTCCACTCCTTGAAAGACTCCCATAAATCACCAAGCACGAAGTATGGCTGGAATTCCACATCACACGTCCTCCAACCCCTCATAGTTGTCTGTCATCAACACATTCAATTTAAGCACATTTAACTCATGAAACTGAAATCATTACTAATTAAATTTCTTGATCACAAAGCACCAGTTTCGCGTCGCATCTGCTTTTAAAAAGAGTGATTATGGTTAAACACTGAAAAATCGAGTTAAGACTTAAGAGACATCTAAACGCAACGCCCGGCTCTTAATCACTAAACAACGCACACATTCAACTTCATTAATGATGTCACTAAATCATTAAATCGAGTTCAAAAACCATATAAACTTCAATATACCAGGCGTCGCATCTGCTTTTAAAGAGTGATTTTGGTCGAATGCAGAAAATCTCGTGAGAGATATTTAAACGCAACGCCAAACTAGCTCTTAATCATTGATCAATGCACTTATTTTAATGTCCATTAATGACGTCACCAGGTCCTTAAATGAGGTCAATAATCAACAAAAAACCTTTGATAGATACTGAGCAGGGAACGAAGGCGTGACCGATTCCAAAAACCGCTCCATGTTACAGGACGGAGATGCGACCGGCTCCAACGCCGGTGCCGGTTCCGGTGCGGCAACCGGCTTCGGAGGCTCTTCGCGAGCGGGCTCGGCCTCCGGCTCCCTGCGCGCCGCCGCCGCAGCCGCAGCAGACGGAGCCACGCGCGGCTTAGACTGGCCGGCCGTCACGTCGCTAACGGCCCTGCGGAGCTGATCCTGGCTCTGCAGGTTCCGGCGCGCCGACCGGGCCTTGGCCGGATTGTAGAACCGATCCTCGGTCCGGCTCCGTCCGAATTGCAATCCGGCTCCCAGCATGTTCGACCGAGGAAGTCAGAAACCCTAGCTTTGACCGGCGACTAAACCCTAGGAAGATTTGTACGAAAACAAGAAAAGCTCGGTCTCAATTCACCCGGAAGGAAATGAAACAACGTCGGAGCTGACAATGGGGGGTGTTTGGTCACCGGGATTAGGGGATCGAACTAGCAGATAGGTTTGTCGACGGATTTGGAATAAACCCTAGGGATGGATCAAAATGGGGAGGGTTCGATGTAGTTTGTGCGAGTGCGTGTGCGTGCGTATGAGAGAGAGACACAGAGAGGAAATTTGAAGGGAAGGTGGGGAGAGATTGTCAGATATAGCAGGGCGATGATGAACGAGATAGAGAGGAGGAGGAGGTATGAGCAAAGTCAGCAAACCAGTCTGAATAGGATGGCTGGGGGCGAAGGAGGAAAGAGATGCATTAATGTTACTCCTTTATTTTTAATTTAATATAATATACATAATTATTAATTTGTCATGTCGAATGATACTTCTAAATTTATTATTATTATCGAAATTTAATTGAGTTCAGTTCTATATAACCTCTTATCAAATTACACAAAAGATCAAAAGAAAAATTATTATTAATTAATGTAAAAAGAGTGTTTCTGATAGAGTCATTGTGTATCCTAATCCAAAGGTAACGAGGGTTGCAAGGTGTAATCATTGATGTCTTAAAAAAAAAAATTTGCATTTTTCATAATAAAGTGTTATTTCTTTCTTGCAATACATCACAGAGATTACGTTCTAGTCTTGATACCGGTGAGATTTGGAGAATTTACGCGACTTGCGCATTGCAATGGGTTTCTTCTCCTCTCTTTTCCAACATAAAAGAAGAGCTTTCTTTCTAGAAACTAAAATTAATGGCCAGTATCATAGAGCTCCATATCGACTCAGTATGGTAAAATTTTAGCGACACGTTATAAGGTTATTTGCAAGTAATTGGTTTGATGTGACAAAAAGTTACATTAATCGTCATTTATTTCTTTAACAAACAAATACAGCCTAATTTCTTTTCTTTTCTTTTTTTGGGTGCGAGAAAATGCCTCTGAACATTTGGAGTTTGCAAAGAAACAAGAGTGGTTGATGTTTTCCTATTTATTTAAAGGTAATCGTGGCTAGAGTTAAGATCGTGAAATGCACATATGCAGAATGGCTGCCCATAAAAGATTCAAAAAATTAAAAGAATGGGCAGATCTCTTCACTCCACCCAACAACTACATCTGCCCATGAAAAATGGTAAGTTAGCTACCACATTTTTACTGTTATATTCCATGTGTGTCCACGTAATAGTTCTCCTTTCTAAGATTCTTTTTTTTTTTTAAGAATTAGAATTGCAATTTATATGACCCATCGGCATGGATATTCGAATTCGAAATTTTAAAGTTATTCCTTAAAGCCCTTTGCCACTTCATCCACCCCTTGGATTCCCTTCAAAGAGGTTGTCTTGAAGTAATTTTCACTTTCGAATTGGAAAAGAAAATTAAGAAGAATAAGGGACAACATTTTTGTTTTCCTTCGTAAATAAGCGAATAGCATGTATAAATAGATACGGAGCATTGCAGAAGTTTGGAATACTGGCTTTACATGTTTTGGGGCTAAATATAAGATCATACATTCCGTCACCATCAAAATTTTGGAGCATATCCTCTCGGAGAACTATATCGATACTTATAATACACAAAAAATTATAATGCAAAAAAAGGACGTGAGATTTTGTCACAGCAATATCTCGTGTACTAAGTCTTGGTGGATGTCAATGCACGAATAACAAGCAAAAATGTAGAGGGATCCCGCCTTTCTCACCTAAGAATATCTTCTCTTGTCAATAGAATACGTATGAAAGCTTGTAACTATATAGCAGAATTCATGTATAATAGGTGCGATCTGTAATGTCCTCTTATATCCGACATATGTTCAATCAAGAAAGTGAAACTAGTGAGCACATTAAAGTGTAACAATTTTCCCCCGGGCCATGAGAAAGCATCCCCTGTGAAATACAAATTCTCAGGATGTAGAGGGTGACAGTTTTGGAAGACAATTTTTCACAATAATAACGCGATTATGGCCGGTGGTATTTACTCAAATATCCTCTAGTCATACTACTACAAATTTTGAAGTGGTAGGGGTGAAGTTTGATGTTCTGAACGAGCACGATCAATGCATTAATGAGAATAAATATGAACCAGTGTTATTTGTGCTAGTTATGCCCATTACCAATACTATATACCATATTTACTGAATGGCCATGAAACATAACGTTTGTAAAAAATTGAAAGAGGATAACTTGCAAAAACAAGTATACATTCCATAATTTTCCTCAGGCTTAATATACAGCATGGGTAACTCGACAAGAGTATCGCAACAACTATATAAACAAGCCGACTATTGAGGAAGAGATGGATACTTTTTTAAAATGAAGTATTACTCTTCAAGTGTAGTTGAAAGAAATTTCCTATTGTAATATAGCAATAATATATATATATATATATATATATATATATATATATATATATATATATATATAACAAAACAGTAAGGATGAGCACCGTTCGGTTTAGTTCGGTTTTGGGTCAAACCGTAAACCGGACCGTTACCTCTCGATTTGAAATTTTGTGTCAACCAAACCAAATACCATCGGTTTGGCTAGTTTAAACGGTTTGACTTAGTCGATTTGGATCGATTTGTGCCCACCTAAAAACGTTATTGCTTTGCACACTACTATTGAATCTAACAATAATCAAAAATTGAAATTACATTTTTTCTAAATTGCATATAATCTTTGACATTCGGTACATAAGTCTGCATTGATGTATGAGAAAAAAATGAGTGAATATAAAATAGATATTGGTCACACAATTTTTGTATTATAAGTGTTCTCATTTTTTTCCCCTTTTAACTTTCAACATTTGTTTATATGGATTTGCTTATAACCATAAATCTGAAATTATCGGTGGTTGTTACTAAAAGTAGATTAACATATTATAAATCGGTTCGATTGGGTTTGAAATCAGTTTCAAAAATATAAACCGTGAACCGAACCGCACCAATATCGGTTTGAAAAATATGAAACCGAGCTGAGTAAATTTTTGAACAGTTCAAATTAAATTGGTTCGATTTGAACGATTTGAACAGTTCGAAAGGATTCGACCGGTTTGATACTAACCCTTATAAAAACAAACGATATAATGTCTCTACAGGAGAGGATCCAAGCTCTGAGGACAAGGGCTGTAATGTGTCACCGACAATTGGATTATCCAATGTTATCGGTTATCCGATCATGTAAGCAGTAAGCTGAAATATAATTGGTGGATTGATGATTATGAAGGTGGTGACACGTAAGGGACACGTGTATGGGGAGATGGACGGATCTATGTTCTTATCTATAAATTGTCTATTTTTCGCTTGTCCCAAGGAGGCGTGCGACTGAGTCTCGTGTCTGCATCTGCAAATATCATTTCATTTCATTTCATTTCATGGACCAGATCGTACCACCACTACTTACAGCTTAAAATTATGTGATGGTCGGTTGAAACTTAAACCAGAATAAACATGTGTGTGACTAAAGGAAATAAAATACTTTGATCTAAAGTATTTCTACTATGATTTAAAAAAATTGTTTAATATATTTTTTATATTAAAAAATTATCTCTATACATGCGATAAACATTTTAAGTGACAATCTTTTATCGCTAAAACTGTTACAGAAATTATATCACTTTAGTTGAAACTTAATTAATTGTGACTGAGAGGGTTTTCTATAAAGTACTGTATTTAACTTTGACTTATCAATGGATTATCTATATTAGTTAATGCTAAGTCGCTGATGAAGAATTTCAAGATCCACGTAAGAAAGAGCTTATCTGATCAAGCATAATTTTATTTGTCAAGAACATCACAACTAAAAGACAAATGTGTCTACGAAAAAAACAAAACATGAATGATTAGGCATTGAAATATAAACAAACGTTCGGATCAGTAAGATTCAAAGTCAATATTTACACGTTTAGATTGTTATCATAACTAGCGAAAGGAATAGAAACAAACATTTGGACGAGTAAGATTCGAAATCAATATTTACACGTTAAGAAACTTCACTTGAAGGTGCATTTTGGATGGTGATATTTGAGGGACTTGAGGCCCACAGAGCTGATGGATGGTGTACTGTGTATCGTTGCTGGTGGTTGAGGCTCGCTACTGTGATGGTTCTTTTATGGTGCAGCAGCTACACCACAAACCCCACACACACACACACACACACATATATATATATATATGAAGAAAAAAAGTACGATCAGATTGCCACTGGCATATCCCAGCGGATAATCCCCTGGCACCAGATAAGCAGGTTGAGGTGGCTCTCTCCATGATTATGTTTGACTCGTCCTCTTGAGGTTATGATTTTCAAGATTTTTTTGGTACAAATTATGATTTTCAAGATGACCCTACAAGTTTTGACACTGGCACTTGACTCTAAACTGGGCTGTCAAGCTCATTACACTGCAACTTTCTTGGCTTAGCTATCTTTTTTTTTTTTTTTGTAATCATGTTGGCTTAGCTATCAAAATTGTAAGTACCTAGACTTGCATATTCTGCCTTGTAATTCATGCTGTGCTCAAATTATTGCAACAGAATGAATGAGAGGGCAGCCTGTTTGTGGCATTTTGAGCCCTCGGCTGTCAAATTAAAAAAAAAAACCCTCGGCTGACCTTTCACGGTCTTTGTGTAAATAGAATTGATCTAGTTTAGAGAAGAGATGCAGCAATTTGCTCAATTTAGGATTGGGAATAATGGAAGGAAATCTTATCTGTGCTTCAATAATTGGTTACCATGTGGACTTTTACTCTCTTTTCTTGGGCCAGTATCATATATGATATCATTAACTTAATTACGGAAGGGGTTTAGTCAATCATTGATCAAAATTGTTGTTTGCGGCCTTACGTCACATCTTGAGCATCGAGTAAACTTTCATGAGTTGCACACTCAAGCTCCCTATCCGATTACAATGGAGAGAGATCGACTTTATTTGAGTATTGAGCTCAGAGTCGCTTATAGTCAATTTAGTGTGGAAGGTTATGATAATGAAGCTATATGAGGTTGATTCGTGAAAAACAATTCAGTTTAAAGGGTATATTCCGAGAAAGAAAAATGTGCAAGAAGATCATCGTGTATTACGCTCTTAACACTCCGAAGCAATTGATCGGTCCGGTCTTTTGTCTCTCAGCAACTCTAGATACGAGTTTGTGGTAGATTCAACATTAATATTTAGATCAAAACCTGACCTCGGCTTTTGGCTTATGCCATGAATCAATGTAAGGGCAAAAGTTTCAGAGCCAGATTTTTTAAACTTGCATTTGCCACCAGAACTTATTGTATTTCTAGCAAACGAAACGTGAAGGCGTTCAACCAAGAAGCTAAACCTATGGAAGTGGTGATGATGGTGAAAGGTTCATGGATGAAGCTTCTGGTACTCAATGAAAAAAATTGAAATGCCATGACAAGTTTGGAATATTCCGACTTTATCCTACATTAAGGTGAATTTTGTTTGCATGTGAGGGTGATTGAGGGTTGATAGAAGTTGTACCTTTTTCCTCGCACATGAAAAAAATAATAATAAATGAATAGATTATTGTCATTTAAAGTGAATTTACCAACGATTCAGTATTAATTGCGCTCACAATGTTCAAGGAGGATTTTTAGAAGGGAGAGGCTACTTTTACTACAACTGATATGTTAATTCATTGGTTTTTTTGTCGCTCAAAGGTCAACACTTGTCACTAAAATATATGTTTAACGATTAAAAAAAGGTTAAAAAATACATGAAAGAGCGAAAATAACATTTTCATTTCTACAAATGTAGTATATTATTGTAACTCAAAGCACCTCGAATGATTTTTGAACATTTTTCATATAGCTTTTAGTTGCCAAGGACACCAAGCTTTTTAGTACCTACTGGGCCTCGCATTCACTTCGGCCCATTGTCTTGTGGAATTGGGCTGTGAACCGGTAAAACTGTGGGCTTTATGCTTGCTTTGGTATAAAGAATCCAATCCACAACTTAAGTGGCGCCCTATTACCTCCATGGTATGACTGGTATTGCGCGCGGTACAACCATGCTTAATATTTGCTCTTCACTAATTTAGCCTTGAGTGTGTGCAATTTAACAACTAAGAGAAATGCCTTACAAACTTTCTTTGGTGTTTTTTCGGTCCATCGGACGTATGAGCTACACAATGTGGGGTAGCCCTCCCATTTCCATTCCTCAAATATCCTGCCCTCGGTGAGAGCAGCAACTTCGCTATCACCATAGTTCAAAAATTTAACTTCCAAAGGTTGAATCTTTCGCCGCGAAAGGCTTGAACGCTCCTATGAGCACCATTTTGCATAGCATTTCTCACTTTCAATTCCGTCGAATACGTGACCGTTGGAACGCTTCACACAGTTTCGTTCATATTTAATTTGTTTTTACTTTACTAGCTTTTAAACTTTTTTTTTTGTTGCTAAAAAGTAATAAAAATGTGTACCACACCACGATTGGGAGTGGTCAAATCTTACGGCGAGAACTTTGTTTTCGGCTTATTACTCATTGTACTTACTCATCGATAAAAATGCCCAGAAAAGCATACTAGGAAGTGAAAACAAAATTTTTCTTTTTCACCAAGTTATAAATGTTGGCTCTTTGTATTAGAAATAGCACTCCCATCCCTAAAAGATAGTTAAAACTTGAAGTGAAGGACTCTCCCTCGTAATCCCTGTACATATATTTCAAAGTAAAATCCACTCCTCATAATTCAAAGTAAAATGTATTTACGTAGTAACTGTACATATAAAAATCATTATGCGTAGGTATTTGTCTTGTTGTATCTTGCTTTTGTTTGTTATAGATTTCGGTCGGTGATTATGCAAAATTGTGACAGAATTGAGAAGAAAAGGTATTAAAGTATAGGGTAAAGATCAGTTGCCAAATGATACTTCAAGGTAGGAGAAGTTTTGCAATTAAGTTCATCCTAATGCTTAGATTTCCATCATGATGCATGCAGTTTTTGTTTACATTCTTGCTTCGTTAATTTTCTCGGTAGTTATTTAATCTTGAGGATCCTAAGAGTTCATTTGGCGTAGGTCAAAAAGACATGACACTGTCAGTCAAGATAAAAGAAATTTTACGAGGTTAAAATTTCCTGACAATGTGATAACTAAATACATAAAAGTACTACTACAAGTTAGGGTTCAT
The DNA here is from genome assembly GCA_033065855.1 of Escallonia rubra. NCBI lineage: Eukaryota > Viridiplantae > Streptophyta > Magnoliopsida > Escalloniales > Escalloniaceae > Escallonia > Escallonia rubra. The sequence goes on along the minus strand of JAVXUO010002861.1, from coordinate 142,601 downwards.
ATGGAGTTACACCTAAATCTGCAAGCGGTTGGTAAAACTTGAAGTGAAGGATTCTTCCTCATATTTTACTAATAATTAGAAGTAATTTCTTAACCCTATCTATACTACTTCTAAAAGTGTCAATGGGTGTAAATCATTTTTTAAACAAGAATACCCTCTATATGTCTACGAATCACTCAATTGCAATTCAAATACAATTAACATGTGTAAAATCTAGATTCTTCTAAGAACTTCACCTTTAAAAGCTGCCATTAATACATGGATGTGTCTTCCACTTCTCATGATACTTATAGTTATAATACATGGGTTTATTTTAATATCATTTACAACTCGATGCTTGGTATAGAATAGGATATCAAAGACATGACCATAGCATCTAATATACTTATTTTTTATGTTTGTTTTTTTAAAGGACCATTACTTGATAATGGTTTTTTGCATACCATAGATGGATTCCACTCTTGTTTCCTCTTAATTGATAATTGGTTTTGTCTTCTACGTTGGTAATGAATATCTGGTAATACAATTCAACGAAAAAGAAAAGGCAAAACATTAGACATGCTTAAACTTTTATGCATTCTTGCGTTTTGGATTTAAGACCTGATCGTGCGTGTCTGTGTGTATGAGCACGCGCGCGTATATAGTGGATATGTATTACTTTTTGGACACTTTTACATATTTCATAAATGCCTTTCAAATGTAACCACCTCGGTAATTGTCGACCTATCTCAAGCCCTTTCAGGTTCACTTTTACTGTAAAATGATTCTACAACTTCTTTTCCCATAATTTAATTGTTGTGACTTCCTTGTCTCTACTACATAAGTGGCGAGATGATTAACCTTTGTGCATGTCATCCAAAACTTGTTCAGAGGTAACTTAATTTTATGTTTTTACCCTTAATTGCTTAATATAACAAATGCTAATATCCTCTTTGAATATGTAAGTTTGAAACGAGTTTTAATTTGAGAGTTGTTCCCAACTTATTCTGGTCGCACCCAACGGCCCACTTGTGGTCCAATTTTGCATCACCCGTCTGCACAAGCAACAGTCACCATTCAACACTCACAACCGGCCAAAGCGTGCACGCTCAAGTCACGTGCACTTTTTACTTTTTTCTACGTGACTTCGTCACCAAGAAACTCATCCTTGCGCGACTGCTCATCACGCTCCGACCGTCGCACATCGCCCGTCGCCTGTCAGCGCACCTTGGCGCTTACCGAAGGAGGTCGGCCTTCGCCTTCCCCTTAGGGTCGGCCTCGGCCTTGGCCTCCCCCATAGGGTCGGCGTCAGCCTCGGCCTTCCCCTGGGGTTGGCCTTGGCTGCCATACTTAGCACTTTCACTTCTCTTCAAGGACCATACATCACTCCGCGACCCTGTCGCCCGGACATCACTCTGCGACCACATCGCCCGGACATCACTCTGCGGTCCCGTCGCTCAAACATCACTCCGTGATCCCGTCGCCCGGACATCACTCCGCAACCACGTTGCCCGGACTTCACTCCACGACCCCCGTCGCTCGGACGTCACTTCGCGACCCCGTCGCTCGGACGTCACTCAGCGACCCCCGTCGCCCGGAATTCACTCCGTGACCTCAGTCGCTCGGACATCACTCCGCGACCCCGTCACCCGTCGTCCGAACGTCACCCGCGCGCCATTTCCGTGACGCTTGTCGTCCATCGCCCGGACGTCTTCTCCGCGACCCCCGTCGCCGACGTCTGGGCGCCGCACTCCAACTGTCTGTCGTGCCCGTGCGCCGCGCCACTAACACAGACGTGCCCCCGGCACCTTACTCACTTCATCGCGCCCATGCGCCACAATCATGTTACATGCCCCCCGGGCACCACACTCATTCACCACACCATGCGCACCTTGCCTTGGTCGAGGAACATGCTTCGACCCACTCTCCGGAGTGTGCAACATCCTGCGGGGATAGATGAATCCTCCGGGACACTATCTCCGCCAGGGAGCTCTTCAACTCCCCTTCTGCCAGGTAGACGGCTCCTCCGGGATGCTACCTCGGCTAGTCGGGTAGAGGGCTCCTCCGGGATGCTACCTTGACGCGCTCCGAGTGCTCCGGCACAAGGACTCACCCGCAGGGATAGGCGACTCCTCCGGGACACTATCTCCGCCTGGGAGCTCTTCAACTCCCCTTCCGCCAGGTAGACGGCTCCTCCGGGATGCTACCTCGGGTAGACGGCTCCTCCGGAATGCTACCTTGTCGTGCTCTGAAGGCTTCGGCACAAGGACTCACCCGCGGGGATAGGCAACTCCTCCGGGACACTATCTCGGCCAGGGAGCTCTCCAACTCCCATTCCGCCAGGTAGACGGCTCCTCCAGGATGCTACCTTGACGCGCTCTAAGTTCTTCGGCACAAGGACTCACCCGCGGGAATAGGCGACTCTTCCGGGACACTATCTCTGCCAGGGAGCTCCAAGTGCTCCGGCACGAAGACTCCCCTTCCGTCAGGTAGACGGCTCCTCCGGGATGCTACCTGGGCCTGCGGAATAGGCTACTCCTCCGGGACACTATCTCCGCCAGGGTGTCTGCGTGACTGGCCTACGTGCTCCGGCACTGGGGGCTTGCGTCGGCACCCCTATGGACTATGACCCCCGGGTCACTCAGAGACATGAGTAGGTCTTCAGAGGGCATCGCGCCTAGTTCGCCTGGCAGTTAGGCGTCGGGTCTTCCCTACCGCTGCCAAGCCTGTGGGACTCTGCAAGGGCTTGGATTGGAGGCTAGATCAAGGGGGTCCTCTAGCCACACTGATGCTGTGGGAGCCAGTCTTTCCCGACAGACAGAGAGACGCTGTGAGGGGTAGGCTGTGTGAATATGCGATCTGACAGTCCGTGGAGCACCGGCACCCGTGGACCCCCCGGTGACGTGTCACTCCCGGGGAGCGCCACGTGTCGGTTAATGACATCATCATCTCAATCTCTATAAATAGAGGTCTTGAGAATTCATTCGGGACGGTTGGACATTTTCAGAACATATTTCACTTTCTCACTCTAGAATTCTAGAGAGAGAAACATACAGGCCTCTGACTCTGGACCTAAGCATCGGACTGTGACTTTCGTCGTATATTCACCTTGCGCCATCGCCCTCGCAGCACTGCCACCCTCAGGCTCTGTTCTGGAAGCCTTTGGTTTCTACCCTTATTCCACCCTTGTTGTGCCCTACATCAACATACTTGGCATCTGACTCGGCCTGCATTCCTTGTGGCACCTTCACGTCGACTGCGAACCCACTTTCCTTGGCATCAACAGTTTATCTAGGTTCGAGCTCTATAGAGATAAGCTCCCTACATGTTATACTCTTTACAAATTTTGACTTTGTTTAAGACGAGGCATGATAATTATAAAGTTTATTTTAGGTGTCAGCTTATGATATACATATCACAATATTATCAGCACAAAGATTGTATATGTAATTTATCCGGAAAAAAAATCTTCTACAGATATAATGGTGGAGTCAAACTTTTACTTTTCAAGATGGGGCATTTCATTTGATGTTGAAGGATCGATAGGCAGTAGGATTGCCAAAGGTTAAGTCATTAATAACTTTGAAAACCTCTCATGTACTAAATATGGGGGCTATCGAATATGGATCGAACAACCCCCAACTGCTCCAAAATAAATTTATTAAGATATATCTTACAAAGTTGTGAACATCTAAACTATATCTGACTATGTGTACGATGAATTATATAAACTATAAACTATATCTGACTACGATTTGAATCTTCTATTCTTGTATATGATGAAGCTACTTTCTCGCATCTGTAGCCTTATAAGCTTAATCAAAGAGAAAATTGAAGGTAAACCATTGCTAAGAGATAAAACTAGATTATATAAGAGAATTTTTTTTGTGAATCACAAAAATCGAAGATAGCTATTTGTAGCCACCCAAAAATAGCCATGGCCATTCGAAATAGCCTAAAGAGAGTTATGATTTCAATCATTTGCTTTTGAGAAATTACAACACAATAACTTTTTAGTTACAAATAAAAAAGTTACATGTCAATGACTACTTATATGTACATCGAAATAAGAATTACAGCGTGCTTGAGCTCCTAGCCAGATATATAATTCTTTTTGCTTACAAAATCGAACATGCTTTCTAAAATTTGTATGTACATGTATGATTTCTATCGGTTTTCCAAAAATTAAAGCACATTACTGTTTGATAAATGTGATACACTGATCATCCTCCATATAATCTTTTAGTTCTATGCTTACTGCAAAGTTGCAACACGATCCACTTGAATTTTCTTTTTATATAATCTTCTTCTAATTTGACGAGGATAACTGGCCAATTTACAAGAGGCTGCTTGAAAACTATCGAGATAAAATATACTCAGATGTGGGAAACCAGATTTGTATAAATGAGATGCGTTATAGCTAGTTCATGTCTGTAAAGTACTTATTTAAGTACACTTGCAAGACACACTAAAAAGAGAAACCAAAATTGTTGAAGAAACTATAGTGAAGAAAATTTTGACAGGTTTACAACCTTAGTAAAAAAGTTAACGAGACTAAATAGCATATAAATATTCACATTAACTAAAAATAGATGCCTGAAGGGCCAAAGGCACCATAAAGCCTAAGTTAGCGTTGGAGAGATACAACTATCGTTATCTCTAATAGATGGAGCACTTTGGTATTAAATAGATGTCCAACATGCTAGCTTCGTTGATATGTAACTATCTCTATATCTAATACATGTGCAATATTTCCTATTGACCGACAAAATATGGGAGGGGTTATTGAAAAAGTTTGGCCACTAGGCTTATATAGAGAGACTTTAGCCTTTGATCTCAACAGGTTGTTGTTCTATGGCTTGCTAGATTTTTGCGCTGAGTTTTTTTGGGTCTTAAATGTTATATATGTGGTTGAAAAGGAAGATTTCATGCTTATTTCATGTTTATGAAATTCGTTCTATGAGCAAAATATGCTGGCTTGTGTCTATATTCTCGCATGCCAATTGCTTAGCAACTAATATATTCAATTGCATATATATTCTCTCTTAGTTCTTTCCTTGATTTTCGTTGTGATGCATACTAACTTTTTTTAACTATGAACCATTAAAAATATTGGTATTCACGTGCATCCACTCTGTTGAACCTGATGTTCAACCCAAAAGCATGCTCAAGAGTTGAAAAAACCCACCAGGTATAAAAACCAATCACAAACCCATGTATTGTCGATGTGGGACTTGACACACTCAACTAGTAATTACAAATTCCTCTACCATAATCTGCCATAAACACGAATTTTTAATTTATTCATATTGCATTTTTGACTATATTCTAGTGTTCAATTCATACATCTTACATATTTTCTTTACATACAATAAGTGTGTATATATGATTATGTGTGCATAACTATTTTTTTTTTTTTTTTTTTTAATAGGAGAATTTTAATATCATTAACCAAGATTTTCTCTTCTTAGTTGCACGAGTAGCAAGGCTAGTTTTCAAGAAGACCAAGATACATAAAAATCAAATTACAACCATATAGAAAATATAAGTCCTTGCCTAACTCTTAATTAACTAAAAATCGAGATTGGATGGGTTGACCAAATCCCACACATCTTTTAAGGGAGATTTTTGACTGTTTTTGCATGGGAAAAAAGCAAGCTTGGTCTTTTTTGCTGTCCTTTCTTTTGATCTTATGTACTTGGAACTTAAGAAAATTATGCAACAACAAGAATATACTAGAATGTAGATATGTCAATGGGGCGGGCTTGAGCCGGCCCAGCGGGCCAGACGTGAAAACGGGCCTGGGCCGGGCCAAATTGGTTGCAAATCAGGCAGGGCCCGGTCAGATGAGGGGTGGGGGGGTATCTAGGCCCAGTCCAAGCCCTGGCCCAAGGCCCAATATTTAGGGTCGAGCTTGAGCCAGGCCCGGGCCCAACTAAATATATATATATATTTTTTCAAAAATTCTTGTTATTCATTTTCATTGAATTCAATTTAGAATTCAATTCACCAATTTTTGTTTGAAACAAAAAGAAATTTAATTTACATAATTTTTATTTATGTTAAGAACACATATAGAATGAAAATGTGATAAAAAAAATTATAATTATTCCCTTGGCTTGTGATGCAAAACACAAAGCAAAATTTGTAATAGAAACATTAAATGAAAGCCCACTCAGAAATCATCAAAAACACGTCACCGTCACCACACACCCATACTTCACTGCGTGTGTTAAAAAAAACACTGATCAAATGAATTCAATAACACCTCCAAAACTATTAATTGAACTAAAAAAACTCCAAAACATCAAAATGTAATAAGATGGACTTCAAAAAAAGAAAAGAAAAAAATTATAAGGGGGCGCCAACAGGGCCGGGGCCGGGCCAAACCCGAGCCTTTTTCTCAAATCTTTCGGCCTGGCCCTAGCCCTTGGCCATATGGACCAGGGCCGCACTATCCATGGTTTAGGGCCGGATCGGGCTGGCCCGCGGGCGGCCTGACCCTTTTGACACATTTACTAAAATGCTACAAGTAACCCTAAGTAACTCTTCTCGATGGATCTAATAATCGCCAAGCATCAATAACAGCTTGGTGGAACTCTTTTGCTATTTTTATTTTCCCTAAACTATATAATAGAAAATATAAAACAAAAGAAAAGAAAAGCCTAGTCTATATCCTCCCCTCATTAGTCAAAAGAAAAAGCTAGCCCTTTGCCCAACAGAGGACTTCTTACAGGCCATTCTCATATGAATGGCATGGGAGACACGCTTAAGCACCTCTGTAATTTCAAGCAATACTATGACAAATCCTTTCCGGCGAAGAACCAAGCTCAAAATGAAGGTACCAAAAGAGGAAACAAATTGCCTTATAAGAGAAGGATGAACCCCAAACAAAATCACGAAGAAAAGAATCCAGGAAAACAACTTATCGGTATAGGTGAGGTGGTGCCGCGATTAGAATGAACAAGAAATAGTAATAGACTACACAACCAAACTATAGAGGCCAGCCAAAGGAAAAATTAAATGACAGATTAATTTACTGACCACCTCATACTTAGTGGTCAATTGCACCTAGTACTCTGGGGTTCTAATTTTGGCACCTAACACCAAAAATTTGAAAATCTTGGTATCAAGCACCAATTGACGGTCAAAGTGCCATTTGACCAGACATTTGTTAATGTTTTGAGGACAAATTGGTCTCTTCACCCGTGAAATCCTTGTCAGCCTTTCACGTCACCCTCCATATATATATATATATATATATATATATATATATATATATATATATATGTATATTGTTTCTCTCAGTGCCCCGTACCACTGTGCACCACCATCAGCACCAAGAACCCACCTCTATCACCGCTTCCGTCTCTGGCTTTCGGCGTGGCCCCTAGCCTTTTTCACCTGGCCTAACCTGTCCCCCCCCCCTCGATTTGGAACACTGATTATGTGGCGATGATGTGATGCGGTGGTGGAGATGTCAGATGGTGGCGGTGTTGATATGTTATGGGTGTGACGGCGGTCACTACAAGAAAAATGGCATGTGCCAGCGGTATAGATGCGATCAAACTGGCGATGACTGATTGGGACCGTCGGCAACTAGCGTGATTGAGTCATTCGAGCATATTTTGAACCAGTGGTGCTGGGTCTTGGGTCATGGATCCAGGCACTAGCAGTGATTGGGGTTGAGATTGGCGATGACTGGGTTGAACCCGTGGGGTTGTGATGGTTGGGTGGTTGTGGGTCAACAGTAGTGGTTCAAATCAGTGGTGTTGGTGTTGGTTTGGTGATGGATTAAAGGTTTTGGAGGTAGTGGTGGTTAGGGAGATTACCGATGGTAATAAAGGTGGTCCGGTGTAGGGTTGTTACGGCCGTGATGATATGTCGCTGAAGTAAAGCAGTGATGGGGCTTAAGAGGGGCGGGGTTGTCGGTGGGGCTAAGGGAGGGTCGGGACTGTAGGAGGGGCGGAAGAATGGGTTATGGACGGCGCAGAGGTGGTAACACAGCGGGGAGTGTGGCTTAGTGCATGTCGTTAGCAACAACAAAGGTTTGGCGTGGGCCAGGGGTGGGGGCTAGGCGGGGTAGGGTGGGTTGTGGGGGTTAGAAAGATGATTAGTCAGGGAGATAGAAAAGGTGAGGAAATGACATGGAGTGCCTTGTGTTAATTATTGGTGCCATTTGGAGCTGATGTGGACGCAATGAGGATTTAACAGGTAAAAAGACATTTTAGCCTTTAAAAAGTAACAGGTCATTTGGTATTGAATACCAAGATTTTAAACATTTTGGTGCTGGGTGCCAAAATTAAAACTATTAGGTGCTGATTGCAACTAACCCCTAAGTATGAGGTGGTGTGTAAATTTAAGGGTAAAGTACACACGGCCCCCCTGAGGTTTGCTTAAATTACACACGGACCCCCTTATCTTTTTTAATTACACTAAACTCACTTTTTTATTTTTCCGTTCAAAGAATTAACAGAAGTAAGAAAATGACGCTAATACCCCTGAGAAACAAGTTAATTTACCCATCCTCTCTCTCTCTCTCTCTCTCTCACGAAGCCAAGCAAGCAGCGCCGCAAGCGCGCCCCTGCCCCATCACGGTCACCGCCACGGCAGCTCCTCCGAGAAAAAATCGGTGCCATACCGATTAGGGATGGACTTGGTGTAGACGGTGTTTGTGTCAGATCCGTCAGGGCCCAGGCTGATGCCGCCTCCATCACCGCCGAGCAGACCTGCTCCATCTTCGAGCAAAAGCACGTCTCCCTCTCTTCCGAGTTCACCGCAGATCCAATCACAGCACTCACGGCTTGCCTCCTCGCTCGAACAGCGCCTCGCCGAGCTTGCCCAGCTCCAGGCCGACAAGCACCAAGGCCATCTCCAATCGGTAATCCATGACAACGGTGTTTGTGTCAAATCCGGTTCAGATCCTTGCCTTCTAGTTCAGGTCCGATTGATCGCTGAAGATGTCCGAGGAGTCCAAGCAGGAGTCTTACACCGTGGTTCGCGACGGTCCGGCGAGTGCCCTATCGTCTCCTCCCAGAGCCACCGGGAAAAAGAACAGCCTCGTGATTGTTGATCACTGGTGAAAATTGGGAAATGCCAATAAAGGATAGATTAGGTCTTCTTCTTGATTCAGACGCCTCATCTGCACTGTAATGTTCTTTGTCAGCCATTGACGCCATCGGCCCAATCGCCTTATCTGTATCTCTAGTTCATGGTGGGCATAGTTAGGAGAGTCTCAGAGAAGAGGCGAAGTGTTTGCCACCGATGTGCATATGTGTGTGCTTGATGGGCAGTGTGGGTTTCGTGTAAGATGGTGTTTGGATATGCGGTAGTTGTCAGTAGTGGTCGTCGGTGTGTATGAGAAATTAGGAGAATCAGCCTTTGGCAGCGGTGGTGAGGCGTCGGCGGCAGTGGCGGAGCATCGGCGGCAGTCGCTAAGCATTGGGTTGTAAAGAAGAAGAAGAAGAAGAAGAGGGCATTTTGGGGATATCATAATAATTGAAAGGTGCCCTAACTTTTCTTAACGGTTCTTTAACGGAACTGGGCTTTATGTAAGACAGTGACAAACCACAGGGAGCGGAGAGTAATTAAAAAAGATAGGGGGGTCCGTGTGTAATTTAGGCAAACCTCAGGGGGGCCGTGTGTAATTTACCCATAAAATTAATCCCCAAATGACTGGTTACAAAATCTATTCTACAGCCTCGCAAATAGCCTTCGACCCCCTTTTACCCCACCTCTCCCACCCGAGGAGCCCAAAAGCACATAAAGGAGCTAACAAGATGATAATTTAGGTATAAGATCGGTCAGTACTCAACAGAAGGAAATGCAAAGCCTCACAAAAGCAGAGAAGCACTCGGATTGTTCACATTAGATCCATAATCGAAAACTGCTGCGCAGTTGACCACGGAGGATGAAACCCATAAAACTGTAACTTAAAGCAACATAAGAGGGGTTAGAAGCAAACCAATCGCAGTTTCCAAGAACATAGGTGGTTAATAGCAGTGGGTGGCGGTGACACCATGTAACCAAAGCAGTGCCAAGGCATGACGATGGCGTAAGGGAAAAAGGCTAGAGGTGGGGAGAAGATGAGATTGGTAGAAAGCTAGAAACAAGATAATGAGAGGAGGAAATGTGTGTAGGGTTGTGTTTTTAGAGAGAGAAAGAAGAGAGAATATAGAGCCTCTTGTAGAGTGTTAGGTATTTGCTTAGTGTTTGTTAAAAAGTTCAGTAGTTGATTATGCGAAATTGTGACAGAATGAAGAAGATGTTATTATTCAACAAGGTAGGAGATAATCCATAATGAAGTTCCATCAAAATGGCTAGATTTCCATCATGATGCATGCATTTTTTATTTCGATTCTTACTTTGTTATTTTTCAGTATCCATTTAATCTCAAGGATCTTAAGCGTGTAATTTGAGGGTCAGAGGCTATAAAGAAATTGACTCTCCAGATAAAAGAAATTCATCCACAAGGTTCAAACTTGCATACAACATAGCAATTAAATACATAAGATCAGGCTTTAAAAAAAAGTACTATAAACTAGGGTTCATGTTGGAGATACACCAAAATCCTCAAACCTATCATAAATTAAGGGGCACAAAGTGTCACGAATCTATATTTTACCGGCAACAACATGGTGATTTACAAGAAAAGTTGTGTAGATTTGAAAAGATCATATAAGAATAAAGTAAAATGTGTACATGGGTGCATACTAAACTGGTAATTTTGATTTGACAGAACCTTTGAGTTTGAATAAAATAGAAAAAAATAAACTAACCTTTTAATTTGAAACTTGCAGGTTATTTTTTTGGTTAATGTCAAATTTGTACCTTAACGTATATATCCGATCTAGCTTGACTACCCAATGTTTGACACGTATCAAATAAGTACTAAACTAATGTTTTTAAGCCAACTGAGTCCAAAAGTGAACAGAGACAAACAATCGTCAAATTTGTCAGGGGCAAATTGTCAATGCAAAAGAAAATGTTCAATTTGTTTGGGTACAGTATCATTGAGCTCCATACACTTCTTCTCCTTCTTCTAACAACCCAATCACCATTACAGGAACCTCCGACCTTATCCCACTCAAAACAACCAAACCCACCATAAATTCACACACCACCATTACATTTTCTTTCTTATTTAGAAATTAACTCAACTCTTCCGCTGTTAACCACCGCATGCCTCCACCTAATCCATATTAACACCAGTGACAGAATCATGAATTTTTTTCAGGGGGTGCAAAAATTTTATCGAATTCACCAAAAAAAATTATTAGTAAAATAATATTAAAAAACATAGTGTACTTAAAAAGTATACAAAATGTATTATTAAGTTTCACGAGAGCCATTAAAGACTCTTTACAAGTACAACACAAAATTTTAAGAACTTTTTTTAAATCTCTATATAATCACTGAAATCAAACTGAAATTAAACTAAAATTAAATTAACCAAACATATATTCTAAACCTCCATATAATCACAATTAAAAAAAAGCCATAGCACCATTTTTTTTGCTTTGACAATCAACTGTGCCACAGCTTACATGGCTGCATTTCAGATCTTGGAAGTTTAGTTAATAAAGCCAGAAAAGAGATTAGAGCTCATATTCTTGTCTAACTCAAGGACTCGCTGCCGTTCAATGTGATCTTTTCAGAAAGGAAAGCCCGTACGTTTACCATATTCGTTTTCTGTTTTTAGCAATGATGATGAAAAAAATTCTTTTTTGTGTACTTTTACCATTTTCTGTTTTCGTTTTGGATAAAATTACTCAAATAGTAACAAAAAACTGAAAACACCTAAAATGTGTTTTCAGCTTTTTTTCACTCAAACTTAACCCAATATAAGAAAAAATAGCTAAATTTTTTTTTGTGAAAATGATAAAAGTACAGGAACGGATTTTCAAACTGAATATGAAAATCATGAAAATGAAAACAGAAAATGAAAACAGAAAACAACTATGGTAAGCGTACGGGGCCGAAGTTGCTAGGCAAATTAAAATGGGAGCACTCTCTCTCTCTCTCTCTCTCTCTCTCTCTCACACACACACACACACACACAACATACATGAAAAATGACTGAAGTCAGTCGATTGATAGTTATGGTCTCGGATATCTAGAGGGCATTCGGACAAAAATATAAGCAACAAAACTAAAATTAACATATTATCTCACAGAGTTACAGAGTCAAAGTCAGTAGAAGAGCCTCGTCGCCGTCGGTCGGCGTCAATTCGACAGTTCCAGATCTGGTCGGAGTTCCAGGTCTCGAATATCTAGAGGGCGTTCAAACACAAATATAAGCAACAAAACTAAAACTAACATATTATCTCACAGAGTTACAGAGTCAAAGTCAGTAGAAGAGCCTCGTGGCTATCGGTTTGTGTCAGTTTGGTAGTTCCAGATCTGGTCGGAGTTCCAACCGTCTAAGTGAGTCATAGTCGTCGCCTCGTCGTGGAGTTCCAGATCTGGTCGGCGTCACGGCGTAATGGTGAGTTGGTGGCCGGTGCTCACTGCTCGATGAGGTTGACAGGTCGTCTTCATCACTCGACATGTCGTCGTAGTGAGTCAGTCACCGTTGGCAAGCCATCAACGGTCATGACCTGAGCTCAGTCCTTACCGGTAATCACGGTCCTCACGGTCACGCAGGGGGGGGGGGGGAGATAGGTGTCTACTGACTGGCAGGGGCAGAACTATATGGTAACAAGGGGGCTGAAGCACCCCTTGAACTTTTGATTTTTTTTTGGAATTGTACCGAGACCCTGTTCCTCGAGACCCCACACCAGTCAGCAGTCACCTCTGTCTCTCTCTCTGTGATAGTGACTGCGTGAGGACCGTGACCGCCGGTGAGGACTGAGCTCAGGCCGTGATCGTTGACGGCTTGATGACGACCACCGACTCACCGCAACGACCTGTCGAGTGACGAAAAAGTCCTGTCGACTTCATCGAGCAGTGATCACCGGCCACCGACTTACCGCGACGCCGACCAGATCTGGAATTCCGCGACGAGGTGACGACTGTGACTCTCTTTGATGGTTGGAACTCCGACCAGATCTGTGACTCTCATTGTTGTCCAAAAAATGAGGTGACAACTGTGACTCTCATTGTTGTCTAAAAAATGATTTACAAAGATCCACACTTTTATACGTAGTATATAGATGTTTTTTTGTTTTTCTAATGCTTTATGAGGTGTATGTCATAGTCACGAGAATGTCTGTTTAATGTTTCCTGAAGCGCATGACAATATATCAGTAATTATTTCATCCTTTTTCAAAATGCTTGAATAACTTCAGCTGATTATTAATAATTACTTTCTTTTGTTGCCCAATATTTGTGTACTTAAATTAATAGTGATTGTTGAGTTTCCCTTTTGAGCAGGCGACTATCCACCCTTTCCCCTTGGAATTTTTTTTTTTTTTTGGGTTTCCTCAGTTTTTGGGTTTCTTCTTTTGTGTTGGTCTCTAAATCTATTCCGTGTTCTATTTTTTTGGGGCTATCTTTAGATGACTTGTGTCTCTAAAATTCGTATTAACAGTTTGTAATCTCTTTCTTTTGCCTTGGTGGTGCTGGGTCTTACTATTTTGTAGGGAGCATATTCAAAGGTCTACATGGATTTTAATGGAGGAAATGTCCGAGTTGTGGAAAAACGTGTCATTGACACCAAAGAAAAGGAAGGGTTAGACTTGACCGGAACGGTGGACCAAGAGACGAAATCGTTTAACTATGCATGATTTGAAGACTTTTTGAGAAGATGTATAATTTTGAGGTTTTCCATGGTACAATGATGAATGCTCAAGAACTTATGACGCGACTGGATTTTAAGAGTTTAGGGGATAACCTAATCCTCTTTCAGATTGAACACCACTCCAATCAACAAACGACATTGAATGGGAGTCGCTCATCTTTTGATAACTAGCTCGTGATATTGAAGGAGTTAAAAGGATATATCTAACCTTCAGAGTTGGGTATCAATTGCTCTAATTGTTGGTTGGTCTAAGTCTACAATCTTTCATCGAGTCACATACATAGAAGTAGATGATCCAGAAAAGCAAGATAATAATGGTCGGGCAGAGAATTGACAGCAATGAATTGGGCCAGAGAACGTTCAAAGGAGCTTTCAATACGACCCAAATGCTTCATTAGTCCTTACTGCTCCCAGAAAAAAATACCTATAGTTAAAAAGATAAGAGATAATACCATTTTATTCTCCTGAACTATCCATGTTTTGTTATTTTGGCCCCTGAACTTTAAAATTCGTTAAATCAGTCCATGTACTTTGTGCCGTCATCAATTTAGTCCATCCGTTAGTATTTCCCGTAAAAAAAGACCACGTGACAGGCACAGATCGTTTTTTGAGGGGTATTTTTGGAAATGGACCGAGTCCCACCCAGTAATTATTCCCCCCCCCCTTCTCTCTCTCTCTCGGTGCTTGTTTCTCTCCCCCCCCCCTTGAGTTACCCGGACCTCGTGAAAATTGAGATCCTCAACTCGGAGGCGGCAACTGTGGAGGCTGTTGCTGCTGCTGCAGCTGAGTCGGCCGCTTCCGCTTCTTCTTCTCGTAGCTGACCCCCCGTGCTTTGGACTGCGAATCGCGGAGGTAAAGCCACGCGCCCCGAACGGGTTCGACTCGGGCTTGCCTCTGTTCTCCTCGAAGGCAACGCAGAGGCGGCCGATGAGGGCATCGAGGCTACCCCAGGCCTGGCGGAGAGGGCAGGGGTAGGGGGCGGGTGGGGAAGAGGGGCTGGAGAACGGGCAGGGGTGGGCATGGACCACCGTCTCGTGGATCAAGCCGCGCCCCCCGAACGGTTGACGTAGAAGTGCCGACAGTTGGGGGTTTGGGTTGGTTGGTAGTGGTGATTGAATGATAGGCTGATGACAGTGGTGACTACGATTGGTTGATGATGTCGTTAAAGGTTTTGCTCGACGGGGATGCGGCGCCACGGGCCCGCTCTAGATGGTGGCCGAGAAGGTGGTGGGGATCGATCTAGGGACCACCAACTCGGCCGTGGAGGCCATGGAGGGCGGCAAGCCGGTGATTATCACCAACGCCAAGGGGCAGCGTACGACGCCGTCCGTGGTGGCGTGGACCAAGAACGGGGACTGGCTGGTCGGACAGATTGCCAAGCGGCAGGCGGTGGTCAACCCCGAGAATACCTTCTTCGCTTGTCGGAAATACTCCTCAAAAAATGACCCGTGCCTGTCACGTGGTCTTTTTTGACGGGAAATCCCAACGGAGGGACTAAATTGATAACGGCACAAAGTACAGGGACTGATTTAACGACTTTTAAAGTTCAGGAACTAAAATAACAAAACATGGATAGTTCAGGGGAGTAAAATGATATTATTCCAAAAGATAAACCTTATACTAATCACATGATAACTCCAATAATCCAATTGTTGAATCAGTTGCGACATGTAATAAGTATTATTAGAAGAAAAAAAGAAGTATTTGGCAAAACATTGTCTCTTTCATTCATGCAGTGGATCTCACCAATTGAAAATGACTCCTTATTAAATGCTTAATTTTGTAAAAAGTATTTCTGAGCCGACGTGATTGATGCGACATAAAAAATCACGGATGGTGAAAACCGGGATTTGGATTCCCTTGTTGTAACTCATGGCCTCTCTCTTCCCTCTCTCTCAACAAGGATCATAGCATTACAGCAGCCAGCAGGGGATCCGAATCCTGAAAAACGATATATATCTCTGCTGAAATGGAAGGAATGTAAGATAAGAATAGGGAGCTAATTGCAAGAACACCCAAAATTTTGAATAGTGCTCACAATTGAATTTAGGTGAAATAAGCGGTAAGTTTGGGGTAGAAGGCAAAAAGGATGGTCAGCAAGAAGTCCATCTGGTGGCTTTGGCTTGGATCGCATGGACTGGCACTGGGGTATAATCCCAAATGAAAACACAAATACTCCTACAAATTGAATACTGTGTGGAAGATGGAATTAATTCCAAAGAGGATTTTTATGAGGGGGGTGGTCCAGGACAAACCCAGTAAAGACTTTCGGCATATCATATATTAAACTCTAACCAAACAAAAGAGGGAACAAAAACAAATCGGGACTTTAATCTCAGATCAATCTAAGAGGGAGGAAGAGTTGACATCAGAGGAATTAAATGATTTGCTTTAATCGAAGGATGAAATTTGGAAGCTCCGTCGAAGACCAGTTGATATCGAGAAGGGGATCGTAATAGCTTTATTCTATCATGATATGGCAACTCAAAATAGAGAGGATTGAAATTACTAAAATCCAACATGTCCAAGGAAACTTGTAGTGAACTGTCTTGAAAAAAATCCTTCGGAAGGAAAATCTTATAGAGTCGTCATCTTATTTAATTGAACATAAAAAATAAGAAAATTTTAAAAATGTCTGAAATAACAACTAATCTATGGAAAATAGGAAAATGAACTTGGGGACTAAATTATACTAACGAAAAGGTGTTAGGCACCCGCCATACCGTTTCGGTCTCTACTTTATTTCTGTTGCTCTTTGGTATTTTTAACACATAAACGTGTAAATATGAAATAAAACTAACCCAAGATTATTTTTAGAATATTGGCCTGAATTCGACATCGGAATCAAAATTATCGTAATTCAACTCTCCTACGAGAGGCGACCTAGCTACACCACAATCTTAAACTCTTACTAAGAAATTAGAAGAAAGACTCTTTTTTTTTTTGATAAACATGAGAATATCATTGAAATTAAAGCGCTTTGAAGCGATTACAAGGTTTTGCCAAACGGCTGAAAAGGTCATGACATTTTCGTGACTCAGAGTATACAAGAAATTAAACAACTAACCTATAGACCGTAAACTAATTACAATTAAACAAAAGCAGAGCATATCCTACACTTCAGCCTAACTTAAAGTAATATGTGTAGGCCTACAGATTAAAAACAACAACAAATAAAACCGAAGCAAACAAAATTAAAAAGTACAAAGATTACAATGAGGAAGTACGATTACGTAGCCCTACGAAAATCGAAGGTGAACTCGATAACCAAAGGGATCGCAGCGCAAAATGAAGAGTATGTAAAACTTGCAAGGGTCACCATATTTTACCGACCTTGCCACCCCCAAAACACGGCAACCGAAAAACCCAAGGAACAAACCAAAACTATCACAACCGGCTATCAGGCAACAAACCAAGCAAACACAGCCGGCTAAGCAAGACCGTAAACCATCCCCCCCCCCCCGCCCCTCTAGAGCAGGTTACCCTATACCCCCTCCCCCCTCCCAAGGCCCCAACCCCCCCCCCCCCCAACCCCCTACACACACACGCGCCCAGACCCCTATGCCCCCCCGAGGCCTTATCCCCCCCACCCGAGGACAACCCATTCTCAGAATCCAGTAAACCCAAAATTTAACCCCCCCCCCCCCCTCTTCCTGCTTTTGAGCCCCCACTGCTGCCGGAAATATCTGCCACCGCCGGTTGTTTGCGCCCGCCGCCGGTGGGTTTCCGGTCGCCGCCGGTGGAGATCCGGCCACTGTCGGAATTTAAGACAAACACCCTAGCAACGACAACCTCGTCAATCAAGCATATTATTGAGCACGATCACCCAGAGCCTGTAGATCCCACGCTCTGCCGGCAGGATTCCGGCCACCGCCGGTGAAATCCCGGCCACATCGATTCGGTCGAAACGAGCTAGTGGATCGTGGAAAAATCTAGATCTACGTAGATCGAGAGAGATCGGCGCAGACCGAGGGAGATGGCGACTCACCGCACCGCCGCTGTCCCCGTCGGCCACCCTCCATCCATCGCCGGCCACGAAAGTACCCAAACCTCAAAGAATCCAACACATCTTGACGGAAAGCAATCAAAAGCTAGGCCGGATTCTGGCCGCCGCCCCACGCGCACCTGCGCACGGTGGGGCGGCCATGGCTGCTTTGCGGTGGGAAGATAGGTTCTAGAGAGAAGGCAGAGAGATTTTTGGTTTTAGAGAGAAAGTCTTTTCTTTGATGTGAAGAAAGACTCTTTTGAATAGTTCTTGTAGTTGACATGAGATCGCGGGGAGGGAAAACTATCTAGACTATTATGATTTAAACTAGTCTAGAAAGTAATAAATATACCTCTAGAAGGCGCTTACATAAAAGACTTGAGAATGCTTTGTGACAGATCCATGATACAAGTGACTTGTGTAAAGTCAGAGCACAAAAAATGATAAGGATGACTATCCCAGTATGTAATTTGGTGATAGAGCAGGATACTTGATGAAAATCAGAGACTTAAAAAAAAAAGTTAATGAACCTACCGGTTCATTCGACGAACTGGCCGGTTCATCCCTTAGACTAACCGGTTGGTTTTCAATAAACTAACCAGTTAAGCCTTTAATATTTTTTCGAATTTTGGGACATTATTTGTCTCTAATTCGGCAATTCTCTTTCATGTAATCAGATGGGATGAACCATATTTGAGAATTATCTCAGTAACTCATTATAAATCAAGGATTAATCACATATATCAATGATAAATCATAAAATGTTTTCAAGTCATCCAATCAATCACAATCTATTGACCTTAACTTGGGTTAGAATTAACTAACTGGACTAGTTTAACCAACTGGACTAGACTTTAATTGGACTGGACTACATATTCGACCTAATTAAATAGATCATAGTCATTATATTATTAGGCCTAAAGCCTATAACAATAGTAAATGTAATTATTAACAAAGCACACTAAACAAATAAGAAAGATAAAATAAAAGTACAACAACGGGGTGTTTACAAAATTGATACGCATAAGACCAAGAAAACGAAGCAGCGGTGGTGGGCTATTTCCAGAAGTTTTTCACTTCGTCTAGACCTCAAACCTCTGCTCTTAATGAACCTATTCAGGTTTTTGACCAAAAGTATCGCCGAAGATGAACTACCAGCTACTATGGGAGTTCATGTTTGATGAAGTTTATAATGCCTTATTACTATTGTATCCTACCATATATATCTCCTGGAATAGACTGCATGCCTGCATTTTTCTTCCAAAAGTAATGGCATATTGTCGGGCAAAATGCTGTTAGCTCTGTTCTTTCTTTCCTTAATGATGGAAAAATTCTCCAGCCCTTTAATTACACCCACGTCGTGCTTATTCCAAATGAAAACACCTAGAGACCTCACCAGTTTCAGCCCATTAGTTTACGTAAGATGTCTTATAAAATAATAATGACTTCCAAAGTCTTGCGAATAGGTTTAAGGTAATTGGCCGTGCAGCCTTAAAGTTAGATTAGGAGTAAGGCATATGATAGAGCGGTGGATTCTTATTGAACAAATGATGACCAACTTGGGGTTCGATTACAAGTGGGTGGGAAAGTTGATAGAATGCAGTTGTATTATGTTATTTTGAATGGAGATAAAAATGGTTATTTCAAACCTGAAACGGGCCTCCAACGAGGGGCTCTTTTATCTCCTTATTTGTTCTTGATATATGCCAAGGGTTTGTCATATATCTTACACAGGATGCAGAAAGGAAACTACTGATTCATGGAGTCACTGCAGGAAGAGGCTGCCCGGGGGTCTCGAATCTCTTGTTCGTTGCCGACAGCTTATTATTTTGTAATGCGGTGGCAAAGGAATTATGTGCCATTATAGACATCTTGCAAGTATATGAAGCAGCCTAGGGACAAGTGATAAACATTTGAAAAGTCCTCAATTGATTCTTTTTTTAACTAGCTAGGAGTGGATATGGCCGAGGGGCGTGAAAAGTGTCTGGGTCTTCCCTCGATGGTCGGTCGGACAGTCAAAAGAAGTTTTAACTTCTAGTTACGTGAAAGGGTCTGGTTCAAGCTTCAAGGGTTGAAAGCACAAATTTTGACCATTGTAGGATATGACGTACTTATTAAGGCAGTGGTCCAAGTAATTCCATCATACGCCATAGGGTGCTCTAGACTCCCAATGTGTATATTTGTGAGGATTCAGAGTCTTTAATTAAACTTTGGTGGTGCTCATTAAATGGAAGAACAAATATCTGTTGGGTTAGTTGACAACGCATCTGTAGGAAAAAGGGATCAAGAATGGATGGGTCTCTGAAATCTAAAGGCGTGCAACCTCGCCTTTCTAGAAAATAATGGCGACTTATCACAAAAAAAAAAAAAAAAAAATATTCTCTCAACGAGGTCCTTAGTGCCAAATGTTTCTCGGATGGCGATTTTCTCAACGCAAAATTGGAAAAGCATACTAACAGCAAGGGAGCTTCTGGTTGTATGAACAAGATGGAGAGTGGGGAATAGTGAGCAAATCCAAATTTGGGAGGATAGATGAATTCCACAACCAATCACTTTAAAGGGTAGAATGTTCTCTAACTCCCTATTCATTTGGCAAAGGTGTGCAAGCTAATAGACAAATCGACGATGAGATGGAAGATAAATCTGATGGAAAGGTTGTTTTGACCGAATACCGAGTAATCGGCACTATACTAAGGGTTCGTTTGACAAATTTTTTTTTTTGGTTTTCAGTTTTTAAAGAGCAGTTTTTTAAGAGCAACTTAATTTTTTTTTTATAAAATCATGTGGGTGTTTGATAACCCCTTTTTTTTTGAGGTTTTTTTTTTTGGTGTTTGGTAACCCTTTTTATTTTGACTTTTTTTTTTTTGGTGGTTTGCGGTGGCGGTGGTGGGGTGTAGCGGTGGTGGTGGCCGGCGGCCGGAGGTGGCTGCCGGTGGTCGCCGGCGGCCGGAGGTGGCTGCCGGTGGTCGCCGGCGGCCGGAGGTGGCTGTCGGTGGTCGCCGGCGGCCGGCGGTGGTCACCGGCGGCCGGAGGTGTTCGCCGGCGGCCGGAGGTGGTCGCCAGCGGCCGGAGGTGGCTGCCGGCAGTCTCCGGCGGCCGGCGGTGGTCGCCTGAGGTGGCTGCCGGCGGTGGGAGGGTGGTGGTGGTGGTCTAAGAAAAAAAAACCAAAAGTGAAAAAAAAAACCAGTTTCTAGTTTTTTACTCTTCAGTTTAAAAACTAGTTTTTAAATTGAAAAAAAAATTTTTTTTTCAGTTTTTAAAAACTGAAAAAAGAGGAAATTTTTTTTGTCAAACCTAGCCTAAGCATGATGAGTTCATGGTCAAGAGTGCATATATGCTCAAGTGCAAAATCTAAATGGTTCATTCTTTGATGCAGAATGGTCCTGGATAAGGTGAAGATTGGGTTGGAAGCCGTGTCTTGATGCATTCCTTATGAACTGCACTATATAAACAGAATGCGATATGAACACGCCTACTTACTTGTAAAAATGGCACTTGAAATCAAAAGAAAATGATTCAAACATGGTGTAAAACAAACACTTTAAGTGATAAATAACTACCTTATAGAGCATAAGATTTTCAGATGTTGAATCATTTCAAATGATGTACTTAGAAAATATTTCATGGACCACGCTTGATATTTTTATAATTTCAGATTCTTAGCACACGTATCACGTGTGTCACTGTAACTAGTATTCTTTATGTGGCTCACTTCAACGAGTATTCTAGTAGTGCTTGGAGAGTGTTCCTGTTTGTTATGCACAAGATAAAAAAAGTCACAACATAAACTTTAGCCTTCTTAATTGTGGTACACGTCACAGTCGCTGAAGCACTAACCCGGTTCAACCGTCCGTTTTGGTGTCTAGAATTACACACTAACTTGCCTCGGCTCATGACACGTGAGACCATCTCAAAGCATTTTTGACTCATACTAAAGGTCGGCCAACAAAGTGATTTCGGTTCGATTCTCTTTGATTCGGTCCTGATAATATAGTGTCTGTTACTCATTTCATCATGACCACCCCTTCGTCCTTTCTTCGAACTTAGGAGAAAGAGTCGTAGGATGCCATGATTAAGAACAGAAGAAGGATACCTCATCCTTTTCCTTTTTCATACGAAACTTTAGTGCACCATATATACAAGTGAATGTAAGTCTGATCAACCAACACTTCTTGTCTGCCCCTCTTGTGGCGCCCGTTGCAACCCCAAAATAAATCAACCTCGTAGTAATAAGGTCTACAAGTGGCTGTCCTTCGAACACATAACCTTGAGGCAGCACGGACCGCTAGTTCATTATTCACTTTCTTGCAATTTGCTAGAGCCGTCAACGGCAGGTAACGCGTTTCTTCTCTTCGCACCGCCACACCCCACCCACTTGCGCATGCGCAAAGTTGGAGTAGCTTTCTCCAACTTCTTTTGTTGCCTAAGTTTGTTAACAACGTTTCTGATAATATCTTTAGCGTCAAATCGATGAGACAAGTTTCAAGATTGTCTCTAAAACACTGACAAGTGTATAAGTGTTGCGACCGAAAAGAAATACTGGAGTTGAAGAAATGATTTTTCTATTACAAATCACATGGTGCGGGGCATTTCTCGCTTACAATATGTCTATGTTTCCAGAGGTTTGCAAGGTCAGCAGAAACGGAAGCCCGTCAACAAAGTTCACTTCAGCCCTTACCAAGAATAAACGGTTAAAAAACCTTGAACCGTGTTGCAAATTGAAGGAGGTAGTAAGATTGTTCAACTTATATATACGACTTTCTGAAAGTAGGCTCAGTTAGGCTTAATAATGCTATAAATTCAACAGTCCAAGATATGTGACAGATTTGCACAGCAAACTTCATTCGTGTCAAACTCATGGACTCCATATTGCAAGTCAATTCATCCTCGCAACCCACCCAAACAACTATTTCCTCCACCTCCACCCCAAAGTATATCATCTTCCTTGTTAATGGTTTATCTCCTCCACAGCTCTCAGGCTACCCAGATGAGCCATTTCATCGTATACATAGATCTCTGTATATTCGCTATTTTTCTTCTATCACAGAAAGCTTCCTGCATAGATCCACAGTATGTGGCCTGTGCGCCTAGATACTGTGGTGGACATAACATAACCTACCCATTCTACATCCAAGGCCTGCAAGAATCATATTGTGGGTACCCTGAATTTCAGCTCACTTGCACCAACTATACATATCCAGTACTTCACATACCCGACAATGACTATATCATCCAAGAAATCAACTATACAAACCGCTCCCTTCGCGTTTACAACGCCGCCGTTAGAAGTCCGCATCAATCCGGCTGCTTCCCACCAGTTCGGAACATATCACTTGAGCCTGATAAGTTTGGGTTTGGCAGTGTTTCGAACCTTACGCTGTTGTCCAACTGTTCGGCACAGTTGCCTGAGGAGCTGTTGAAGTATAGGACTGGCTGTCGTGGTGGCGGTGGTTGGGATTTGGCCGTGGCGGCAAATGATACCGACTTGAGTGATGCATTGGGAGTGTGTAATACTAGCACGGCGGCGCCGGTGGATCTCGTGGACGGTGATGTTGGTGGTGATAAGTACGAAGAGTTGCTGAGAAGGGGGTTTATGTTGAACTGGAAGGCTGGGGATTGCAGCGTGTGTGAGAACAGTGGTGGGCGTTGTGGGTTTAATTCGAGTTCGTACCATTTCAAGTGCTTTTGTCCCGATAGGCCTCATGTTTGGCGTTGCCGATCAGGTATATGTCTCTCTCCCTCTCTATCTCTGGCTACAGGATTATTTTCTTAAGCAAAAACGGTAATTACAATAAGAAAGAATAACGATACGAATACTCGGATGCTTTTACTGTGTATTGCGTTAGTGGTACCACAGTGTTTTGTCACGTTGTTCAATAGACACAAAACCAATGTGTAGAACCAAACGAGATGGGTGAGTATTAATTCCGATCGAATGGCTATCACCGTTTCAATTTTATTAAATTTAGGGTGACAAGGGCGTGAGTCTCATGTAAGGGTTACTTGGTTGTCGACGTCATGCATGACATGAGACCATATACTTTCCATAGTTATCTCTGTAGCTCAAGTACTGATTATAAGCCTAATGCAGACTTAGAAATGAAATGATATGAAGACTGAAAAGATAATTGTGTAAGTAAAAAATAGAAACTCGGGTCATATGTTTCAAGTCTGAAGTTGGTGTACTGAAAACCAAGTTTTGTAAGACTTTCGGCATATCGACTGATGCGAATTAAGAAGACGAAATGCGAGACTGCAAATGCTTCTGACTTCCTAATTGTGGCCTGTGGGGTTATCAAGACGCCACAAGGGTTGCGCATAATACAAGGCCTACGAGGAAGACATCTAGTGTATGACCGCGTTGTCAACTGTGATAGGCTGGGATTCTGGTTCTTGGTCAAATGTACAGTTCAATACTGGGAGAGGTGGTCAAATGCAAGTAAATTTTACGGAGTAATAAGCTAGCTGTTAGATTTGCTTTCTTAGGAAATTAAATGGCGCATCCTCCAAGTGCCTGATACTATTTAGCTGGCCGGATGGCGATGTCATCTTTGTAGTTGTGTTTTTGTGTGTCGGTTTTCTTTTCTTAACAGACTTGTTGTATGTAAAAATATGAAATACAATTTTATTTCTTGAATACAACTTATCACCCCTAAGTGTTTGTATAAGAAGAAATGATAGCAGATAAGTAATATTGAGTACAAGATAATCTGAAAGATAGATCTAACTTATCATTATCCCTAACTTCCTAATCTTGATTGGTATGCCTTACAAGGCATTATACACATGCTTCAATAATGTAAACTTACCCGTTTGTAGTCCTACAATTATATATATTTATATTATTATGATGAAAAAAAACTTTAGTCAATCGAGTACTCAAACTTTATGTTTAATCTCATTCATCTTTTTGCTATGTTCGTTTAAAAGTTTAATGGTTCTTAATTCAAGTAAAGTTTTTGTAGCGCCGTTAAAAGTTTGCATTATTTATTGATGCTCTTTAGAGATGACAAGTTGACCCAGGTGATCAGAGGCCTTAATTGGCCTACTTCTTAATAGACCTGGCAAACGGGTATATCCGCCGGGTCGGGATAAAAAAATGGTCGGGTATATTTTACCCAGTTTTTCCCGGGTAGGCTTTTCCAGAACCCGTACCCTACCCGCAACCCGTGGGTAAAATACCAATTTCTAATTAATTATTTTTTTAATAAAACAAATTCTAATTACATCATTTTGCCATATTTTAGCAGCCAAATCATTCTTCAATGTTTCATATTTTTCTTCTCCATCGAAATTCATTACACAACAGTCTGCAGATCTACACGACCACCATCAAGATCCACTGAAGGTCATAACATAATCCACCATTCATACATCTACTGAACAAAATAATTAACAAATACATGCAAATTACAAAGAAATATCAAAATCATTCATAGCAATAGTATAAACTAAACTTCAACACAAGTTAATACAATCTAATTAGTTTAATGGCTTGATGTTACTGTAGCAACAATATCTAATATTTAATTGGCTCATTAGCATCAAGCCAAACTAAAGCGGGGGTTGAAAGAAGTAGAGGGGTTTTTAAGGTGACGAAGTAGAAATGGTTGTTGTTAGATCTGTAGTTAAAGTGGCTGGCAATAAATATGCGGTTGAAGTAGTAGATTTGCGGGAGGTGCACTGACGGCAGTAGTGGTCATGCGGACTACGATGTGGTCTAAGGGGAAAGAGACGGCGGCGGAGGCGCAGATCTGTAATCTTGTGAACTATGGACTATGGAGTCTAGGTGGTGGTGACTCGTGATCGTCGTGTGGGTTTGGCATGGAGATGGACGGTCTGAGAGTGAGAGAGAGAACGTGGCGGCTGGACGAGAAAAGAATGAAGGGTAAGAAACCCTAAAACCATTTATGTAGCACAAAATCCAGGTTACCCGTATCTGACCTGACCCGACTTGAAAATTAAGGGTCGGTTCGGGTACGAGGCTAATTTCAGTGGGTCTCCTATATATGTACCTGTACCTAGCTTTTTTAGCGAGTACGAGTAGACCTGGGGGTCCAGGTAATATTTTTTCAGGTCCTACTTCTTAAGGACCAATTAAGTGGAGTATACTAGAGCGTTTGAGAGAAATATGTCACAGCAACTCAACAAAATGATACCTTAGATTTGGGAGACGGGGTGCTCATTGTTAGTGGCGGAGGGAAGGGAGGAGCACAGTAGGCACGTCACCGGCCCACCCTATGGCGAAAAGTTATTATATATATATATATATATATATATATATATATATATATATTTTTTTTTTCTATCATGTTTATAATTTTGCTATGGTATTCTTTGAGAATTTATAAAGTTTGAGAAACTTTTTGAAACCAATATTCTTTATTGAAAGTCTAAAATTACTCCTACCGAGTACCATAAAGGAAATTCAACATTTCAAAGTTTTTTCACTTTTTTTGCTATAGATTTTTAGTAAAACATGTTTATTTCTTCTAGGGATACTCTATTGATTTTAATGTCAAAATAGAGCGCAAGTAGAATAAGAAAACTGAATGCCGTTTTTATTTTTCATAGCAGCATTTCAAGCTTAATCTTTATCTCTTTTTTAACCGAAGGAAGTGAACGCACCTTCAAAAATCAGTTCTCACCTTATACAAGAATATTGGTTTCATCTTTACCTTTGTTTTAAGCCTTCATTCTATTTAGAATCAATTCTATCAGGATTTGGATTAGATTTCAAATATGGAATTGAATTTCATTTTTTTTTTTTTTTGGAACAAAAAGGAATTCAAATCCCAGAATCCTATTCTATGTTTGGGACACAGGAAATGGAAAGGTAACAAAAGTCTAGACAATTACATTCTTGACGGACATTGAAAAACAAACTACGGTTAGTAGTTACGTAAGTGTAGGTGACACCACATGATGGTTGTATGTTGACAATAATAGTCATGGTGGGAGCAACAGAGACGGTGGTGGTGACGATTACAGACACGTTGATCGTGACATGATTGATACAGTTACACCAGTGATAACGGTAGTGATGATGACTACGGTGGTAACACTGATTATTGTGGTGGTGGTGGTGGTGGTAGTGGGATGGCAGTGGAAGCGACAATGACGACCTATTAACGATAATGGTGGTCGTAGTGGTAACTTGACACACTCGATACTGGGGTGACTGTGGTGGTGGTGGTGGTATCGTGTTGTGTCATCTGGCGATGACAATTGTTTGACGGTTGTGGTGAGTGTAACTGTCCAGTGGTGGTGGATGTAGCAGACCATTGGTGGTGTAGTGACGGTAACGTAACGGTGGTAATGGTGGCGGCAACACCAATAGCCGCGACGTTGGTAATAAAGGTAGTGTGGCAACAGAAGACGATGCTAGTGGGTTTATTGGTTGTAAATATTCAGGAAAGGGTAAGATGAGTGAAATTTTAGTTTTTATTTAAGTAAATTCAAATCCTATGAAATCCGACCATTTGTCGTCGGATCACACTATAGAGACAAATTCAGTCAAATCCCACAAAATTTAATTCCAAATCCCTTTTTTAATGTTCCAAAAAATAAAATTTAAGTATTTGAAATGAAATACCATCCATTCCGCGGTTCCATACACCCTAGCATCTATGCTTGAAGATTTTGAAGTTTGAGGGCACATGCTTCTCTGTGCCGTAGAGCTCTAGAGAAAGTAACTTCGATGGGCAATGCTACATTCGTACTTGTTCCTTGGATTCTTTTCATGAAGCCGTATACTCAATTATATCGTCATTAGTATTTGTTTGTTTCAAGAGGACAGGTTACATTCAGTATCTAAAGTCCTACAGACCGGACTGATCGGATTATAATAGCAGTTAGATGAGGGTTTCCCTAAATGTAGATTGTAGAGACCATATTTTCTGGTGCTGATTGAACATCTAACTAGAAGTCCAAGCTAAAAGCCAGCTAGAAGAGGCTGCTAGATAATCTACAACATTCTGCCGAACTCAAATGATTCTCAAAACAATTAAGAAAAGCCAGAAAAAGGTGACTGGTTCAAATTCGAAGCGTTGCATGGCAATTAGCATTAATAGTTTATGTTCTTCTACATGCCTCCTTATTTTGATCTCATGTTTCTTGTTCAACTGGCTCACCAAATATATTGCTTCAAGCTAAGTAGATGAAGATAAACAATTAATGCTAATTGCCTGGCAATTAGCCAGAAGAAGGTGACTATAGTTCAAAGTCAAAGCAGTGCATGGCAATTAGCTTCATTGTAAATGTCCATCTACATGCCTCCTTACTCTGATCTCATGCTTCTGGTTGGACTGGCTCTCCTAATATCGTGATTTCGACTCAAGCTAAGTAGATCAAGGAGTTTTCTGGGTCTCCTAGGTCCTATCCTTGCCATCTATACTGTTTACAAAGTAAATCTCCTCAAGCTTCCTCTAGTTTGCAATCAGAAGATAGAACAAGAGAATCCTATTATCTACCCCATACGATGAAAGCAAAAACTGAGACCAATAATCAGTTGACATTGGAATAAGAACATAGATATCTGACTTAGCAATTATGTCTCTTAAATGTTCTGCTTCCAAAGAATCCGTTGTGATCACCTAAGCAACGAAAAAACCTATTAAGCATCAGAATCTGATCGAGGTGGTCTTAATTGATTAAAAAAACAGGACAGTAGGATTTGGAACAAAATAAACAAATAGCGAAAACAGTTTTGAGTTCTAGAGGTTCAACCGGTGATGGTATCAGATGTTGATTGCTTCTTTATAAAATTTGTGAATTATTACAATAACGCAATCAAATGAATTACACAGAGTATTATATGCGAAACTTTGGGTGGCACTTAAGGACTGCAAACCAAGTCAAATTCAACGGAGGGAAACTTATAACCATTGAAGGTGACATCAACTCTTTTAATATAAGCCTCAAGCTCTTTATGTAAAAACTTCTCTTGCTGATCCTGTTTCTTCTCAACAATGTCATTTCAAATGTGCTGGTTTACCACGCTCAGACTGAAGATCTTTTTCCCTATCGGGATCAGTATCCTCATTCGCGCCTTCTTTGTAGAGTTGGTTCAATCGGCAGACTGGGAATACGAAACCTGTAGACCCAGAAAATGCACTAGTGGTCCAAACATAGGCTACCCTTTTTATATTGAGGATGATAAGAATGGTACAAGTTTCTGTGGCTATCCAGGCTTTAGTGTTGCCTGTGGAGATGATAAGCCTGTTTATGCAACTTCTCGCGGTAATTACGTCATTGAAGATATCTTATACGAAGAACGTTCGTTTCGGTTAGTCAATGCTGAGGTGACATACAATTCTTCGTGCCTTTCTCCAGATAGATTTTTTGCTTTTGATCGCTCTTCCTTCGTGTTTGGCCCTAATTTTGTTGATCTATACCTCTTTTACCACTGCAACGATTCGTTTCCCGAGAACTACACCCAAAATCTAATTGCTTGCGCTTCCAACGCCACTCACCGCTCCTATGCTGTTTTGAATACTGGGAAGAATGAGATCAACTGTTCTGCTATGCCTTGTGAGTCATTTGTTGCCGCACCTGTTGAAGTGAAGGGAGCGCAAGAGAACCAAACAGTCGAGAGTATAGATTACACAAAGTTGTTGGAGAATGGATTTACACTGGAATGGAGTGCTGCAATCAGTTGCACGGATTGTGAAAAAACTGGCGGTTATTGTGGGTACAATCATACCGAAGTTGTATGTTTTTGCCGCGATGGAGAACACTCAAAGCGTTGCTACAACGGTAGGCTACCAAATTCTTCACGAATTCTTTTTATTGTGCAGAATTTCGTTTTTTCCGTTTAATCTTGATTGTGCTGTTTCTTCTCCGAGAAAGCAATTTCTCTGCAAACAAAGAGATAAGCCTTCCTGCATCTACCCTCCCTGCAACCCCGGTGGCAAAATATTTGGCCCCAATATTTCTTAGGCTAGAATTTTAGTTGCTCCATTATTACTAAATCACAAGCACACGCAGATCACACACGAGTGTCACCCGTTTCCTACTGTTCGGAACACCTTATTGCGTACGAAAAAGGAAAACTTGAAGAACTGAGTCTATAGTACTAGTTGCAGGATAAATTTGCAACAGCAGATGCTTATATGGGCAAAGCGATGACCATGACTAGTGAGCGCTAAACATTTTCCAGTAATAGTTGCGTTTGTTCTTCTTCTTAGTTTTATCTCAATCAATTTGAAAAGGTAGTCAGGTTGGATTGGCAATTCTAAAGTTCTGATTGATCATGAAACAGCGACTTCTGAGTTCCTTGGGATACGTTATTCCAAGCCGTTGAAAGTGGCAAAAGGAAGATCCTCCTGGAAAGTTACATCAGCCTAGAAATTACCATGACCAGATAGCAAAGACCAGAATTTACCCCCACAAGACGATTCAATGTCTGTGAATTTCTATGTCAGACTTGTCAGATAAGTTGGAAGAATTAGAGGGCTCTGAAGAGTCGAGGGTCAAGTGATTTCAATTGATTTTCTAGACTTATAAGGTATACAAATATCGCGACAATCACCACGAATTTTTTAACATTAAGTCGCAGTAAAGAGTTTTAGCTGTTTTCTAAATCCTTATATATGGGATATAATCACTTTGGTGGTCGTGAGATCTTATTTAAAAATGCTGACTTATAATAACATTATTTATTTTTAACGATGAGTATTTTTTGTATGTATATATATATATATATATATATATATATATATATATATATATTGTTCATAACCTATTTTGGACTGTACCCCGGGGCCCGCTAAGAGATCCTAGTGGCACGACACGTCACCCATTTGGCGGTCAACATCGCTCAACAAGATTGCTCGGTCAAAGTGCTCCGCGCCTTAAGCATTCAAACGGCGATCGAAAGTGCATTTCCCCCCCGAGGGGTCGGCCACCCCCTAAGAAGGGGGTCGGCCACCCACTTTGTAAGGGGGTCGGCCACCCCCCTGAGAAGGGGGTCAGCCACCCACTTTGTAAGGGGGTCGGCCACCCCCCTAAGGAGGGGGTCGGCCACCCAAAGGGGTCGGCCTCCATTGCCCTGCGAAGGGGGGAACTTGCTCAGTGGCATTGACTTCTCACTCTAAACAACACTCACACGCTATCTTCAGTAGCGCGACGCTCTGTCGCCGACTCAATCAAAGTGATGGGGCTCCGGCCCTCGCGGCGGGACGGGCTCGCGACCATGAAGCCCTCGCCGGCTCAATCAAACGAACGGGGCTCCGGCCCTCGCCGGCACAATCAACCGGGGGCTCCGGCCCTCGCCAGCACAATCAACCGACGGGCTCTGGCCCTCGTAAGCCCAATCAACCGCGGGCACAATCAACCGGAGGCTCCGGCCTTCGCAAGCACAATCAACCGGAGGCTCCGGCCTTCGCCAGCACAATCAACCGGTGGGCTCCGGCCCTCGCCAGCACAATCAACCGACGGGCTCTGGCCCTCGTAAGCCCAATCAACCGCGGGCACGATCAACCGGAGGCTCCGGCCTTCGCAACAAGGATGGGCTTACAACCCTAAGGCCATCGCCGACACAATCACCCGACGGACTCACGGGGGGCTCTGCTCGTAGTGCTCCGGCACAAGGACCCCTCGCCACGGACCCTAAGCATAGCATGTGCGCTCATGTTATCATTGATCATCGACACCACCAGGGCAATGAACCGCGAGTCCCTCCGGGACGGGAGCAGGTCCTCGGAGGGCATCGTGGCCGGCACGCCTAGCAGTTGGCTGCAGGGGCAACCCTCACCGCTGCCAGGATCTCGGCGCGTCTCTTGACGCATCTCGTGGGATTCAGCAAGGGCTTGGACTGGAGGCTGGGGCAACGGGCTACTCTGACCATGCTACCGCAGTGTGGTCAGTCTCCTCAGACAGGCAGAGGGACGCTGTAAGGGCAGGGCGGCACGAACTCGGGGACCGGCAATTCGACGGACAATCAAGACTGCGAGACCCCCTACGGCGACGTGTCGTTCCCGGAGGACGACACGTGTTGGCTGATGACACGCGCATATTTGGGCCTATATATAGTGGATTCTAAAGCTTATTCAAGGACTTCTCTCTCATTTCAACATTTCACTTTCTCTCTCTAAAGCTCATTCTCTCTGGATTTCTAGTGAGAGAAAGACATTTGGACTCCTGTCATCGGACTCTTGACGCTGCACCCTTGACGCGGACTGTCGGCTGTTGACTGTCGCCCCTGCTCGTCGTCTCCCTGCTTACGCGGCGCTGCCAGCCCTCGCGACCTGCCTGGGGAGCCTTGCTCTCAGCCCTTACTCCATCCTTGCTGTCTCCCACTTCGTCTACCTGGAAGCCAACGCAGACTGCATCCTTTGTGGCACCTCACGTGGCATGCGAACCAACTTTCCTCGGCAACAATATATATATATATATAATTAATGTATTACAATTATCGCAATCTGCTATAGTGTCGGTATTCGACCTATCTTGGCAGTCTGGACTAATATAATAGTTTGGACCGTAATGGGTTTGCATTAGAGTAGTGGCTTCTTGAAAAGTTATGGTACCTTTGTACCAAGGTTACTTTTCATTGCCAACTCTTCCTACCATAGCCTCGGGATAACTTTTGAAAATCCCTGGCTGTTAAAGTTGGAGGTTTACTCAAAATCTCTGAAAACCCTTTGAGTTCAGGAGAATTTTAGACTTTCAGGAATCTGAATTGTGTTATGTGGTTGTATTGTATAGTCAGGTTGATTGAATATATCTAGACTGTCTTCTTCTTCAGTATTACGCATAAAATTCTTAAAGCAATAGATAGATTACCTTTTATAGGAGAAGATCCTATCAGGCGATGGGGTTTAAACAAAATATATTGTAAGCTTGACATTATAAATCCAGACTATATAGTTAAAACTGCCAACATAGAAGCAAGTAGTTTAGATACGGATGTATATATATATATATATATATATATATATATATATATATATATATATATATATATATATATGAATAATGACAGTAAATTTAACTCAATTAGAATGCCAATTTTTTCCCTTCTAAATCTAATATTTTATTTTTATTTTTTTGATATAGGATTTTTATATTCACAGTAAAGAATATTTTAAAGAATACAATGGTCATAATAAGTTAGTATATTGATTACATTGAGTTCTAAAATGTTGAGAATTAATTTTTAAATTATATAACCCTTATTATTCTTGCAAAATTATTGAAATTTAAAATAAACTACATATCAAAATTGAAATCAATTTTTAGATCATTTTTTTCTAAGTTGTTTAATCTTAATTTTTCTGCTTAATTGAAAGTATCATTTTGTGTTACATAGGGCTTACAAAAAATCCTCATTACTCTTGCAAAATTAATTAGATATAAATAAGGATCCTATCAAAATTTAAAAGTAATTATTAGATCACGTTTTTATTAAATCTCATAAGTTAGTTTTTGGGTCTATGGATTTTAAGTTCATATTAGAAAACACTTTTAAGGACATAATTGTCAAAATGAAGTCTTAATAGATTAGTATATTGATTAGGTAGAGTTTTAGAATGGTTAGCATTCGTTTTAAAATTATTTTTTTCCTTCTAAATCAAAAGTATTATTTTCGTTTTTTATTTATATGAGTTTTTATATTCATATTAGATAGTAATTCTAAAGATATAATAGTCAATATTAAATCCTAATAAGTTAGTATTAATAAGGTTGAGTTTTAGAATGATTAGAATTAAATTTTAAATTTTAAGGACATAATCGTAAAAAAAAAAACAAGTGATTTTATGTTAAACTGGAAGGCTGGGGATTGCAATGTGTGTGAGAAATGCCGTGTTAGTCTACTTCTCCAAAGGTCCCCACTTGACTTGTCAGAATTAGAGGGCTCTGAAGAGTCGAGGGTCAAGTCTTTGTACTGCCGGTCAACGAGGAAGTTCAGTAGGAAACTCCTTCATTTGAGCCCTTTACCCCACCAACGAGATATTAAGGTTGGTGCTGGCCAATGAACTAGTTCCCAGCTTTCCAAAGGTCCCCACTTGGCTTGCTTAGTCTACTTCTCCAAGTCTTCCCTAACAGTTTTTCCAAGTCAACTGGCGTGTATGAGGAGATAATATCTAAATATATTTGTGATGGAGCAAAAATATTTGTATCTGCTTCCATTTTCTTACGTTGGGAGTCTAGAAATGGCTGTTACCACCTTTTTGGCTGTCTTCCTTCTCTCTCTTCTACCTCTTCTTCTTCATTTAGCCGAAGAAGAGAAGCCTACTTGTTCAGAGCCTTTCTCCTGCCCGAATCTTGGCCCTTTGAGTTCCCGTTCTACAGTAGTTGTGCTGATCCACGATGCGGATTGTGCAAGTTAAATTGCGATCAATCAATTTATCCAAAAATCCAACTCGAAGAGCGTGGTCGAGAGTACGACTTTCGGCGCTTTTGGGGGCCGAGGAGCTTTGAAATTTTTGACGAACAATTTGACGGTCAGCTAAGTGACCGAAGCTGTGACTCTCTCAGTAATTTAACTCTTACGAGCTCTCCCTCTGTTTCCTTCATAATCCCCAACAATCTCACCGTGTTCAAATGTGCTCCCGAAGGTTCAAATGATCTCGTAAAGCTCGGCTACAGGTCCAAAAATTGCACTCACAATACTTTCTACTATAAACATCCAAACGATCGCCGTTCAGTTCCGGCGAGCGATTCTCCACCTTCCTGTACAGTGATGCGGCTGCCTTCTTTCCCGCTAAACGAGCTTCCAGGTGCTGAACCTGACTTGTTTAAGCTATTGAGTTCAACGTTCCTCATTGAACTGCAAGTATCTGACGAGTGCCTGGAATGTCACAATGGAGGAGGCGTATGTCAAGAAAAAGACCAAGACTTTCGATGCAAATATGGCAAAGGTTGCTTACATGCTGATATTTTTATCAAAAATTCCAATCCTAATGCCAACAATTCAGGCTGCACAGCTCTGTCGTTTCATATTTTAGTACTGATAACTGATCTTATTTTTCTGCTTTCGAAATGACTGCAGGAAAAAAGCACATCAAACTAATTCTGGGAACAGGTACAACTACACCATTAATCATCTTAGCGTGCTGTATGCATATCTAGATCTCTATCCACTCATGACAACAACATGTATCCTTTCTGCAGCCATACCTGGGTGCACAATCATCCTTGCAATTTGCTTGGCCATCATTATTATGTGGCGTCGCAAGAAAAGGAATTCCTACTTCACTTCGAGGAACCTCTCTTCAGACCCCTCCTCAACTGCAGACCTTGAAGATGGTAGTGTCTTATTTGGCGTACACGTCTTCTCCTACACTCAACTTGAAGAGGCCACAAACAATTTCGATTCTGCAAAAGAACTCGGCGATGGAGGTTTTGGAACCGTCTACTATGGTAAGAAGATTGCAAATTCATCTTATTAACACGAATTCGTTGAATCGTTTAACAATAAAACCATTGACATTTCGGGAGAAGAGGCGCAATCCGTATGCATACAGTACCACGCTGTTCATTTTCTGGATAGGTCGTCTAGCTACTGCATTCAACAATGAAGGAGTATCATGTTTTCTAAGAGTAATGTATTTATCTGTGTCAATTAGGCACACTCCGGGATGGGCGAGAAGTTGCAGTGAAGCGCCTATACGAGAACAACTACAAGCGAGTGCAGCAGTTCATGAACGAAATCGAAATCCTTACTCGCTTGCGTCACAAAAACCTAGTACTACTCTATGGTTGTACATCCCACCGCTGCCGTGAGCTTCTCCTCGTTTATGAATACATTTCCAATGGCACTGTTGCTGATCATCTCCATGGTGATCGAGCAAAAACTAGCCCTCTCACGTGGCCAATTCGGATGAAGATCGCCATAGAAACCGCTAGCGCCTTGGCTTACCTCCACAAGACTGATGTAATCCACCGAGATGTCAAGACTAACAACATACTCCTTGACGACAACTTCTGTGTCAAAGTTGCCGATTTCGGGCTCTCGAGGCTTTTCCCTAATGATGTTTCTCATGTCTCGACAGCTCCACAGGGGACTCCAGGCTACGTTGATCCAGAGTACCACCAGTGCTACCAACTTACTGACAAGAGTGATGTTTATAGCTTTGGAGTTGTACTCATTGAGCTCGTGTCATCAATGCCGGCAGTTGATATCAGTAGGCACAGACATGAGATTAATTTGGCTAACTTAGCCATAAACAGGATCCAAAGAGGTGCATTCAATGAGTTAATCGATTCGTGCCTGGGGTTTGAGTCGGATGCCACGGTTGAACGGATGACTACCTGTGTTGCGGAATTAGCTTTCCTATGTTTGCAACTTGAAAAGGAAATGAGGCCTACAATGGAAGATGTTTTGGTGGCCTTGAAGGATATTCAGGGAGACCAGACTGAAGGTTTTGATGGGTTGAAAATTGCAAAATCTCCGCCTTCACCGGAATCCGAACATGTTGTATTGTTGAAGAACTCCGAGGTGACAGTTTCACCAGATTCTGTCACTGATCAATGGGCTAGCAGCAGATCTACAACACCTAATACCAGTGGGTGACATCCTGATTTTGAGTCTTTCCACCTACTTGATATTGAGTTACCATTAGATACTAAAAACACGTTTTACCACTCATAATCATGCTTTCATGAGTGGGTTAAATTTCATTTTCTTCTTCTCTACGTCTTGGCTTGCTTTTTCATCTATAAATCATTAGGATAAGGTGGAGGAAATGTATGTACATAAGTAACATAACAGATTAAATGGAGCTGTTATTACTTACATTTTGGAGAATCTTCAAAAATAAACACTTTTTTAGGCTATAATAAGTTCGAATTAGAAGTATGCGGACCTCTTGCAAGGAAGTCCTTAGCGTCAATTATTGAGAGTAGTTTGGGAGTCACTTTTTAGGAATATCGTATATAGTCACGGAAAATCGTATAACATATCGAAGGTAACTTTTATTACTTGCATTATAGAGACTCTTCATATACATTTTTGAACGTTCAATGTATATCAACGAAAAGTAAGCGCGTCTATCAAAGTCTATGAAGCACACTTGAACACGAAGACCACTCTCTTTTAGAAAGTCTTTTGCGTTTAATATGCTCTCAAGTCTATGTACCATGAACCAGTCAACTTACGTTCCTTCAAGCTGCTAGAGAGATGTTTCCACATTTTGGCATAGTTATTGGCAAGGGGCAGAACTAGTTGGTAATTATTTGGGTGTGAACTTAGATTTGACACTTCATAAAAAAAAAGGAGATTTTCCGGAGAATTGTCCTCGGGGTCCAAGATAGATGTGCGCGCTTGTTAGGCTTGTTTTGAAATAAGGCAGGCTGGATCAAACTCATGCAATCGGTCTTCTCGTCTCTATTTGTGCATTATGTCTATATAATTTTTTTAGTCCTAGTTTGCAAACAGTTAGACCAAATTCTTTGCTCGTTTTTTGTGATCCGGTTAAGCTACTCACAAATTTATTCATTAGATAGCATGGCCTACCTTATGCCTTTATAAAAGTTTAGGAGGATTGAGCTTTCGAGATTTACAACTGATTAACCAAGCCTTGTTAGCCAAACAGGCTTAGAAGACCTGTCTCAACCGAATAGCCTTTTGGCTCGTGTACTAAAAGGGCAATATTTTTCAACACAAAAATTTTGTCTCTTAAAACTACTAGGAATGAACCCAAAAGGGTAGTTGAGTTGGCAAGGGGCCTCGAGGAATGACCTCGAGGTCTTGAGTTCGATTCTTCCACCCCGCGGGTTATATATATGAAAGAGTGTTCCCACCCTATCTTGGCTACACCTATAGGCCCACTGGGGGTCCCAATTCTCATGACGCGTCGGCATAACTTTTCAACGCTCACAGGCCGGTCAAAGCAACGCATGCTCAAGTCACGTGCTTTTTATTATTATTATTTATGAAGCAGTCTTGGTATGCCTTCCCCCTTAAGGGGGTCGGCCACCTACCCTGACGACCGACTACCGTCGCGCGCACGCCGTAGTCGTGACTTTCGTCGCCGCGCCCTCGCGCCATCTCCGTGACCTTCGTCGCCGCGCGCCACCTCCGCGACTCTCGTCGCCAGCGCACTATCCAGGCGACTCTCGTCGCCCGCGCATCATCTTTGCGACATTCGTCGCCGCGCGCCACCTCCGCGACTCTCGTCGCCAGCGCACTATCCAGGCGACTCTCGTCGCCCGCGCATCATCTTTGCGACCTTCGTCGCCGCGCGTCACCTCCGCGCCTCTCGTCGCCAGCGCACTATCCGAGCGACTCGCCACCCACGCGTCACCTTCGCGACTCTCGTCGCTAGCACACCATCTCCGCGACCTTCGTCGCCCGC
This sequence comes from Escallonia rubra, assembly GCA_033065855.1. Classification (NCBI taxonomy): domain Eukaryota; kingdom Viridiplantae; phylum Streptophyta; class Magnoliopsida; order Escalloniales; family Escalloniaceae; genus Escallonia; species Escallonia rubra. Next base: position 104,593 of record JAVXUO010002861.1, on the reverse strand, counting down.
ATCCACACGCCAGTTCCGCGACTCTCATCTCTGCGACCTTCGTCACCACGCCCACACATTATCTCTGCGACTCTCATCGCCAGCGCGTCAGCTCCGCGACTCTCGTCGCCAGCGCACCATCTCCGCGACTCTCGTCGCCTGCGTACCATCTCTGCGACCTTCGTCGCCCGCGTCCATATGACACCTCCGCGACTCTCGTCGCCCGCGCAACATCTCCGCGACCTTCGTCGCCGGCGCCCGCGCACCGCACTCTCACACGTCGTCATGCCCATACGCCGCGCCACTGATACATCCATCCCACTGGCTCTCTGTCGCACTACGTGCCCCAGGCACCAAGTATCGTCTCGCGACACTCGTCACCACTCTCATGCACCATTCTCATAATAAGTGCCCCCGGCACCAAATATCGTACCGCGACACTCGTCGCCGCTCTCCTGCACCATTCTCATCATATGTGCCACCGGCACTAAGTATCGTCCCGTGACACTCGTCGCTGCTTTCATGCACCGTTCTCGTGATATGTGCCTCGACACTAGGTATTGTCTCGCGACGGTAGTCGTCGCACCCGTGCGCCACAATCATGTTACATGCCCACCGGGCACCACACTCATTCACCACACCATGCGCACCTTGCCTTGGTCGTGCGACATGCTTCAACCCACTCTCCGGAGTGCACATCACCTGCGGGGATAAGCGACTCCTCCGGGACGCTATCTCTGCTAAGGAGCTCTTCAACTCCCCTTTCGCCAGGTAGACGGCTCCTCCGGGATGCTACTTTGACGCACTCCGAGTGCTCCGGCACAAGGACTCCTCGCATCCGGGATGGGCTCTGAACCTTATAGCCATCGCCGTCTCAATCAAAGCGACGGGGCTCCGGCCCTCGCATCCGGGATGGGCTCTCAAGCTTATAGCCATCGCCATCTCAATCAAAGCGACGGGGCTCCGGCCCTCGCATCCGGGATGGGCTCTCAACCTTATAGCCATCTCCGTCTCAATCAAAGCGACGGGGCTCCGACCCTTGCATCCAAGATGGGCTCTCAATCTTATAGCCATCGCCGTCTTAATCAAAGTGACGGGGCTCCGGCCCTCGCACCGGGATGGGCTCGCAACCTTGAAGCCATCGCCGTCTCAATCAAAGCGACGGGGCTCCGGCCCTCGCATCCGGGATGGGCTCTCAACCTTATAGCCATCTCCGTCTCAATCAAAGCGACGGGGCTCCGGCCCTCGCATCCGGGATGGGCTCTCAAGCTTATAGCCATCGCCGTCTCAATCAAAGCGACGGGGCTCCGGCCCTCGCATCCGGGATGGGCTCTCAAGCTTATAGCCATCGCCGTCTCAATCAAAGCGACGGGGCTCCGGCCCTCGCACCGGGATGGACTCGCAACCTTGAAGCCATCGCCGTCTCAATCAAAGCGACGGGGCTCCGGCCCTCGCATCCGGGATGGGCTCGCAACCTTGAAGCCATCGCCGTCTCAATCAATGCGACGGGGCTCCGGCCCTCGCACCGGGATGGGCTCGCAACCTTGAAGCCATCGCCGTCTCAATCAATGCGACGGGGCTCCGGCCCTCGCATCCGGGATGGGCTCGCAACCTTGAAGCCATCGCTGTCTCAATTAAAGCGACGGGGCTCCGGCCCTCGCATTCGGGATCGGCTCACAACCTTATAGCCATTGACGACACAATCAACCGGGGGCTCCGGCCCTCGCAGCGGGCTCTAAGCACTAAGCGACGACCATGCCGAGTGCATCCAACATCGTTTCTGCGTACGGCGCCCGCTCGGGTTGCCCCTCCGCGCACCCCGCACGCAGGGGGCTTATGTTCATAACCTATTCTGGACCGCACCCCGGGGCCCGCTAAGAGATCCTAGTGGCACGACACGTCACCCATTTGGCGGTCAACATCGCTCAACAAGATTGCTCGGTCAAAGTGCTCCGCGCCTTAAGCATTCAAACGGCGATCGAAAGTGCATTTCCCCCCCCGAGGGGTCGGCCACCCCCCTAAGAAGGGGGTCGGCCACCCACTTTGTAAGGGGGTCGGCCACCCCCCTGAGAAGGGGGTCGGCCACCCACTTTGTAAGGGGGTCGGCCACCCCCCTAAGGAGGGGGTCGGCCACCCAAGGGGGTCGGCCACCCAAGGGGGTCGGCCACCCAAAGGGGTCGGCCTCCATTGCCCTGCGAAGGGGGGAACTTGCCGAGTGGCACTGACTTCTCGCTCCAAACAACACTTACCCGCTATCTTCGGTAGCGCGACGCTCTGTCGCCGACTCAATCAAAGTGACGGGGCTCCGGCCCTCGCGGCGGGACGGGCTCGCGACCATGAAGCCCTCGCCGGCTCAATCAAACGAACGGGGCTCCGGCCCTCGCCGGCACAATCAACCGGGGGCTCCGGCCCTCGCCAGCACAATCAACCGACGGGCTCTGGCCCTCGTAAGCCCAATCAACCGCGGGCACAATCAACCGGAGGCTCCGGCCTTCGCAAGCACAATCAACCGGAGGCTCCGGCCTTCGCCAGCACAATCAACCGGTGGGCTCCGGCCCTCGCCAGCACAACCCCTCGCCACGGACCCTAAGCATAGCATGTGCGCTCATGTTATCATTGATCATCGACACCACCAGGGCAATGAACCGCGAGTCCCTCCGGGACGGGAGCAGGTCCTCGGAGGGCATCGTGGCCGGCACACCTAGCAGTTGGCTGCAGGGGCAACCCTCACCGCTGCCAGGATCTCGGCGCGTCTCTTGACGCATCTCGTGGGATTCAGCAAGGGCTTGGACTGGAGGCTGGGGCAACGGGCTACTCTGACCATGCTACCGCAGTGTGGTCAGTCTCCTCAGACAGGCAGAGGGACGCTGTAAGGGCAGGGCGGCACGAACTCGGGGACCGGCAATTCGACGGACAATCAAGACTGCGAGACCCCCTACGGCGACGTGTCGTTCCCGGAGGACGACACGTGTTGGCTGATGACACGCGCATATTTGGGCCTATATATAGTGGATTCTAGAGCTTATTCAAGGACTTCTCTCTCATTTGGACATTTCACTTTCTCTCTCTAAAGCTCATTCTCTCTGGATTTCTAGTGAGAGAAAGACATTTGGACTCCTGTCATCGGACTCTTGACGCTGCACCCTTGACGCGGACTGTCGGCTGTTGACTGTCGCCCCTGCTCGTCGTCTCCCTGCTTACGCGGCGCTGCCAGCCCTCGCGACCTGCCTGGGGAGCCTTGCTCTCAGCCCTTACTCCATCCTTGCTGTCTCCCACTTCGTTTACTTGGAAGCCAACGCAGACTGCATCTTTTGTGGCACCTCACGTGGCATGCGAACCAACTTTCCTCGGCAACAAAGAGTTAATTACGCGGTTGACCATCGAACTATTAGGCAAATTTCACTTTGACCACTGAACTTCGATTTGTGTCAAAGTGACCATTGAATCCTTCAATTGATCTCAATTATGTCACTCCGTTAATTTTAGTCCGTTAACTGCCCATGTGCAAGGCACATGATGCTTAATTAAGGGGCAAAATTGTCAAATGATAAAAGAACAAGATTCTCTTTTACTTCTTTTTTTTCCCTTCTGATTTTTGGTCTAACTTTTCTTCAATTAACCCCAACAATTTTTTCTTCTTCTTTAATTGACCCCAAATATATTTTATTTTTTCTTCAATTGAACCTAACAAGAATTTATTTTTTGTCAATTAACCTCAAATAGAATTGCTTTTTCTTTAATTAACCTAACCCCAAATGGATCTTCTTCACCCCTAATCGCCAACCTACCCACCTCCACGACCACGACCAGCCTCACCGCCCACCACCACTACCAAAACCAAGCCTCACTGCCCCACCCACATCGCTACCCACCACCACCACAACCACGCCCAAGTCTTTGCCTCACCAACTCGCCACCCACCGTCATCACCACGACCAAGACTATCGCATTGATGTCTTACGCCGATCATCACTCAAGCACCCCTTCATCAACTTCGGATCCCATCCGCCGTAGCCGCCGTCACTATAATCGGATCCCGCCACCATGTCATGATCAAAACATCTCAAAAGATGCTCCTCCATCATCCTCCTTGTAAGGATATTAATCTGCCAAAATAACAAAAAAATGTGATTTCAATTGTGGAGATGCCGAAGGAAGAAGAAGGAGATCCATCGAACTATGATGGTCGAAGGGACCTCGGCAGCTACTGTAGTGGTGGGGCTAAGTACTTTAACATTGGTGGTGATGTGGGTACTGTATCGGCAGAGGGGTGGGGTATTGTAGAAGCGGCGACAGGGCTGGGGTATTGTAGGGGTGGGTGTGATGGGGTATTATAGCGACAATGGTGGTGGGGCTGTAATTTTGCGGTGGTTGGGCTGTAGGGATGAAGGTGTGGCGGTGGTGATGGGTGTTGAGCATTGGGTGAGCTAAGGCTGCGGCTTGACTGTGGTGGTGATGGGAGAAAGAGGAAGAAAGAAGAAAGAAGGGGGTTGAAAAAGAGAAGAAAGAAGAGAGTGACGAAATTACCCTTAAATTTAGCCACTTAACGGACTTGGGATGGACAGAAGCTAACGGAGTGACTTAATTGAGATCAATTGAAGGATTCAATGGTCACTTTGACACAAATCGAAGTTCAGTGGTCAAAGTGAAATTTGCCTAATAGTTCGATGGTCAACCGCATAATTAACTCTATATGAAATGCAATTCTTTTAGATTTCCCATTGGGAATTTTTTTTAAAAAAACTACTAGGAATGGGTTGTGGATATGGCCTACTCTTTTTACTTGGACAAAGGCTTAAGTGGGGCATATTAGGGTGGGAGGTCAATTTCTGCGTGAATAGACCGGTGGGTACCAAATGTATCTCCATACCAGTTGCAAGTCTTTCGCCATACAGAGCAAGAGCAATGGTGTTTATCTAACTTGTTTATTCTTAATATGCGTATTTGGGATCTCAACAAAATTATTATTCTCTTCCACCTGCAATAGCCTTTTTCAAAAACTTAAGTTTGATCTTTCACGTTACGGAGAAGCAGATGCTATCGACAACTGGCAGCTCAACATGCTGAGACCCTAGCGGGTATTGATGTTGTGCCCCTGGTACATGGAGAAAGCTTTGAAAACTCCCCATCCTTGAAATAATAAAGAGTTTCTTATGACAATTTCTGCATCAACGGTTGGCCTATTGTTCTGACCTTACTAAAAGAAGATGTCATGTTTTGGATTTCATGTCCTCTATGTTTATTACATTCTGAAATACATGAATATCTCTTCTTGGATTATCATTTGGTCAGAGATATCTGGCAGCACTTTCTTAGTTCAAAGAGTAGTTCTTGCTCTAAGTTCTCTTCTGCAAGGATGTGGCTCGTAAATTGGTTAAGCCGGCTAATTTTTGGAAAGAGCGATGAACTGACAGATTCCTCTCTTCTCCTTAACCAGATGGCAGGGGATGATGACATTTTAGATACGGTGGCCCCCATTCCGTTTGACTTTTGTCGTATGGTAACCAAGTTTCATCACTGTAGTATTAACATGACAGATAGTAGGCTCTTGAAGGAAGCACAGAGTTTGTCTAGTTTTGCTTGCCAAGCCAACTCACCGGTCTACCAGGATTGGGTTGATCCCCAAGTCCGGACTTAGGCTACTCCAGTGATGATATTTTGTAGTTGTGTTTAGGGTGCATTGCTTGTTTCATGTTTATGCTGCTCGTATATTTGTTAGGACCTTGTGTATGTATGTTGTAATAGTTGGTATGGCCTTTGGCTGAACTCTGTAGTGTAACCGTTATCTTCAATGCAATTCTCTTATTACAAAAAAAAAAACACATTATGATTCAAGGTCGAATGTTTAATAACATCTGCGACACTCGACACTTTCAACATTGTAATAGAAAAATTCAAAAGCTTTGAGTTTCTATCCTCATCTCTACCCTTTTCACTTCTCAAATTACTGTGAACGTCCCTCTCCTACTTCCCCAAAGTTCTGTCCTGCATCCGTTATGGAGGCATCGTGATTGGCTCAGCACGGAGTCAGATTAGTTCGGCTTAATTTAATTTGGGTTCCGGTAGGCGCAAGTATCAATGTTGTTAAGGCAGAAGATGCTTGGAGCGTGACAGCGTCTGCTATTCTCTATGCTATCGTTTGGTTGTACAATGCTAATTGCTTACATAATGTTTTCCAACTCTCTCACAAAATCATGTGGCCTAGATGAACGCTAGAGCTTTGCACACTGTAGCAGGAACGGATATTTTGTATAGGATGACAGATAACTGCGAAAAATTGCATGCAATGCATATCACCCAGTGGAAAGACGGTCCATTACGACTTTTTTTTTTTTGTTTTAAAGATAGAACTGCATTTCAACAAGAGAGGAGTACAAGATAAATTATTTACAGACTGAGACAAAATATTTACAAGCAGCGGAGACCCATCCTGTCATTACGACTTCATAGGCATTGACTTCTTTTGCTTACCGATCAGGCAAAGGCGTACAACAGCAGTTAGTAGATCATGTGCGGCGTGGAATATTCCTTCCATGACTCGGTCCATTCTGTGTTTTAGCTTTTTGGTGTTGTATGTCATCTACTTATGCCGGATGGAATTGTCATCCAGCAGGATTTTATTTCTGTCTACTCTTTTGAAGGCGGTACTCCCTGATGTATAGTTTGAATTCTAATTTTATCATGCTATCTGTTTCTACTTCAAATCCAAAAAAAAAAAAAATTAAAGGGACCAAAGCAAAATGAATAATTCTACATTTTACAAACAAGTAATCAGGAGAGAGAAAGAAAGAAAGAAGAAAAGAAGAAATTTTTCTTATTCATTGGAGATTAAATATGTAGTTACACCAAAAATGATGCAAAAATTTTGAAGGTTCATTTTGTGTGTAATTACTTGGATTAATTACTTGTTTGAAGATTGAAGCCATAAAGTAGTGTACCCGGTATAATACTACTTCTCAGACGAGCGGGCTTCATTTGTACGTACAGAAAACAGATAAGGATCGTCTGGTATCCTGCAGTTATAGTGCAACATAAAGTGCCGTTATGTGTGTTTTGCGACAAAAAAGAACTATCGGAAAAACTCTTTTACTGGCGGAGAAGCACCATTAGAGCAAATACACCGGCCCACAGTAAAACAGAGGATCCTGATCCTCAGAAAACACTATGTCAGCTCAACCAAAAAAGGGTCGCGTTGCGTCTAATCAAGGCCAAAATTCAAGACAGTACAACAAAATCATATCCAAATAACACAGAATAGGTCTTATAACTCTCCGCCTCCAGCAGTAACTCGAGTAAAGCGAATGACATTCCTTTTGTTCATAACTCGGCGAAAGTGAGTCCTCGGCATTCAAAACGTGGGATCTACACTGAAAGGTACAACTCCTTCCGCCTTCAGAGTAGTACGAAAACTGTTACAAAGCGAATGACATTCCTTTTGTTCATAACACGTTATACGACGCAAGATAACTCGGCAAAAGTGAGTCCTCGGCATTCAAAACGTGGGATCTACACTGAAAGGTACAACTCCTTCCACCTTCAGAGTAGTACGAAAACTGTTACAAAGTGAAGACATAAGAACACTAACCACGCACGGTCATACATACATAGTTGTGCCCTTGTGCAGGAGTCTGTTGGCCAGAAAATTGAAGAGACAACAGTGGTAAAAAAAAAAAAGGCATGATCTTTTGTCTAAGGCTCACATATCTCCGGTTTTTAGCTTAGAGTACAGCGACCGTGACCCACATTCAGTGAGGTTGAACTCCATGGCAATATTGATACCTTCTCCTGAATATGAATGCAAGTCACCTTCACAGGGCACAGTTCTTACTGGGCATCAGTAGACGAGGAAAGCACAGTAATGTCAGCTTTCAATAAAACTCCTACCTTTTCCTCTCCTGAGAGCGCTAGAAGTCTCACTCTGCCAAAGTTCCGAAGACGCAGATAGGATCCTCAATCCTTTCCAATTCCCACTCCTAGGTTTCTACTTTGAACCCAAGTCTAAATATTTACTAAAGATTATATCAAAGAAACAGGAAGTACATGTGAGTGGAACAAGCTCACTGACCTACATAATACGTCTTTGGTAAGGTATGTTCGCATCCAAATTGAGAAATGAAAACCAAAAGGAAATAGGGGAAAAGTTTTGCGAAACGAAGAAAGACACTGGATAAGGTGAGATTCAAGACAAGAAAATGAAAAAAATGGACTTACTTTTATTCATCTTTCTATTTGACTGCTTCAACTTAAATGGCAAACTCATCTGTAAGGACCAACACTAATCCGTATGAAGCTGTACCTGCTTTATGTTTCGCAGAGGTAGTAGAGAAGTTCTCTTATTAGATGGGTTCCCTGATGGACGTTGATTGCTGTCATTATCATCTCGAACCCGACCGTTTCCTATACGCCCATCAGGTTTGGGGTGGGCTTTTGGATGCTTCTCATCCGGAGGTAAAACTCGTTCCAAAAATCTATGAATCATCTCGTAACTTGTAAATGTAATTATGGCAGAAGGAGTTGTTCTTATCAAATTAGTTGCACACCCACGATAAAAACCGGGAAGCCCTTCCTTTCGGAACACCTTCTTTATGCAATCAACAACGCCTGAATAGTGCGTCTCAGAATTCCTGATTTGCCCTTGCTCTTGGAGCCTGGAACGGATGACCTGGTCGAGATTAAAACTCGGATATTACAGTACATACAAATAACAAGGAGGAGGTTTAGAGATTGGGGCTGGGCTGCATAGTATCTTCATTGAAAGCCAGAAGTTAAAAAAGCACCGTTAAAACAGTGAAGAGGAAACTACATTAGAAAGCAAAAAAAAAAAAATATACCTCGTGTGGGTAAGTAATTACAGATGCAACTACTTTAGACAGTGAAGAGGCAATTGCAACCTTCCCGGGGCTTAGTTCACTGATGGTTGTATTGTCTGACAACTCCCAATAAACTTGATCAGCACCACTTGCACAAAACAAGTGTACAGAAACTCGTGCATAGTTAGAAGTTCAGAATTTTCATAGATAATTACCCCTTTTTGCCAAGTAAGACTTGATCTTTTCATATGCTGGAAACTGGATGGCAGCGTGACTGATCCCAGCTAATGAAGGCAAAAGGCCACTGAGGAAACGACAGAAAAAGGGAATCACGTCACCAGATATACTTCATGGAAAGACATATAAATCTTATAACATGCTAGCATAGTGCTAATTGAGATGGATCTAGCAACATGCTTGCGTAGTGCTTTAGTCTGTTTGAGCTTATGATGCATATACTTCACTTAATACGAAGAAAAAAAGACTTTAAGCTGCATCAAAACTGCTTGGTGATGTCTTGATGGATTCAAGCATTGACCTTTTCAACTTCTTATTTCGAATGCCAAAAACCACTGACCTGTACCATCCCCGAATTCCTTCCTCCTGTGCAATCCGTCTCAGAGCAGAAAAAATGCCTTTGTAAGGAACAACGCCTGGCCTCATGCCCTGTGTCTACAAACAGGAAAACCATTAGTGTGTCCAGAACTAGAAAAAGATTTGTAGAAAATCGATTTATGAAGAAAATACAGAACAAAGCTAGAAAAAGGATGACATAAGAAACCACTAAGGTAAGCAAACTTTTATTACAAGCTATACAAAGTGAATAATATTCAACTACAGAATCATGTGGCCACATTCTAGCTTCTATTATGGACATACCGACGAATAATATCAACACATGCTACAATAAATTGTCCAGTTCAGAGAAGTTTGACCGTTTAAAAAGAAAGTGATGTATGATCAGCAATAAACAGGGAATGCGAACCAAAATCCTAGTGCATGCACAAAGTTAGACTCCAGATAACGTGAAGTGGGACTACAAACTCCAACCAAAGCAAAGTAACGAACAGTTCATTTCACAGGCACTAGAACCAAGAATTTCAATTTCCCAGGAATTCATGAAAGCTTGCCCGTCTGTTTTCAACGAGATTTTTTGAGAATTAAACTTTGCGCACACCAAATATTATCTATATTGCTAGGCCTGCCACAATGCTTCCGTGCATAGCTTATACACGTGCCATCTTGGCACATTTATTTTATCTAAGCTTGAAATAGTTATCCAGCCCCTTTTCCCAGATAACTCATGCCTTGTACTTCTACCACATAGAGAAGCATATTAGGTAACAGCAACAAAGTCTACAACGTAACTAACATGATAAGGCACGTGTGATTTGAATCAAAGGGGAAAAAGGTTAAACCCTTCATTTATAAAATCTAGAGGCACGATCATGCTTTTAAAGGTAGCATTCACTACGTCTTTCTAAATAAAAGGGTAAAATACAGTAACACCTCATGAACTAATGACTCGTGGTGACTCAGTCCCTAAACTAATTAACTCGACAGGTACACTCTTCAGCCCACTGAACCCAAACATTTAGACCTCATGCACTAGTTTCCCGTTAAGAAATTACCATGTGACATAAATGTAGAATTTTGCAACAAAAATGCCACTTATTAAGTTTTATGATTCAAAAGTCTACCAGATTTGTCGCAGCTGTCTATATTTTCCATAGCCGTCGACAACCATCGCTGGCCAACGAACCTAAGCGGTCAACATATTATGTAACAAGTGCCATCACTGCATCAATGCTTTCGATTCCAAAAGATGTAGCGGAAAGGTGACTGACTCCGTGGTTTAGGGTATGGTAGGTTCATATAAGCGCGCACACAGATAAGAATTTACATACGTAATTTCTCTCAAATTGCAATTTATTCCCATATAGCAGAAATCTTTCTCCCATTCTTCACTAATGTATTCTCCTCATTTATTTTTGACATAATTTATGAGTAATTTCCTCGAATTTGTGTTTCCACAAAAATTCTTCCTAATTCTTCACAAAGCTGTAATACATGTACGTAGCGTAGTTAGTGATTAAAACCTCAAAATCTATGAAGCGCGGACACGGATACGGGTGGGGATATGCCGATATGGCATTTAAAAAAAAAAGTAGGACACAGGCGCGTCTAGGAAACAGCCAATTTTTTATAGTTTAAAATAATTATTGAGATATATATGTTTAATGAGCTCTTGTACAAATATATAGACGTTGCGGGTCATTTTGTCATCTACTCATGTAAGAACTAATCCAAAAGAATATACAACTGCACACGTGGACTACCAAGAACCACTAGTGACAAAGCCCCACAACACATGGAGTTGCTCCATGAAGACAGAAAGTAAGAGAGTCAACAACAGAAAAAGAAGTCTCTGATGAAGGAAGAGAGCTAGAGAAGCAGAGACAAGAAAGGCAAATCTGTTGCGTTGGCTGTCACCTCCGTATCCGCCGTGTTCACCGTCGCGGGAGTTCTTCTTCTTCTTCTTCTGCCACTGATCGGTGGCTGCTGCTTCCCCTTTTCCCTCCTCTCAAATTCTTCGTTGGTGGTCCCGGGTGGTAAGGTATGGCTACTTCGCCACCGCTGCCGCTTTTCTCTCTCAGACTCTCCCCTCTTAAAAGATCTGTGATTTAGGATTTTTAAGTAAATGTTTCATTATCTATGATTTGACCGCCCAAAACGCATTTTTTCTGTTTTAATCCCTGAAATTTCTTTTAAAATTTATGTTTTCACCCCATAAATATCCGATACGCACCTAAACCACACCCGAGCCGCACCCGGTATTTAGGAAATTAAAAAAATAAATAGCAAAAATTGGACAAACCCGCACCCGATGCCGGTGCTTCAGCGAAACTGCCGCACCTGTGCTACAAAGCTCAAAACCTTTCACATCATACAAAAAATCAAAGCAAAGCCATTTGTTGGAATTGATTAGGCGGGAGAGAGAGAGAGAGAGAGAGAGAGAGAGAGAGAGAGATTTGTAGAATGGTGGTGTGGGTGGGGTGCATCCCTTGAGGAGGGAAAAGGAGGAGAGGAACCCGTGATGGCCTGTGGTGTGGTGATCGTGGGCTTTACTTGACAGGTGTGAATGGTTTGGTGCTCGTGGTTGGGGGGTTAAGGTGGAGGTAAACAAACAGAAATGAAAAATGATAGATCTGCATATGGGAGGGTAGTGTTTGGCGATTGGCATGGTACAATGGAATATTGGTTGAGGGCAAAGTCGTCCTTTTTCACTTTCTGTTAATTCTTTGAGGCTAAGTCAACTCTGGACTTACTCGACACGACTTGAATTTTAGGCGGAACTTCACCACAGGTAGATAGTATCGGGGTATTTGTGTATTTTGCCTTATATTTAAACTTCTTTTGTGTAACACCAAAGCTGCTTAATCAATGTCCGGTTCATATTGCCAACAAGAAAAACTTGAAATTGGTTGCGAGAACAACTGGAAATTTACTAGTTAAATGCACTCAAGTGAGACGGAAACAAAGAACACAAAACCTACCTGGAGACGTGTCTTAACAACCCACAAAGGATTTGTTGCTATTACCGTGGCTGCCCCAGCACCTGAAGCAGCTATCATATTTGCACCAACTGAAAGCTCAGCATCACTCTTTGCTACATTACCACAATATCCAAGAAGGAAATGAAACCACCGACAAAGTAAAATTCATCAGCCTCCAAAATAATGAAAAGTAAAATCACATAATCCTAATGAAAATTCAACACTAAGACAAAAAAAAAAAAAAACAGTCACCAACCATGTGAACGAAGTAGGTCTTTGAGATGCCCATAAACTGTGAAGTAAACCTACATACAAAGAGAATAGTCTATCATTTGGAAGATAAGATTTAAGTAGGTATTTTGCATGTATTTGCTGTAAGTGAGAAGAAACATAATGTAATGAAGCCAAAAGAATTTCTTCCGACCACAATCATGATTACTCCATGCAAATCAAATTGATTTTGAAAGGTATAGTACTACACAATAAAGCGACAGGGGCTAAGGACTCCAAGAAGCCCTTCAGATACAAATGGAAAGGCATCAGCTTTATTAAACCTCGTCTTTGAATACTTCTTTTACAAGAACAAGCAAGAAGAGAGACCCCAAAGCACCAAGAAGGTGCCCTAGACTAACAAGGAGGACAAAAAATTCCCAAAAAAAACCCCTCAAAGAATTGCATTGCTGGTCCCAAGTTGAAAAATGACAACAAAATGTGCCAAAGCCTGGAGTAATCTTGGAAATTGATATTTCAATATATGAAGGGTGGTGTGATTTGCACAGCTTTGTCTTGCTGAATTAGCACCTCATTTGTAAATTCAGACATGAAGACATTCTTCTACTAGACATTAAGGAAAAGAAACCAGGAGTCAAAAAAAAAAAAGGACAGAACAGAACAGAACGAAAAGCAATTTAAGCAAGAAAACCATTCTGCCAGTGGAGCGTAGTTATGACAATGGCAGTGAAAGTAATTATCATTGCAAACTAAAAGTTCTTTGACACCAAAAATAATGTTTAGTGAAACAAGTTTGCAAACTTTTAAGATAAAAAATAAAGCCTACACAAGGGTAACCATAGTATAGGAAAAGGAAGAGGGGGGGTGGGTGAAAAGGGACCCGTAGAAAATGAGCTAGAGACCCGTAGAAAATGAGCTAGAGACCCGTAGAAAATGAGCTAGAGAGCATTAGTTAAAACCGAAATTGCAAGAACTCTGCTACCACCTGTAGAGTAAACAACAGATAATTATGCCTCTCCTTCCAATAAAGGATTTATCTAAAAAGTTCATAACATTTATAGACAGAACATATGCCATGTCAGGGAATCCAACAAGCAACATTTCACAAACGTTTGTACGCTTTATGATATATGAGTTGAAAAGAAACGAATTGTCAAAATTTTCCAAAGGAGGAAATCTTTAGCTCTGATTTCGTACCTATGAGGAAAAGCATACTCACTAAGGATGTATACCAGTATACCTACATGTATATGCGTGTGTGAGCATGTGCACGTGCGCACCCTGTAAAATATGGAGATTTTGCTATTAACCTATCCCAGGCATATTGGAAGCGTACTCTTTAAGCAAAATGCCATGTATAGTGACCATTGGGGAAAAAAGAGAGAATGCCATTTTGCATGTTGGTTTCCTGGGGAGTGTCGTCGTCCCTGCTAAGTAGGACTATGCAGAACAAAGGGAACAAGAATAGAAGGACTACGTATTTGAGGCATTATAAAGTGAAAAATGTTGTAGGCAAAGCGGTAGTGGCCTCAGAGAAGACAGGCAAACAATTGCTAAAGTTATCAACATTTACTTCAATGAACATCAAAAAGCTTTAAAGATCTTCCCCCTAGAACTATTTACAGGGATTCCGAGTAAATAAACCCTGATAACAAGTCAAAGTTATTCAAAACCCTAAAATAAGTCTTCAATAGCACTACCCAACTTACAACCTTTCTCCCAAATTATAGTTTATGCAAAAACCAAAATGGGTAACTTAAAAATCCCAATACCCTTTTAGTTCCTAACCAATCACATTCTGTTCCCCATCAGGGTCGACTCAAAAATAATTATGGCAACTTGTGCAGGGGGTAGGAAACCCCACGCCCACCATATAGACCACTATAAGCAGATAAAGCTCCAATCTTTATACAGCGAGGCTTAAGAGTACCTAATAAGCAGAGACAAAGCACACATTCCACCATTAAACTTGTCTGTTTGAAAAGTAGTAACATAAGAAAGGAAAATAAAATCTCAAACAATTTACACTTGCATACACAACGTTTTCCACAACATGTGCACCTAACACTAGCTATTGCATCATGAGCATTCTAAAAGCCATCGATTAAGAGAAACTAGCATTTTTCTGGAAAATTTTCAGAGCTAGAGCCTCTACTTCAATGACAAAATCAACAGCAATAGCCTGTCTTAGGGAACCAACCCAAGAAAAGTAATACTCACCGCCCAGTTTGGAAGTAGTGCAACTAAAGTTGGTGAAAGGCCACGATACAATCCCTTCAACCCCTCAGTTCGTATTATGTTTTGTAGGCTAGTAACAATGACACTACCTGATGATAACTAAGATGAGAGCAAAAATACAACAATACAAAAAGATAAACCAATATATAAGCAGAATTAACAGTTAACAGAGACGAAGCTAACTGATTGAATGTTTGATTCGGAACTAGGGACAAAATGAACAGAACTATTACCCATACTCTTATAGAAATTTTATTGAAACCAAAATTTCCCCCACCAGGGTGCCGAAGGAATAAAATATGTTTTATAAAAAAATAGAATCAAATTTCAACATACAACGGCTAAAGGGATAGTCCATGCACGAGGCTTTGCCACTCGAGGGAGCCCCTCTGTCAAATGTCAACGCAGAAAAACGGGGGCCTAGTGCACAAGGCTCTAGCATGGCAGGGTTTTGGGATGGTTAAATGTATGCAGCAGTATTCCTACTTCGTGGAAGGCTGTTTCCGGTTTCAAAACAGTGATGCGCGCGCGCGCGCGCACACACACACTCACACACACACACACACACACATATATATATATATTACTCATTCATTAGCGAACCAGAAATGTATAAACATATTTTCTCCCTCTTATTCCAACTCACCAGAGCCTTATCACTCCACAACATGTTTACAGTCTGCTAAACCCCCAAAAAACTAATGTAAGGCTTAAGCTTACTTTCTTGATTCCTGAACCCCAAGAGAGAGAGAGAGAGAGAGACAGAGAGACAGAGACAGAGACAGAGAGAAGTCTGCTAAACCCCAAAAAACTAATGAAGGCTTAAGCTAACACTCTTGATTCGTGAACCCCAAGTTACTGCTCATGAGGGAGGGAGGGGAAGGGGGGTGGGAATGGGGTCAAATTCACCTTATTGAGCATGCATATAAAATCTACAGTCCTGCATACCTGAACGTAAACTTCTTTCTGATTAACTTTGTGGATATGGTGTTAATTGAAGTATTATTTTTGTTGTACATGTTTCCTCTTACGATATCATCCATAATTGATGGATTGATATAGCTTATCTATTCCAATGGGGGAGATAGCTCGACTCAACAAATGGGAGAATGCCTTGACTTGATTTCCGCCAAATGTGAGTCAATCCTCTATTGCTAAAGTTCACTTCCTAAGGTATAAGGCTGCTTCATCCATCGTCACATAATCTATGGCTCTCATACCCGAACTCTACTAACAATCCATTATTTCTATCTAATTGGCTCTTCTTATTTCTTATTTCAGCATATCAATTAATGTCTAGCCTGTTCTTTTCGTTGTTTGTACCTTTTCATAGCTTAGCTTCTTAAATAAGGTTGATTCGCTAAACAACATACAACATTTGATTCCCATCTCTTCTGCATGTGCCTATTGCGCAGTCTCTGAAGTGAGTGGAGGCAAGGAGACAATACTAATCATCCATTTAACGTCACTGATGATATACGACCTTTTTCCTAGGCAGCATGTGCATGCTCCATCTCAGGAAATTCAGAACATTTATTTGAAACCAGACTCCAAAGCAGCTAAGTTTTCTCCGAAAAAACTACAAGGAACAAATTGACAAGTAAATACGTAAAGGCGAATCATTATTTTTCTTTTATAAATTTAAGGAAAGCAACTAACTCCAATATGAAAATAAACCCGGCAAAAATGAAAAACTTCGCTGTAGACAAGAAAGATAAGTAAAGGAGCCTTGAGCTTATTAAAGTACTTAGAAAAAGGTTCAGTGATATACTAACAACTAACTAGGCTTCTAGATTGAGTAAAATCAGAAAGGTATCTCAAATTTGAATAGGAAAACAGAATCACAATGGTAACTTGAATTTTTAAGCAAGCAATAAGCAACAAAAGTTTCGCTTCGTGCTAGAAGGGGAAGTCCAATTAGCTGACTTTCTATGGACATTTCAGCAAACCTAACTCTACTGTACTAAGACCTTGACTTCTGTCCAGAAATGTTTTGATTTTGACTAGAGAACTATAGAGGCTTTTCTCCGTACATAAAGACCTATGACCCATTTGATAAATAAAACCCATGGGAACTACTTCGACGTGTCCGGCAAAAACGAATTTATGAAAAAACTCTGAACAGCTGAAATATGATCCAAATACGACCTAGTATTCATACCCTTAATGTAACGACCCGGTCCACGGCCCCACCACAGGGCATTGCCTCCCTCAAAAGGGCTAGCCAAGTAGGTACTTATGAGTTCATAAGCAGGGTCTTATAAGGCCAATCGCAAACTCTCTCACAACCGATGTGGGATATTACAATCTCCCCACCTTATTCCTTAGCGTCCTCGCTAAGGCTCGATCACACATAGCCCAGAATCTTCCTCTCTAGCCAATGTGGGATATACCCGACTCACCCTTCGTTGTCCCAACCATCCTCTTGATGTGGGATATACCGGGGCTTGCCTTCGTTTCCCCCAACCATTGGCAACCCGACTGGATAGCCCAGCCCGAGCTTTCGAAAGTCGGCTCTGATACCATTTGTAACAACCCGGTCCACGGCCCCACCACAGGGCATTGCCTCCCTCAAAAGGGCTAGCCAAGTAGGTACTTATGAGTTCATAGGCAGGGTCTTATAAGGCCAATCGCAAACTCTCTCACAACCGATGTGGGATATTACACTTAATGTTGTTACTTTCAAACATACCATTAGCAGGAACTAATATCATGCCACATTTACAGACATTAGCATTAATTTCTTACAAGAGAAAACAAACAAGACCATGGATGCAAGAGTACCATTACCTCTGAGACCAGAATGGCCCGCATCAGGCAGACCGACTTGCATTCTTGTTTTGATGACATCCAATGGGCAAACAACAGTGGCAGCTATAGCACCTGCACACATCAGATAAGCAAACATATGGAACCCATTGAATTAAATCGTCTATATCTAACATCTACTCTCTTTCTATGCATAAATTATTCTCTTCTGACTTTTTGCCCATTCCTAAAACAAATTTCAATATTCAGCTCCACTAGTAACTATAAACCAAATAAGTATTGTTTGTTGAGTGAAACTAGGGCAAAGAACGATGAGGGAAGTCGATGTTTGCATGCTTAAATTTCATCAGAGGAATTCGCAAAAAGTCCAAAATAGTGATAGTACTAATTAACATTTTTAAGTTTACATTTTGCCCTTATTGCACGTATAGTTTCCTTCTTCATTTGGGTTCAATAACACTAATTAACATTTTTAAGTCTACGTTTTGCCCTTATTGCACATATATTTTCCTTCTTCATTTGGGTTCAATAACACTTACATTTTTGTTCTTTTTTCAAGACCCATTTTGACCTTCAAGCCAACTTAGCTTCTATTTCAATCGAACTCTAAAATCTTAGTTCAAGAAATGCATGCAAGTACAACAAGTAAAAGAAAAGGGAAGCCCTAGCTACCAGCACAGAAATGTAGATAATGAAATGGAAGAAGGGTTTTTTGGGCAGTTCAAGAGCTGACCTGCTGAAGCACCGGCACCAGCGTCGCATACGATATCCCTGAAGCTCCGACCGCCGGCGGCGGCCATCTCGGAAAGTTCTAACAAAACCCACAAAGAAGAACGAAAATGAAAAGTTCAAACCCTTTCGTGGTTTTAATTCAAGAATTGAGTGATACGGGGTGCAAGATCCCACTGCATTATATAGAGTTTGAACGTGTGGAATAGGGTTGTCAAGAGGGTAGAAAAAAGTGGAATTTTTGCGGTCTGACCGGCTGACCTGAGTAGAGGATTTTGTCAAGCGAGAAAGAAAGAATTCGGGTGATCGTGTCGTTGGGGTTCTTTTGTCGATCCAGAACAGGGGCAAGGTAGTTGTCCAAAAGTAGAGAGAAATCGTTTAGTGTGTGGGGTTAGCTGCACATGTTCTTCTTGCTTTTTACCATTTGGCTGAATGCATGTAACTGGTTTGAATGTTTTTGCAAATAAAATTACGTGGTTTCATAACATTTAAAATTTAGTCTTCTGTTATTTCTTTTTTAATTATTATATTACGCTTTATTATTAGTTAAGTTTATTATTATAGTTAATTTTGGCTTGATATTATTAATTATTAATATATATATATAAACCATGATTCACTTGATTCCAATTCAGTTTGTGCCCAATTCAGTTAGGTTTACCTTAGGTAAGATTCTTTACCTCTAATAAAAAAAACATCATTTGACTGATTACAAGAAGGAAGAAAATCCTAGAAGAAGGGTGGCTAGGTTAGAAATCATGAATTCTTGTATTAAGCACACGCTCTAACTTTGACCAGCCATAATTTGTCCATACAAGACTCATTTTAGGTGATTCAAAAGCTTAAATCGTGTATCTTTTCAAGAGTTACGACTTTATAAAAGAAGTCGAATACATTCAAGATCATCTTCAGGCTTAAAATTAAGTTTTTCTAGTCATGTAGATTTCTTTTTCAGGATTTTCATGTTCTGACTCTAATTTGCTCATATTATACCCGATTTAATCAATTCAAAAGTCTAAATCGTATATCTTTTCAAGAACTACAACTTTATAGAAGGAGTCGAAGTTATTCGAGATTGTCTTCAGGCCCAAAATAGAGTTTTTCTAATCGACATATTATTGTTCTTGGTTTTTGACGTCAAATCGATTCCCGGATCAAACAATTGAATAATTTGGACCGAAGTATGCGTCTCTATCCTTCTTTTGAGTATTTTTATCTCTAGGTTAGAAG
Source organism: Escallonia rubra (assembly GCA_033065855.1). Taxonomy (NCBI): domain Eukaryota; kingdom Viridiplantae; phylum Streptophyta; class Magnoliopsida; order Escalloniales; family Escalloniaceae; genus Escallonia; species Escallonia rubra. The sequence goes on along the minus strand of JAVXUO010002861.1, from coordinate 85,050 downwards.
AGTAGTTTGTTTTTCCTTCCCCGCGACCGGATCACGGTTAACAAAACATAAATGTTAAAATCAAAGTCCTCTATTTTATTTTTTATAAAATACTAGACAACTAGAAGAGGGGTCATTTAGAGTTATAAGTCCATTCGACTATAAGAGTCGTGTTCATCATAAGAGTTAAAGACCAAGATCTAGGTTGCCTCCCATAGGATGCAATCAAACTTCGATGGTTTTGATTCCGATTTGTCCGACCCGATACATAGGCCATTTGATCCCAATTGTCGAATTTAAACCAAAACTATGTGCTAAGTTAAGGTTTGTTATATGCACATTTATGTGCTATGTATTAAAAGGCCAAAAATTTAATAAAAACAAAGGTGTTGTGGGTGCCTAACACCTTCCCCCCGTATAATGTAGTCCCGAAACCTATCATTTCTGTTTTCAATACATTAGAAGCCTCTTTGGCATCTTAGAGTCTTTTTAAGGTTTTCTTTTCTTTTCTTTCCATTCCTTTATTTTCATAAAATAAGATGGGAACTCCAAATCTTAGACCTTCGCGGGTCAAAGAAACTTTTGAGGCATTTCACTATATATGTGTTTTAAAAACATTTTTCATCTCATATTTCTCTCTTCTGGTCTTCTTCTCCCATCTCTCCTGCCACTGCCATCCTCACTAATGCTACAAACATCCATATTTGTGATCACTAATAACCGCCACTATGACCCAACCCTCGCAGACCATCGTTTTTGCCACCACCATTCTCACCAATGCTACCAACATCCACATCAGTGATCACTAAAAATCACCACCATGACCCGCCCCCTTGCCAATCATGATAACTATTACACAACCCTCGCCACCCATCACCAAGTCGCAACCACTCAACCTTAACATCCTCATCATCTATTCACCATCCACATCACCGGTTCACCACCACTCCATACACCACTAAAAGAGATCTTAACACTAACCATCTCCCTTTTTTTGTCCACCACACTAGTCTCTTTTTTTTTCTCCTTACGTTCAACCTCTTCACCACCGTCATATATATATATATATATATATATATATTGGTTAATGGGAATGTCTACTTTTTTTTAGTAGTATCGGCTTTTATCTAATTTCAGATTGTGGTCGCGATGGTGGTTTCAATATGAATTTAGGTGGTACATTGGTTTGATTCTAACTTGGGGTGGTGGTGTTTGTGGTGAATTTATTTGAATTGTGGTGTTGAATTAATTCAGATCATGGTGGTGATCGATATGTGTATTGTGGTAACTAAGAAATTGGTGGTGATGTTTTGATGGGTGGCAAAGTTGATGGCAATATGATCATGAGTGTTTAGAGAGGTTAGTGGTAGTGTTGGCCATGTGTGGGCATGGTGGTTGTGTTCGTTACAGAAGTCGATGGCCGTGAAAGTTGTTAAGGCAAGTGGTCACGGAGGTCAAGGAGGCAATTATGGTGGCGGTGTTGACCATGGGTAGCCATGGTCGTTTGTGGTTGTCTTCATCACGGAGATTTTTTCTAATATTTATACCGAATTCAATCAAAGAAGAGAACGAACACAACATACAACTCCTCGTTGTACTGCGCTCTCCAAGTGTGATTGTTCCCCCTTTCTTCCTTACCACGGCAAGCCTTTGTGAAATAACTCACAAACTTTACTCCAACAAGCATAGATTTATTTAAAAAAAAAATGGTTGTGAAGTCATGGAGGCTGGTTGCCATGGAGGTTAAAGAGACATAATGTTGCGGTGTTGACCATGGTGGGAATGGTGGTTTGTGGTTGTTGGTTGTGTTCAGCCATGAAGGTCAAGGAGGTAGCGATGGTGGCGGTGTTGAACATGGATGGCCATGATGGTTGGTAGTTGTCTACGCCATGGAGGGCGATGGTTGTGACGTCATTGAGGTGGGTGGCCATGGAGATCAAGGAAGTAGAGAAAACTTTTAATTTGCAGGGTGGAGTAAATTTTCACCTAATGTTTTAATTATTTTTGTTTACGTATCCAAGTTAAATTTTGGCAAGTGATTGACCTTCCAAATTTTTAATTTTTTTGGTTGTTTACTTGATTATCCTCTCAATCGTGGCATGTGCAAGTCGCATGGTAATTTGTTTCCACTTTTTTTAACTGTCGTTCAATTATGAACCCAATTGCACCCATTTTGAGACGTCAGGGTGTTAGTTGTTGAATTTAAAACCACAAGGTTTTATTTGCAAAACATTAGATGCCATTTAGCCTTGCTATTTTGGTATCCTCACCGGAGATTTTCAATAAGAAAATAAAAAAATAGCTGATGACCCCTTTACTTACTATACACGACGTGTGATTTCACACATTGCCTTTTAAATGATGTACTAGAAACTCCTAAAGTTAACGTAACACCGCTCTGATCCTCAGATGGAACTGTTATAAACTCAATGAAAAGAAATCAATATCCCTTTTTCTTATCAATTGTAGGCCAATGTCTCTTAAGGCCTTTTAACCCTCTCAACCCCTTTCTTCTATCACGCCACCATTCAAGCCTCGCTCCACCTTGACCACCTAAAGACCCCACCACTGCAACTTAAATTCACGTAACATCCCCTAATTTAGTTTAGGATTTCAAATTGAGGCTAAAATTCAAATTAGAATTTTTAAAATCAACCAAAAAATAAAAGAAAAACAAGATCTGCTGAGGAGATGCGACCATCAGCGGCCCGCACCACTGTTGGCAATGAGATTAACAAAAAGGAGGCAGTGTATGTGGGTCTTTGTGCATAGTTGGGAAGGGGCTGACCGTCTGTAATACCCCGAACCTTGATAATACTCAGTAGGCTAGTTTATTTTAAGCGATGACTTTCATACGCAACATTTAGCGTCGATTAGCGTGACCGAATTTTTATCGGCTATCTTTAACGAATTTTTTTAGAAATTATAAGTTATAATTTAGCGATGAGTGATATCGATCGAGGTACTTAGTGACAATTAGCGTAAACGATATTTTTAAATACTTTGCATCGATTTGTATTTTTAGTGACGATTAGTGAAGCGGGGTTATGCAACAACATACTAAAAAAAATTTAGTGCATTATTTTATCATAAATAGTTAATTTGGACTCTTCCGAAATAATAAAAAGTTTTGGGTAAATTTTTGAATAACTACCAAAACTTGAGGGGGTTTTTGGTAAATTTCCATTTAGGGTTTGATATATAAAGATACTTTGAGAGGCAGCCATCCAAGCTTCCATCCCTTCCTCTGAGTCACGGTTGAGAGAGAAAGATAGATGCAAAGAGAGAGAAGAGAAAAGAGAAAGAGAAAGAGAGGAAGAGAAGACTGACGGTGTCGGATTTCGACAACCGTAGCGATAATTTTTGGTAAGCTTCTTGCAATTTTCAACGTCTTTTTGTGTATATTGTAGCATTTACGTAATATATGTGGGTGCATCAGTTTGTGGAAGTGAGAAAAGATGTGGGAGATTAAGGGCAGCCATGGTTGCTGTGGTGATACCAGTGGGGTATATACGCTGTGATCATGTGGGTTTATACGGATTAGAGAGAGAGAGAGATAGCCATGAAGGGCTGCCTTTAGAGAGAGAGAATGGCTGAGGGGACGTGGGTGGTAGAGAGAGATAGAGAAAGAGAGAGAGAGAAAGGGAGAGAGAGAGAGAGAGAGAAACGGTCACTACCGACGAGTGCGGTGTGGTTTGGACGAGAAGAAAATACCACTGCCGTGGGGCAGTGGGTGTAGACTGTGTTGTGTGTGATCGTGTCTGAGTATGAGAATGGATGGGTGTTGTGTGTGAAATTTTGTGCATAAATAGCAAGAAGAAGGGCTGCCATGGTTGTGCTTGTCCTGTGCGTGATGGGGCAGCCATGGTGGATGTCATGAGAGTGTGTACTTGTTGGACAATAGAGAAGGCAGTAGCCTTGATGAATTTATGTTTGTGTGAACCTATGTGTGTGTGTGTGTGTATATATATTTGGTGTGGGTGAGTGTGTAAAAATTGGGGGGGGGGGGGGGTCGCTGCCGTGAGGCAGTGTGTGTGGAAGGAGTGGATGAAATTGTGTGTTTGTGTGTGTATATATGCACGTGTGTGTAGTGTGTGCTTGCACAGGTGATGTGTGAGTGGATGTATAAGTGTGGCTGTGTGTATTGTGTGTGTATGTGTGGGTGTGCTGACGTGCTGTGTGCGTGAGTATGTGTGTGTTTTTGTACAATTGAGTGTGTGATGTGTGTGATGTGTGTGCGTGGAGTGTGTCAAGTGAGGGAGGGATTGTCAAAATAGCCCCACATATGTATGTTTGGGGGCGCGCGCGTGTGTGTGTGTGTGTGTTAATGGGTACACAAGAGTGTGTGAGTTAAGTGTTGTGTGAATGTGTGAATATATATGGGTTCATGTGAGTGTATGAGAGAAGGAGGGAGGCTCAAGATTCAGTCGTGTGTATTTTGTGTGTGTGTGTGCACGCGCGCGTGAATGGGTGTTTGTGTGGACATGTGTATGAGTGTTGTGTGTGGTGTGCATGTGTGTGTGGGTATGGAACGAAGAAGAGAAGGCGGTAGCTTTGTGTGTGTGTGTGTGTGTGTTGATGTGTTGTGTAGGTGTATAAGTGTGTGTATGGTGTGTTGAAGAAAAAGAGAAGAGGTAGAGAGAAGGCCACTGCCATGCAGTGGGTGTAAAAGGTGTGAGGTGTGTTGTGTATTTTGTGTGTGTGATTTTTGTATGCATGAGTGTGTGTGTGTGTGTGTGTCTTGTGCGTGAGGGTGGGTGTGTGTGTGTAAGTTCGTGTGCTAAGTGAATAAAGTGTAAGGGATGTGAGTGGTATGTGAGGGAGTACAGACTGAGTGCAGAGGGGAAGAAGAAGAAGGGAAATACAGATTGGGTATCACGTTGACGTTAAGTTCGGCACGTGCATTGGCTAGTGCACGGTTATTGTTAGCATGTAAAACTTTATAGTATAATATGTTAGGCTATATTAGAATTTTTGGTAAAAATTTATAATTTTATGAAATTGTATGTATTAATGTTTTTTTTTAAGTTCAGATTTGTAAAATCTTTTGGAGTCTCTAAAACTCATGAAAAAGTTCTGAAAAAATTAGAGTAGTATTTTTATAGTGCAAATAAGTTTTAGTTTAAGTTTGGTAATTTTTAGAGTTGATTTGCTATACATTTTCGTATTGCATTGGATTTAACAAAATGAATTTTTTTTAAATAGTTTTGATGTCTCTTAAATTCTGATTTCAATTTCTATAATTTTTATATATTTTTTAAAATTGTTACAAAAATTATGGGACCTTATTTTCAGCTAGAAACAATTAGGGTTAATTACACTTATGTCCCTGAAGTTTAGGTGTAATTACAGTCAATGACACAAAGTTTCAAAAGATAACAAACTGTATCCACAAACGTAAAAAACGTAACACTTGTGTCCATCCGTCAAGTATCCGTCCAAAAAGTGTACTTTTTCGGTGATGTCATCAATATGTATTTTTTAAATGACAATACTACCCTTGTTAAAACCCTAATTTTTAAAGAAATGGGTTTCTCTCTCCAAATATTTTTAGAAACTCTCTTCCAAATCTGAATTTCCAGTCGCCCCCTCCCTACCTAGCCGCCGGCGGCAGCCCCCTCCCTCACCCTACCTAGCCGCCGGCAGCCCCCTCCCTCACCCCACCTAGCCGCCGACAGCCCCTTCCTTCAGCCCACCCCGGCGGCAGCCCCTCCTTCACCCCACCCAACCGGCAGTCACCTCCCTCACCCCACCTCGCCGCCGACAGCCTCTTCCCTTTACCAGAACACGATGGGCTCGTTGTGCGGCGGTGGACTCGTTGTGCGACGGTGGGCCTGTTGCCATCAGCGGAGAGGAAGAGGGGCGGGCAGCAGGTTAGGGAGAGGGAGGGGCGGCGGCGTGTGTAGCGGCAGATGTGCGGCCGTGGCTGTAATGGCACCTGCGGGGAGGGAGAGGGGGCGAGCTGGGGGAAGGGAGAGATAGGCAGCGGGGTTGGGGGGAAGGGCAGCGGGGTGGGGGGAAGGGAAGGGGGAAATTCATCAGTGTTTCCCTAAAACCCTAAATTGAACAAATATACCCTAATTTGAAAGATTATTGCTTTAAAATCCCTAATTTGTCAAATTAGGGTTTGAAAAACCTAATTTGTCAAATTAGGGTTTGAAAAACCTAATTTGTCAAATTAGGGTTTGAAAAACCTAATTTAGAAATTTTGAAACTCTAATTTGAAAATTTAGGGCTTCGAAACCTCTAATTTGTCAAATTAGGGTTTTGAAACCCTAATTTGAAACTGAATGGAACCCTAATTTGAAGAGATGATTGGCATTTGAAAATTTGAAGAGAGATCATGGGCAATATGGTCATTTCGACAATTCCGTTATGTATTTGGGTATTCCGTTAAGTCAAAGGAAATCATTGCCTATTTTCCAAACTTATGAACACGCGTGTAATTACACCTAAACCTCAGGGACATAAGTGTAATTAGCCCAAACAATTATGGCTATTTATGGGTTTTTCTTGAAAATTAAAGAAAATTTTTTAATTCAAAAATATTCAGAAAATTCATATTTTGACTTTTATTAATGTTTTAAGCTATAAAAATGTTTTACTGTAATTTATAATGAAATTGAAGTACCGTTACACATTAAGGAGTGTACGTGATTTTCGGTTAGGTTGGCCGTGCGCGGAACGCACTTTGTGAAGCGTGATTTCGGGATTAGGAATGAGTACGTTATGTGTAGTTGATATCGGGTTTATAGTATAAATTGTCAATCTAGGTTTATTCAAAGGATTATTGATCGAGGTTGTGTAGCATCGCTTAGCTTGGATCGAGATAAGGAATTCTATCCGAAACCTCATTCATCAGATTGATATCATATATCTTATTCTAAGTTGCTAACAGATTTTATCGAACTCTGATATTTTATTGTCGTAAAAATATTTTCAAATGCCCGTGAAACCCTAATTTGAACCTTATAGCTATCGTTTAGAATTCGTTATTCACATCTGTTTTATTTAATTCAATTATTGTAAAATATTTTGATTTGAGTTTAATTCCTTGAATATTGACATGAGTTAGTAAACTTGAGAGTTATAAGGATTGTGTGTATTGTTGTCATTATAAGGATGGCATGTCGGATGGGTTAAACTAGTACCTAAATGGACTAGTCAGTGTACATATGCATATGTAAAGTGTATCGAGCACTGCCGGAGTGGTTTGCTATAGTGTACTACTTATGTTCAATGTTATCTATTTATGTTTTATTATACCTGAAGTGTTTTGAATGACTATTAATTGAGGGATTGAGTTGATACTCGTCCCTATGTTTATATCGAAATAATTGTGGTTTCATTTAAAAATTCTTCGAAAAGATGTTATTTGACTTTAATGTAAAATCATTTGAATCATTTGTCTATATTGAAACGCTGTGTTTTATTTGAGAATTCTTTTAGAAACTATCATTTGACTCTATATAAAAACTTATCTGAATCGTTGTTGTTTTTAATCTTTGATCGACCTTACTAGGTTCTCAAAAGCTCAATCTCATTTGACTTCATTTCCGCAGGTGATAACCAGGATAATCACGTTACTTAAGTATGGATTAGGCGAGTGAAAGAAAAGGAAATCAAGTTTTAGTATTTATCATTAGAGCCCCTGCATGGGTGAATGTTATTGTTTAAATTTTTAAGACTTAGATTGATGTTTCATCTACGATAGTTTACTAAGATTATGATTAATGGTTTAGTTGCTCTAATAGTTTGCGGTGTTATTTGGTTAAGTTTTGAGGATACTATATTGAAATAATTGTGGTTTCATTTAAAAATCCTTCGAAAATATGTTATTTGACTTTAATGTAAAATCATTTGAATCATTTGTCTATATCGAAACGCTGTGTTTTATTTGAGAATTCTTTTAGAAACTATCATTTGACTCTATATAAAAACTTATCTGAATCATTGTTGTTTTTAATCTTTGATCGACCTTACTAGGTTCTCAAAAGCTCAATCTCATTTGACTTCATTTCCGCAGGTGATAACCAGGATAATCATGTTACTTAAGTATGGATTAGGCGAGTGAAAGAAAAGGAAATCAAGTTTTAGTATTTCTCATTAGAGCCCCTGCGTGGGTGAATGTTATTGTTTAAATTTTTAAGACTTAGATTGATGTTTCATCTACGATAGTTTACTAAGATTATGATTAATGGTTTAGTTGCTCTGATAGTTTGCGGTGTTATTTGGTTAAGTTTTGAGGATACTATATTGTCTTAGCATAAATGATCGAGCGAGTGTTAACGTTCTGAAAATTTCGAGATGCTTGTTACATCGTCGTGTATGTGGTGTGTGTTTGTATGGTGTATGTGGTACTGAGTTGGCGATGAGATCGAAAGAGGAGACATGGTGTTTGTGGGTCTATGTGGTGGTCAGAGATGTAGATGTGGATAGGGGGATGTGACCATGGTGTGTATGTGTGTGTTGGTGATGGGGATGGATATGGGGCCGGCAATCTGTGTATGTGTGTGTGTGTGTGTGTGTGTGCACGCACGCACGTGTGTGGTGGTGGGTGATGAGGGATGTGGACAGTGTGTGTGTGTGTGTGTGTATGGTGGGTGACGTAGGATAAGGGTGGCGCTGAGTGGAAGTGAAGAAGGGGGCAAAGTTGTCATTTTGAAAAGATATTTGTAACTCAGTGTGTGTTTTTCACGCGCAGTTTCTTTTGATGGATCATGTCTAAGGAATGGTATTTCGTTAACTCTGGGACGGTTTTAGTACATTGTTTTGAAGTAAAAGCGGTGAAATCGCACGTCGTGTAATAGAAGAAGAGGTCATTAGCTATTTTTCCTTAAGAATATAAACATAGCTACGTGTGGGTTTTATTTCGGTAGCCTATTGACACTCTTCATATGGCTATTAAAAACATGCCCGCGGTGCTCTTATACAAGCTCGTTTGTATCTGCGAAAGGATAGTAAAACCCATGAATAGAATGTATTACCCTATATAACTTCCTCAGTCTTTTGATTTTCTGTATCTGAATTTTTTAGAACGCAATGCCCAGTCAAATAAAATTTCGAACACAATGAGTGACACCATCTTCACTCTCCATTTCACACACCATATCTACATCACTATACCCTTTCCCCCTATACTATCCTGCAGAGGAAAGAAGGAGGTTGCTAAACAACAATAACTCACCTATGGGATTTCAAGTCATCAATAAGATGCAAGTTGTAGCTTTGTTATTTCTTAACATGAATAATATATCTAGATATGATTGTTGGGATTAGGAAGTATAGATGTCCCCGACATCCATCAATTTGCCAGCATCATCGAGATAAGTAGATAATTTTGGCCCGTAAAATGGTAAGAATCACCGAAGGAAGACAGAGAGATTAATAGTTTGTTTGTTTCAAAGAAAACATTTTTCTGAAAACGCTTTCCGCACTTTTTGATATTTGGCGTGTTTATCAAAAAATATTTACGAAAAATGTTTATGGTCCACGAAAAATGACGACAAATTTCTCAAAAAAATATTTACCTAAATAAAAACGTAAGTCATTTTCCAAAACAAGATCTCGTACTTTTTGCCGTTCTGCCCGACCCCTACGTTGCCTCCAACATAGCTGCCTCTGCCACTGCCCCATCTCTGCATCCACCACCTCTAGGTTTGTCCGCTCTCAGTTCATCATGGTCTTTGATATTCTTCTTTATTGTCTCTTTTATTTCTCTTCAATCACGGCCTCACTTTTTGATAGTTCTGAGCATACTCTCTAATCTATTGCAGCCTTTTGAATTCGGTAAGCTATATTTGTGATGCAAAATCTTGTGGATTGATAATGATCTCGCTCATGTGTTAATTGGATTTAAAAATCGATTTGGGTTCTTGTCATTAGTTTTATGTTCTCTTTTTTAGGTTCACTGCTATGATATAGCTTCTAATGTTCCTATATAGTTACGTTTTAATGTTATCAATTACGAATGTGAGATGCCATTTTTGTAAAAAGCTTTGTCTAGCATGCGAGGTGACGGCTCTCTTCTTTTTGGTGTCTGTGGTGGTTAGTGGTGAATCTAGTTCTATTTAAGTCATTACAAATTGTAGTGTTGTGGTGTCTATGAGGTCTTCCGAGTCATTCAAGGGGTGAATCTAAATCAAGACCATTCTTTGCTATAAAACAATACAATAGGCTGTGGGAGTTGTAAGTTACATTGTCATGCCTCGCAATGTGTTTTTACACTCTGCCCTTTTGCAGTCAAGAGACGTCGATCACCACAAGACAGGTCGGGTTCAAGCATCTCTAAAGTACTACACCATAGAGTCGAGCATTGCCTTGGCAATCTTTATATTGATCAATCTACTGATTACAATGCAATCTCTAATTTCTAATCAATTGCCTTCACGAAAGATTTACTATTATCTAGATCAATAATTTCTGATTACTCATATAGGCACCAAGTAAAGATATGGGAAAAATATATCAATCCACCTATATTGGATTGCCTGTATAAGATTACATAGCTTGAATTTCGGCATTGGTTCTTTATTTCTAACCGCTCACTTATTTTACTAATTTCACACCCTTTTTTCATTAAAAAGTTAAAGAGTGTCACTAATACATAGTGACAAAGGGGAATGGATTAGCAAAGAATGGTTTTGATCTAGATTCACCCCTTGAACCGTCTCTAGTCCTTCAGTTAGATTGCACTAACATGGTGAAATAAGAATGCCAACATGAATAGCATTTATGGTTTTTTAATCTCTTGTTTTGAACATATGGAGATGCTCGATTGAACTAATTTTTTTTAATTGATAAAAGACATATATTGATACTTTGCCCTTGTAGTTGAAATCCCCGAGTTCTGTAGAGTGAGTCTTAAGTGTCTACCTTCTGTTTATGATGCATCTTTGACCTCAATAGCAGAATCTTGTTTAACATTTGGTTCAAGTCCTCAGTTTTCTAGTTATATTAAGCTCGTTGTTTTTTTAGAGGGTGAGTTTTGGTAAAGGTCACGGATTTGAAATATGCAAAGTGGATATAGCCAAGGTTGTTATGTTACAGCTCTATCCTTCACGATGACATGTTCTTTCAACTTCTAGCTTTGTTGTTACTATTCTTCTGTTGTCCCTCTCTTCTCCCCACCCCAGACAGTTCATATACCTGTGTTGTCTTTCTCTGTTATCTTGAATGTATGAACTTTTGAGATTTTATTCATTTCATAACCATTTATAGCATTCATTTCTTAATGGAAATATACAGTGCTAAAAATCTGCTATTTGTTTCAAAATGGTTATGTATATGAATAATAAATGCATTCGTGTGCCACGATATTGAGTGTAACTCCCTTCGTAATGTCTGTGGGAGTTATTGAACTAGAGAACCGCCTGGAGAATAAGGATTATATGCCAGGGGAGTCCCGTGTTAATGGTGAAGTTGTGAGGGAGACTTACATGAACACCATTTTCTATAGGGGTTATCGACATTGCATAAGCCAAGTACGTATGAAGCATCTATATTTTTTGGACAGTGTGAACTTGTAACCAAGAAAAAATTAGTTCATACAACTACAAACATGTCAATTAAGGAACAACTTCTAGTTTTCCTACACTTGGACACATCGTAAGATTTCCGGTGATAGTGGACGGTTTCATAGGTCTATTGAGACAATCCATAGATATTTCAAGATTGTCTAGTAATAATGAAGTCGATGGAGAGATTATTGTACAACTTGATGATTCTACTCTCCAGAAATAAAAAATTTCCCGTATTTTTAAGTTTTTTTTTATCATATATAGTAGGCGTGAGTAACATTAGAAATACATATTCTTATTTAGCTATACGTAATACTGTTACGAGCTATAATAGCTTTGTGTGGGGGCACTAGATGGAACTCATGTTCATTCTAGGGTTTCCCAAGATATTCAAGGGAGATTTCATGGTCGAAAGGAGGGAACCACCAAAATGTCTTACATGCCATCAACTGTAATTTGAAGATCACTTATGTACTCGCGGATGGGAAGGAAGTGCACATGAATCTTGTACCTGTAAGTAATGTAGCACTTTTGAGGCCGAGATGTTTAAGCATTCTTGAAAATATTGATAGAAACTCGAATATATCATTTTTTTTTCTTACAGGTAATGTGCCTTAAGTAATACAATATATCTTTTTTATATTTCCAGAAAAACAGTATCATGGAAATGCTGGTTATGGTACCCTAAATGTGATTCTCTCTCCTTATCATGGTGTGTTTGTTATCATTTAAAGGAGTTTAGAGAGGGTCCACCTCAAAATGAGAGAGCGTTAAGACCCCCGCCACGCTTCTTTGCAAACAATTATTGAGGTTTTGGAGTATTGAAGGGACATTTTTGCATTTTTTATATTGTTCCACACCTAGTCATTCTAAAGACAAATGGATGTAGTACTTACGTGTTGTGTCATTCACAATTACATTATGGTGTGGATCCGAATGACCACGTACTTGAGATATTATTTCGAGAGATGGAATGTCAACGGTAAAGTGGGCGAGAACAAACACAATGAGAGCAAATTTAACGGGCAGAGAGGAGAACAAGTCTGCATATCCGGAGGAGTTGGGCCAGAATTGTGGACTGGGCAACAACTCTGCTTATCTGGACAACTAATGGCATCACGGCTTCAAGCCTTAAATTATGTTTCTTTTTGGGGGACGAGTTGGGCCAGAATAGTGGACTGGAGGAGAACAAGTCTGCATATCTGGATATTCAGCATTTCGGCTTGCTAACTTCTCATTTAAAGTCCATCCGTCTATTTCTTAGAGGCTCGTTTGAAGTTTCTTGTGTTCATCAGGGAATACGTGTTGTAAATAACTATAAGAGACCTAAAAGAAAAATAAATATATTTCTAAAATAATTAGAATTACAAAAATATTCATTATATCCCCAAAATTCTTTAATTTTACAATTTGGTCAAACTAAGCCCATATTTAAATTGGGTCATCTAATCCCAATAAAATATCTTACTTTTCAAAATGACAAATCTAAATTGATTCTTAGGCCCATATACTAAGATGAAAAAATTACGAAAACCCCCTTAAAGACAAAAGTCATTCATTTTTTGTTAATATGAATTTCACAGATTTAAAAATGGGGGGGGGGGGGGGGGGCCTAACAGAGGGGTAGAGAGATTATCCTTGAAGAACTCTCTCAATTCTTTCTTTCTTCTCCTGTTTTCTACCTTGTTTTTTCAGCCGAGCATAGTGTTCTGCTTCTTCTTTAATTTTTTTTTCTTTTCATTTAATTTCCTAAAGTTTTTATCTTATACTTTATAATAAAATTAGATTAGTCACCAAACAAAATAGCAAGTGGCGGCACCACTTAAGAGAATTTTCTCTGAAAATTTGATACCTAGGTACAGAATTCCAAAATTACAACATAGCCCCCCAAAGTTTCCCTATTTACAAAATGATCACAAAAGTTTTCAAAATTATATTTTGACCCGAATATCATTTTAAGTTTTCTTACTTTACTAATACCTAAGTATCACTCAAAATTAACGTCCTTTTATTTTTCAGACACACAATAATTATTTTAGACAACTCGAAAAAAAAAACAAATACAGGATATTACATTAGTCCAGGTGTGTTTAATAACACAATCAAGCACTTAAAACTTAAAGTTTTCAATTAAATTTGTTTGATAACCTAAATTTTGTATCATTTAAAAAATTAATTCATACAAAAAATAGACAAAAAATTTAAGTCAGGGTGGACTTACTTAATGCTGATCACTTAATTCTAAGTGAGATGGTTAAAAGTTATCTAACATATTTTTACATAAAAAATTAATTATTCCCATGATGCCGCTTCAATTAATTTGTTGGCAACACTGCTTCCAACGCACTACAACCACCAGTACAACCATTATTTCATTTTACTACCACCACCATAATTATCATGACCTAGCCACTATCACCACCACCATCACCTCGACCATAAGGACACCGCCACCTCCACCATACCGTCGTTGTCGTCACCATATCCATTTTCGACAAAATTATTTAAATATCCATTACCTACAACCACTGTCATGACCGTCATGTCGCCGCCTATCGCTATCAACACAATTATCAACACCACGTCTGCACACACCATTGACACCTTTTCGCCATCGCTGCCACCGCCAATATTACTCCATCATCACTACCACCACCACCAACACGATTTTAGCCCCTCAAAAAAGTTATAAAGTACATAAACAAATGCATAATTTTGATAAAATGGATAAATGTGTAAATAAAAAATTATTAGACATCTGCTTTTGGTTTACCAAACATGTTAACTTTTTTTTCAGTAAAAATTCAGTCGTTTAAAGTTCTCAATTTTACAAATTCAGTGTTTAACTTTGAGTTAACTACACGGTTGACCACTGTACTATTAGGCAAATTCCACTGACCACTGGATATCGATTTGTGTCATAGTAACCACTAAACTTTGAAATTCGTTTCAATCAGGTCATTCTGTCAATTTAAGTCCGTTTATTTAGGGGTACAACCGTCCATTCACTGTTCACCTTCTTCTTTCTTCTTCTTCTTCTTCACCTTGCTTTCAACCCAATCAACAGTGGCGCATGATGCAACCACTGTTATTTTACCTTAAGAGTTTGCTGCAACCACTATTTATTACAACATCAGATCAATAGGAACTGTTTATTACCCTAAGAGATTGCTGCACAACAATGGTGAGATACACTAATATCCTTTATTCTTCTTCTTCTTCTTCTTCACCTTGCTTTCAGACCAAAAAGGAATTGAAAATAGCAAATATCAAATCTGAGAAGTGAGAGCCTTCTCTTTGTTAAAGTTCCCCCCTTTCCTCTCATGGCTACACTCCAACTCAGAAACCCACCTCAGCTTGTTCCTTCCTCTTCGTCCTCAACTGGGTTTTGCCAGAATGCCGCGCTGTCTTCACCTTGCTTCCGTCATGCGATTTGCTGCACTTACAGCTCCTCTTGGATTAGGAGGTGGACTATAATAACGATTAAAGAAAGCTTATTGGGTCCTTCAACAGACAACTTATAAGGGAAACGAACTCTGAAACTGTTACAGTAGTAGGAAACTCGATGGGACCCTTGAACTACTAACCAAAACTTTCCTTGTTAAGCTAAGAGTAATTTCAAATGCATCACCGTAAACATCAGCTAGTAGCGATTGAGAATATGTGGAGAAAGGGCGAAGGGGGAGAGGATTAAGAAGTGGGAAATGAGGGAAGGGGTTGTGTCTCCTACCAGCCATCCAAGCCCAATATAATCCATCTTCAGCTGGGGCTTGGGCTTGTCAATTGTACTCAAAGGTGAGTGATGACTTCTTGCTATCGGACAGTGATGACAGTGAGGTGCTGAGTCTTAAAAACAAGTGTCTCTCTCTGTCCTCACTGTGTTGCATCTTGGGTGGTGTGGGTTTTTAGGGTTTTAAGGACGGAGAGGAGAGGGGCAGCAATTATGAGACACTGGACCAGTGGGTGCAGGCCATAGGAGAGAGAGAGAGGGAAAAGAGAGAAAGAAAAGGGAAATTCATAAAGATTAGCGTAAAAAGACCAATATACCCCTAAGTAACCTAACGCCGTCAAGATTAATTTAACGGAGTGGCCTAATTGAAACGAATTTCAAAGTTTAGTGATTACTATAACACAAATCGATGTCCAGTAGTCAAAATGAAATTTGTCTAATAGTACAGTGATCAACCGCGTAATTAACTCTTTAACTTTTTCAACACTTAAATTTCAGTTTTATCAAACAACCTCTTACTTGATCTAATTAAGGTAAAACTTGAATACAAGTACTTATTTTATGTTTTATGCAACGCCAACCAATTGAAGTATTGAAGTTTTGTTTTTATGTCATAACGACTACGTTCATTTTTTTACACACACACATTTGACAATTTAACACATATTTTCTATGTAAAGTTAACCTATTTAAATTTAGTTTTATGTTACGATTTCTTGGTTCTTTTTTGTCGTAAATATATATTTGTAAATTTTACGCGCGCGTAGTAATACAACACAACTCATAATTGAACATTTTTGCCTAATGTTAACAATCTTTAGAAGGTTTTAGCTTTTATTTTATGTATGCCTGCTCTAACTTTCTTTAAGAAAATATCCTAGATCCGACCTTATTTATACTTGTTTACGACAGTAAAAGTGACACGTCCGATCAGTTTGGCACAAAGAGTAAGCTACATAGAATAAGACTTTGAATATTTACCTCTTCTGCCACTAAAATCATGTACCATAGTCATTTGGAATATTGCTCTTCTCAAAGTTTAGGAAAAATTGCAGAAACCACCCTTGTGGTTTGGGCCTTTTGCAAAAAAAACCTTGCCGTCACAAAAGTGACAAGAAGACACCTAACTTTACAAAGGTGTTCTATCATAAAATTTCCATAATGGAATGATGAATATGTCTAAATTACCCCTTTATATAAATTCAAAATGCATCAAAAATTTTCATTTCTAAGTTGTGGCTTCGAAAGGCATAAAAAATTGGTGGTCAACCTGACTCTACCTCGGTTAATCTCAATCCAAAGACATTAGAAGATTTAGTTTTTTTTTTGTGTGGTAGATGCTAGGCTTCTGGTTGGCTCGATTGCGGCGACGCAACAAGTTGCTGGGTTCTTTCGCGGCGGGACTGGCAGCGACGCAGCAAATGGCTGGGCTTGATCGCAGCGAGACTGGCAGCGACGTAAGTGGGGATTGATTGAGCTGTCTCGAACGGTAACAACACCAGATGCGGCTGATTTACCCGAATTGGACAAACTCAGATCTAGGGTTTTAATCGCACGATGCGATTTGAAACCATAGATCTTAGTTCGTGCGATTAGGGTTCGGTGTGACTTGTTGTGCGAGTAGGGTTCAGTGCGACTGGGCGGTAATGGCAACTGCGAAATTGGGCGGTGATGGTGGCGGCGGGATTAGGTAGGGCTGTTGGCAATGACGGGATTGGATGCAGCAGTTGGTGGCGGCGAGATTGGCTAAGACAGATGGTGGCGGTGGTTGTAGGTGGCGTAGGTGACAAACGGCGTGGTGGAGGTGGGATTGTGAAGGGGCTTATACCGCTGGTGCGAGGTGATGGGGCTGGCGGCAGCGTAGGCGCCCAAGGTGGGTGGTGGCAGATGAGGCGGTGGTGACTAGGGTGTCGATTGGCAAAGATGACGGCTAAGGTTAGGTTTTGGTGGAATTGGAGAGTAGTTTGTAACTTGTTTGGGAGAGAAAAAAAGTGAGGGTATTTAGTCTTTTTAAGTATAAATAATTATGAAACGCATTTTTCAAGAACGTGAAGAACACGCTTCATTAATTTAGACGATTTGTCTAACAGTTGCAACAAAATAAGTACTAGAGGGATGTCTTTGTAACTTTTGTAACGGCAGGGGTGTTTTTGCAAAAGGCCCAAACAACAAGAGTGGTTTTTGCAATTATCCCCAAAGTTTATCGTGGACAAAATCGTAAAACTTGGTACTAGCTAGTAATCCCAAGTGTATATACGTGGGAGATGATCTTTTATTATACATCATCTATACTGTAATAATTTTAGCGACAAAAGATTGTCCCAAAAAAGAAATGTTGATGTTGCTAAAAATTATAATAACAATAACGGTGCATAAATACTTTATAGGTGAAAATTCTAATCCATATATAGTCACCAAAACAGGATCGGCAATATCTTGATCTGTGGACCTGGGATTTATAGTAGGAAGTGGTTGCCTGTCCCTTGCATGTGAAGCAAACATGTCAGGCATAGCAGGGCCAAAAGGAGACAGGAGCCGCTCATCATCCTTGCACTGAAAGCAAGGCAGGAAGGAGACTGATGTGTTGATTGATCCAAGTGACCCTTTGGGCTTCCGAATAAATTTCAGGTTGGTGAAGAGTTCCAAATTAGGATAAATTCAACTTCGTTTTCGGAACCTTGTCCCATTTCAATTTTGTTTGTTTAGCAAAATTGTTATATCTATTTTTGGATAATGTTGAAAAAAAATTCCATTTTAAATATTACTAGTAATTTTAATGTTTGGTTGATGACTTTGAGTTTAACATTAAAGTTGTTTTGGTTATTGAAGACAAATATGAACATATTTTTTATGGAAAAAATTACATATAGAACCACATTTTTAAAATTAAACGGAAAGTCATTAACCGAAAGTTAATTGACTATGTTTCCTATATCAGAATTGATAAAGACCAACTATATTTCAGAAAAAGAAGAGAGCGAGGATGGTATGGTAGGCTTGGAGAGGAATTGTGAGGTTAATTGTTTAGTTTTGAAAAGTGGTAGGACTTTCAGTATAAAAATGAGATTGTAAATTTTTTTGAAAATGAATAAACAAACAGAAACTTTTAGTTACTCTAAAATACAAATCACTTTGTGTTTAAAGGAAGTGAATAACCCGTGGAGTGATGGCTTATGTTATTCCTCGTCACATTCATAAACTAATCCATGCATTACTTCCAATGTTGTATACCATGTACCAAGTTGCACAAATAAACTGAGTTCAAATATGTAAATGGAAAGAATCAATTAAGACTTCACCAAATTAAAGTTCTGATATCATGTTAAGTTATCAGTTCCTTTAAAAGTTTAATCTATTAGAGAATGAGCCGAATAATGTATATCATTCTTTAACAAGTAAAATTGAAACAAATTTGAAAACAGTACTCACGCGCGCACACAAATACATGCACCATCATTTGTAATTACGTTAATTTCGTGGAAGTTCGGCCAAATGAACTGTATAAGAATGAAGATCGGATTAATCATAAAACCTCTTTTATATATATATATGGGAAAAGCGAATATGTTGCTAGCCTTAGACAAGTTGCATAAGACTAGTGGCTAAAACGACGTCGTTTTGGTTCATTTTCATTGATTTCCTTCTTCTGTTTTTTTTTTCTTCTCCCCATAACACTCTCTTATCAGATTTCCCACACGGCCACGACACACAATCACCCCATCACCTACCACTGTCGTCGGCCGGCCACCATAGCCGGCGATCCACAACCCCTACTATCCCAAACCACCACCGCTACATAGACCCACCACCGTCGATATATTTTTCCCTCGGCATCAGATTACGCAACTGACATCTGCTTTGCCGCCGGCCATCATCTGTCGTCACTAACACCTCCATCTCCTGCCGGCATCCACTTCCGCCTCCTACCTATGACCTTCACCTTTTGCTCCATGTACCTCCACCCCATGGAAACATTCAACCGCAACATCACATGATCATGACCATATCACAAAACCAACCACCACAAACCAATCACAACCCCTCTTCTAAATTTCAGAATTTTAGGGAAGGATTCGTTAATTTAGAATTAAATTTGTTCAATTGGAAATATGTTGATTTAATCGTCAGCGAGTTTCTCAATTAAGTGGTCTACTGCAGCGATCGGTGGTGTGTTGCTAGCATCGGAGGTTGACGATTGGGCCAGGTGTGGCTGCTTATGTGATGTGAGAAGAGAAAGGGCCAACAGTGGTGGGTTTTTGTATGGTGGTATTTGTTTGTGATGGTAAGGGTGGTAGGCCATCGGCGATGGAGGCCAATAGAAGCCAGAGGACAGCTAGCGTCGGCGACGACAACGGAGGCCGTAGATGGAAATGGCACAATCTGAAGGATCAGCAGCGACGTGGGTCTCTGCATACTGGTGGTTGTTTGTGATGGTGAGGTGACGGTGGTGCGTTGTTGGTCTGGAGGTTGGCCGCCGATGACAGGATGATTGTGGGCCGATCTGATGAATAAGAGAGAGAATGACGATGAGAGAGAAAAACAGAAAAAAGAAGAGTGAAAAAGTCGTGCAAAACTACGTCGTTTTAGCTACTAGCCTTAGGTAACTTGCATGAGGCTAGCAACGTATTCGCTTTCCCCATATATATATATATATATATACACACACACACACGAAATCGGATTTTGCAACTGAAATCACATGAACAAATAATACGCAATACACACACACACACACACACACACACACATATATATATGCGAACTTATGTGAGCACATGCTAGCGTTGTATGTATTATGCATGTGCTAGCGTTGTTTGTTTGAGAGCGTTTGATACAAGCTTCCAACCTTGCCGTTTTTCCACAATTTCAGTTGCAAAAAATAAATTTTAACCCTGGACCAGAAGATCCCTCCATATTATACGACCAAGCAAACCATATCAGTACGCTCATATGGGATGGTGGAGTAAGATACTTCTTTTATTAACTTTCTTATTCTTACGAACGTTGTATACAATTTGTTTTGCTTAAATTATATTTATTAATTCGTAGGAAAGAGCAATTCTCAACACAGTAGAAGTATCTGATAATTTCAAAGCCTGAAAATTGAACAAATACCAGAAAAGATTAGTGCATGGGATTGGGCTTGGGATTTTCACGCATGGGCAGATCTTTCGACACCTTGACCGACACTTAATAGGTGCCCTTGTTGAAAGGTGGAGAACTTCCCTCTCGGAGAGATGACAATTATCCTAGAAGATGTAGGGTTCATCTTAGGGTTACCGGTGACGGGGTGACTAGTAATTACTCCTCCGTCTGAAGCAACGAATAAGAGAACCGTTAGGAACTTCTTCACGTCGATACCTGAGGAACAATTTAGCACTGGTGGTATAAAGTTGAATTGGTTGGTAGATACCTACAAGATTTTGCCAGAAAACTACACGGGCGAGATGCTTGTGCTGTACACACAAGTCTTT
This sequence comes from Escallonia rubra, assembly GCA_033065855.1. Taxonomy (NCBI): domain Eukaryota; kingdom Viridiplantae; phylum Streptophyta; class Magnoliopsida; order Escalloniales; family Escalloniaceae; genus Escallonia; species Escallonia rubra. Next base: position 64,348 of record JAVXUO010002861.1, on the reverse strand, counting down.
CTCTTGTGGGTGATGGGGGCAATTTTATTCCCAACGACGTCGAAGAAAACGGTCAGCATGAAATATTTACCGTTGTTGGGTAACCTACAGGAGGTTGGGGATTACGTACCTGTACCGAGCATTGCACAAGGCAATGAGGCCAGACTCCAAAGCTATATGTGCATGTCTCTCTCTATTGCAGGTATATTATATAAATCTTGATTACGTGTTCAATTTTTTTTTTGTTGAATCGACAATAAATTTTGACGATACTTTATATAATTTGTATTTACTCTCAAATGTGGTCTTATGAACACCTTGCTACCGACGCACCCAGGCGTAGGGACGAAACCGATAATGTGTGGCTTCGGTTGTGTGCCTGGGAGTACAGCCACTACCCGAGAAGAGACGATCCCCATCACAACATTACGTACTATCGGAGGGAGCTCGACTCGCTATTTCCGGGCTAGATGCGTTGGGCACCGTACAAACGTTTGACGCGACGGGTGAGAGAGTTGTTCGTTTTCACGCTATCCGGGTTGCAATGCACACCCCTGATCCATTTCGAGGTTACAGAGTGACAGGTGCCAGATCGCGCAATGCACCATTTTGACTGCCTACAGGGGTTGCCAGTCGATGCCCCAGATATGGGGGTTAACAGGAACCCATCGGGTGTCGGACGGTTTGGCAAGGCGAATGCGCACGACTTGTGCGCACGAGAAATTGAGGGTTGGAATTCCTGGCAGGACACGCTAGCGGCCACTGTGTCGGAGCCTGACCCTATGATCAGCATCGAACAGTACAATGAGTGGTACTACCGCATCACCTGGAGGAGAGTAGCCCCAGTAAAGTTTGAACGTGGGGAGAAGTACCACTCTAGGGGTCAAATCGATTAGCATATGGCATATGATCTGGTAAGTTGCCCAACAAGTGCTTTTAATTGAATTTGATGATTCTAAGTGTGTGTTTGAAGTTACTTATTTATTATCTCTTTGGATGTAGGTTAATGCCTCGTTCGCCTTCTTCCAGAAGTTGAGCGAGCGGAATGATCTGGTGGATGCAATGGGCGAGGAGCTTTGCCAACAGGCTGAAGCGTTGGCGTTTGGCTGCGGGAATTTTTTACGCTAAGCATCGGGACAGCCTTTGGGCGTCAGCCCGAGAATGGGTTATCCGGGGTGGCAGCCCCCTTATGTGAGCGAAGGATATGATGATCCTTCAGGACAGACTTCGGGGGTGAGCTAGGGATATGGTGGTCCCTCTGTATCGGGAATGGGTGGTGATTGGGGACCGCCAAGCACCATGGGACAGGCTCAAGCGTCTTGGGAAGAGTACAGTGCGCCCTCGTTCTCTTTGCTTCCGGACTCAGAACCCCAACCCCTCTCTCAAAGTCAAGTCATGTAGGACTGAGGTTTCAAAAATATTAGTCTATTTGAGACACTGCCCATTATCCCATGGGCGGGACCATTTGTTGCCCCCGAAGGAGAGCAATATCCCCCGGTCGACCCCCAAGGGCAATATCGCAAAGGGCATCCATTAAAGCCCTTAAAGGCGCATAAACGCCAACTATCCGAGAGCGTTATTTTAGCAGGGCCCCCGAGACAAAGCATTGTATAGTGTGGATCACCCAAATTTAATGGATTACTATTGCTCGTGGGGAGAAATGGCCTCGCTGGCTTCGGGGGATTGGTTAGACAACGGTGTCATCTCGACCTATGTGAAGATTCTGAAGTAAAGGGGTCGGGAGCGGCTGAACGAGTATTTGCACGTTTTTATGGTGGATGCTTTTTTCATTGCCTCCTAGTATCTGAATGGCGTGAGTGGGTCGATCTAAGGGGGAAGAAAAATTTGAGCGAGTGGAGACCGTCCGCTAATCTACGAGCGTATCTTACTGAGGATAGTCCAGTGAGCGCAAGGGTTGCCGTCGTGTTTCTAATCCCATTTTTAGGGGAAAGCCACTAGTACTTGGTTTGATATGAACCAACACATAAAATCGTATCAGTCATCGACAGTCTCCACGACGATACCATCAAGATGCCTGTGTTGCGGATGTACAAAGCCCAGTTGGATGCTATGGTAATCTTACGATTGTTGTTTAATGCTTATTGTAACTTGCCAATTGTAAATGTTAACTCGTGTCTTACGCCGTTTTCTGTTTCTCGCATAATTTATTTTGTGCCATGGTCCACTCTATCCATGATGTAAGAATACCGGCGCGGCCAAAGCTCCAATTCCGATTGAAGAAGATGAGGCCCAAGCAACATAATACTTCGGACTGCGGCGTCTTCGTCTGCATGTACATGGATTACATTTGTCGGTCTGAGAGCCTCAAGGCGACCGTCTAGAATGAAGAATGCGTAAAAGGCTTTAGATATATGATAGCTTGGCAAATTATGAAAGGCCGGCCTAGAGCGGTTATGTTTATTGAAAATCCGTCTAAGGATAAGAATCCGGCTCAAAATGAGGACCCCAGTTGACATTGTGTTCCCAACCTATTCTGGTCGCATCTAAAGGCCCACTGCGGTCCCAATTTCCATGACACGTCCGCACAAGCAACATTCAATATTCAACGCTCACAACAGGTCAAAGCATGCACGCTCAAGTCACGTGCACTTCTCACTTTCGTTACGTTATTTCGTCACTAAGAAACTCATTTTCACGCGACGCCTCATCATGCTTCGACCGTCGCACATCGTCCGTCGGCTCGCCATGGCACTTGCCCTTGGGGTCGGCCTCGGCCTTCCCCATGGGGTCGGCCTCGGCCTTCCCCATGGGGTCGGCCTCGGCCTTCCCCATGGGGTCGGCCTCGGCCTCCCCTTGGGGGTCGGCCTCGGCCTTCCCTAAGGGTTGGCCTTTGGTCTCCATACTTAAAACCTTCATTTCTCTTTAAGGGACCATACATCACTCCGAGACCACGTCGCCCGGACATCACTCCGTTACGCCGTTGCCCGAACGTCATTCCGTGACGCCGTCGCCTGGACATCACTCCGCGACCCCCATTGCCCATCGTCTGGACGTCGTCTCCATGACCCCCGTCGCCTGGACGTCGTCTCCGCGACCCCCGTCGCCCGTCGTTCGGACGTCATCTCTGCGACTCCTGTCGTCCGCACCCACACGTTGTCTCTGCGACCCTCGTCGCCAGTGCCCGCGCACCGCACCATCACACTTCATTGTGCCCATGCGCCACAATCATGTTATATGCCCCCCGGGCACCACACTCATTCACTACACCATCCGCACCTTGCCTTGGTCGTGGAACATGCTTCGACCCACTCTCCGGAGTGCGCAGCATCCCGCGGGGATAGTCGACTCCTCTGGGACACTATCTCCGTCAGGGAGCTTTTTAACCCCACTTCCGCCAGGTAGACGGCTCCTCCGGGATGCTACCTTGACGCGCTCCCCAAGGAGTCACCCGCAGAGATAGGCAACTCCTCCGGGACATTATCTCCGCCAGGGAGCTCTAAGTGCTCCGGCACGAAGATTCCCCTTCCGCTAGGTAGACGGCTCCTCCGGGATGCTACCTCGGCCTGCGGAATAGGCGACTGCTCCAGGACACTATTTCCACCAGGGTGTCTGCGTGACTGGCCTACGTGCTCCGGCACTGGGGGCTTTATCAGCACCCCTAGGGACTATGACCCCCCGGGTCACTCCGAGACAGGAGCAGGTCTTCGGAGGGCATCGCGCCTAGTCCGCCTGGCAGTTGGGCACCGGGTCTTCCCCACTGCTGCCAGGCCTGTGGGACTCTGTAAGGGCTTGGATTGGTGGGTAGATCAATGGGGTTCTCTGGCCACACCTACGCTGTGGGAGCCAGTTTTTTCAGACAGACAGAGCGACGTTGTGAGGAGCAGGCCGGGTGAATATGCGATCCGACAGTTCGTTGAGCACCGACACCCGTGGAACCCCCGGTGAAGTGTCATTCCCGGGGAGAGCCACGTGTCGGTTAATGATGTCATCATCTCAATCTCTATAAATAAATGTCTTATAAATTCATTCGGGACGAAACTCTCACATTTTCACTTTCTCATTCTAGAATCCTAGAGAGAGAAACATACAAGACCCTGACTCTGGACCTAAGCATCGGACTGTGACTGTCGTCGTGTATTCACCCTGCGCCATCGGCCTCACAGCACTGCCACCTTCAGGCTCTGTCCGGAAATCCGTTGATCTCTGCCCTTGTTCCACCCTTGCTGTGTCCCACATCAGTATACTTGGCATCTGACTCAGACTGCATTCCTTGTGGCACCTCCACGTCGACTGCGAACCCACTTTCCTTGGCATCATTTTGGCGACTCCGCTGGAGATGTGGGCATCGCAGTGCAGTTCGTCCATTGCCCGACACACCTAAGCAACCATGCCTCAGCAACACAGGGACACCAGGACTACCAGCCAAAGTCTCAACCCAGCCATCCAGGAGGAACATCACCTCGAGGATCAAGAAGAAACCAGCCACAACCAACTCCAGTCTCTCCCCGGGATGGATGCACCCAATGTGGCCGCGATCGTCAATGCCACAATCTAACACCTTACTCCTACCATCACCGAGTTTCAAGACTCTCAATCTTCTCTCATGGCTATCATCTTAGAAATGCAAAAATCAATCCAAGTCTTGACTTCACAATCGCCGACTTCTCGAAGCCTCAGAGCTCCGCACCCTGTGACCGCTACTCACCCCTTGCCACCTCAAGCTTTGGGGTTAGCCCTTCCTGTTCAGATACAGCCTTCAGGGCCTGGGCCAGTGCTGGACACTGTTCAGGTCCCAGTGTCGCGACCACCGCTGCCTTGGTTCTCCGGGCCCTCGACAGTAGGACTCACGACACCTTAGCCCCCGGTGCCACGCCTTACCCTTGCTCGAAGAACTTTGGACTCACGAATCAGTTGAGATGGATCCTAACCCGAACATAACCAGCCGAAACCTAAACACAAGTCATTCCCCCTGCTTACTCCAGTCGACCCTTCCTGACGACCGGCCTCCGGCCGCTGACACTACCCATATGCAAACCATACCCCAACAAGTTGCTCCCCACCACCAACCCCTCTCTACCATCGTCAACCCCTCGAGTTCGCCTTCCCCGACAAAATTGCATCTGGCAAGCTCAAACTCTAAGTGAGGGACATGTGAACCAACTGCCCAAGCCTTGGCCTGCCGTAGTGCATTTTCATACTTGTTTTTTTTTCTTCATTTTGCAAAGTTTCTATGTACGCCGTCCCCATGTACCAAGGAATGTTGCCTATCTTTCGATATCTATGAAGTTACATTTTCCAGACCTAGAAAATTTTCAAGCTACATTACTCTTGCATAAGTCTACTGACACCACCCTTGATGCCATCACCCACCCCTTTGGAAGCTTCACATCTTCCCAACCCCTTCTGCCTCACACTGCAATGACTTGGTACGTAGTGCGTGGGGTGGCTCGAGCCACGCTACTACGGTCGCATCATCACCCCTCATTCACTTTTTTTTACACTTTGAAAAAAAAAATTGCAGCCGGTCATCGATGATCACCCTCAGCAGTCTCTCTGGGCACCCTTGTCTGAGCTCAACACTTAGAAAAATTTTCAACAAAATTTTTCACGCCCTATCTTCATATGCTCCTTCCAACGCTCGGGAAAGCTTCTTAACCCTTAATAAATTTTCAAAATTTTCTCACCCCCTTCGCCCTCATCCTTCTCACCCTGCCTGCTCCCGGTCGGGTCACCACCCTCTCAGCCACGTTCTACATTTAAAAAAAATTCAGAAAATTTTTCATCTCCCTCAACACCCATCACCCCATCACCCTTTCCCCACTTTTTTTACACACTTTCTCTCTATCTCTTTCTCTCTATTTCCTTATGGGATAATTCTCATGCATCCCCCCCAAACCCATCCTTCTATCTTCTTCCTTGGGGCAAAAAAAAAATCAAATCAGAAATCAAATTCAAAGAAACCTCATTTGGGGGCAGGATCCACCCGCGAGACCCGCCTGACCCATGCCCCGACCCGCGCTCCATTACTCTCTCTTAGTCTTGCGCCTAGACCAACCACCCGTTAACCGAACCCGACCCACCCGACCCGCGTCCCTCCCCCAAACCCTAATTTTCCCTTTCTCTTTCTCTTCTCCATGCGCAGCCGCCGCCCTCCTCTCTTCTCCTTGCGGCGCCGCACCTCGGCCGACAGCCCCCTTTCGCCGAACGACCCCTTCTACCCACCTCTCTTCTCTTCTCCCTTCTCTCCCCCGCCCATCGGCCACCCGCGGCACTCCGCCGTCGCCGCCACCCCCTTTTTCCCATTTATTTCCCTTTCCTCTCCCCTCCTCCCCCTTTTTCCCCCGGCCTCCCCTCGGCCTCGGCCCCCTCCCCTTCCCTTTTCCCCCTCGCCCGTAACCCGCCCTGCACCGTGCGGCCTCAGCCTCGACCAATAACCTTGGTCGACCTCGGCCTCGCGGCTTTGGTCGGTCGGCCTTGGCCCTCCATCCCCATACCCTCCCCCTTACCCCATGGCCATCCTCTATGCCACCCATTTCGGCCTTCCCCACACCAAGGCCACCAACCTTCAACCACCTCTACATCTCTCATTTCCCTTCATACCCACGACCATCCACATCGGTCACCAAACACACCATCTCTTCCAACCCACTCGACCAACCCACCACATCTGCCCAAGGCCGACGTTGCCTCTAACTTCGACCCCTCACCTTCACACCACAGTCGACCCCTTCGACCGATGAACCACCTCATCCCACTCTTCAACGCCGACGACCGAACACCAACACCATCACCGCCACACTTTATTATTTTTTTTGCAACATAGATCGACGTGCATTGCCCGCGCCCATGTACCCGTCGTGGACTGCCCCCGCATCGCGACGTTCGACCGCGCCTTTGTCGCGCCCCTCATGACGATGTCCCTTGACATCAAATAACTTTGGTAGGTGGTGCGCGAGGTAGCTCGAACCACCTACTCCTACTCATTGTTCGACGTTCGTCGTCTGTCGCCTGGGCGCTGTCTCCGTGACCCCCGACGCCAGCGCCCGGTCGCCATTTCTGTGACCCCCATCCCCAGCGCCCGTGCTCCGTCTCTGCGACGTTCGTTGCCCATCACCCGGGTGACGTCTCCACGACGCTCGTCGTTCGTTGCCCAGGCGCCGTCACTGCGACCCCCGTCGCCAGTGCCTGTGCGCCGTCTCCACGACGTTTGTCGCCCATCGCCCGTGCGTCGTCTCCGCGACCCTGGTCGCCCATGGCCCGGGTGACGTCTCCACGATGCTCGTTGTCCATCGCCCGGGGGCCGTTTCTGTGCCCGCGCCCCTGGACCCTATCATCATGCCCTTGTCTCAACCCCCAAGCATTCCAAGGTTTCAGTAGGTGGTGCACAAGGTGGCTTGAGCCACCTACTCTTCACCTTCGTCATTTAGAGACGACATTAGCTACTCTACGGCCAAAGAACATAAAAAACTCTTCCAAGTGTTTATGCGTGCGGCGCCCGCTCGGGTTGCCCCTCTGCGCACACCACACGCAGGGGGCTTATGTTCCCAATATATTCTGGTGGCACCTAAAAGCCCACTGGGGTCCCAATTTCCATGACATGTTCGCACAAGCAACATTCAATATTCAACGCTCACAACCGGTCAAAGCGTGCACGTTCAAGTCACGTGCACTTCTCACTGTCATTACATTACTTCGTCACTAAGAAACTCATTTTCATGCGACGCCTCATCACGCTTCGACCGTTGCACATAACACATCGTCCGTCGGCGCGCCATGGCACTTGCCCAAGGAAATTGGCCTTGGCCTTCCCCTTGGGGTCGGCCTCGGCCTTTAGAGATGTCAAACAGGCCGGGCGGCCCGCGGCCCAGCCCGACCCGGCCCTGTTATGAACAGTGTAGGCCCGAAATTTTAGGGCCTTGGACCTAGGCTTGGACCAGGCCAAGGTTTCAGAAAAAATAGCCCGGCCTTGAAAAAGCCCAACCCCGAAACTGGCCCAAAATTGGCCCAAACTTGGCTATATTCCCCACTAATTCAAAAAATTCCACTTTTACCCCCCCCAACAACTATATAACGGCTAGTTTGGGGGGTATTTTGGTCCAAGTTAACTTTTCAAAATCTTTTAAGGTTTTTTACACTTTTGCCCTCCCCAACAACTATAAACGGCTAGTTGTTAGGGGTATTTTGGTTTTTTGTGAACTTTGAAAAATCTATAAATTCACACCCTTCGTTTCTAATTTTTCACACCAATCTTCTTACTCTCTCTTATCTAAACATTCTACATTTCTACAAGCTTTGCTACTATTTTTCTATCAAATTATTACTCTTGCTAATTACTACTCTTGTTTATTAATTAGTACTTTTGCTAATTACTACTCCTGTTTACTAATTACTGCTCGTGTTAAATTCTAATTACTAACTATTCCTCTTATTCATTTGTTACTCTCTAATTATTTTGTTTACTAATTAGTTTACTATTACAAAGTTATTTTTAATTACTAACTCCGGCCAATTTTGAATTACTAATTACTCTTATTCCCTAGTTACTCTTCAATTCTTTTTAATTGTTATTTCTAATTACTTATTACTGCTCTAGTTTTATTTTTTCAATATAGTAAAAACGTTTAGCGTCAAATATGTCTGGACTACTAAAGAAATTCAGGTGTGGATCATCATCACGAAAAATACCACCACCAGGTCAAGCACCACTACCAGCACAAACACCACCACCACGACCATCACGAACACTAATTCAAGCACCACCACAACCATTTGTTGTTCCTGGACGAATGAGCTATAAACTTTTATTGGCGCCATGTAGCAAAATCTGGAACATTTATTTAATGATGAAAGTGAGTTCAAGTATATCTTCCCCTTTCCCTTGTCTATATGTTTTGCCAAATTAAAATCCTAGTTGCGGCCATGATTTGTAAAGAGGCTCCGTCTAACAAATGACAATGGCTCGATGACTAGACAAAATGTTAGTGATCAGAAAAATAAAAAAACATGATGTTAATATTGTAGATAATAATGTTTCGAGATTTTTAATATGAGTTAATGATTCCGACGATTGCAACCTCTTTGCAGTGGTCATGGTTTTACAATAAAGATAAAGATGTGTATAGAAAAGGAGGAAGTAGACAAACTAATGAGAGAGTCACCCATGTTTAACTGCTAGTGCCCCTCTTGTGTAACGGGAACTGTACTACAACGTCAGTGGGGAACCTCTTACACTAGTTTCATTTGGCGATTGAGGCTTTTGATGTTGCTCCAAGTCTCCAACCATTTAATTTATAAATGTGAATAACAACAAGTTAAGAATAGGGAAAAAAACCAAATTTTTTTTTCTAAAATATTGGGCCTAGGGCCAGGGCTTGGACTAGGCCCAAGTATACCAATTTTTAAGCCCAGCCCGGCCCGATTTTCACTTCTTCTTGCCCGGCCCCGACCCGATTTCGTTGGAGGCCCGCTGGACTTGGGCTGGGACAACCCAAGCCCGGCCCATTGACATCTCTATCGGCATCGGCCTCCCCTTGGGGGTCGGCCTCAGCCTTTCCTTGGGGTTGGCCTTGGCCTCCCCCTAAGGGTTGGCCATTGGTCTCCATACTTAACACCTTCACTTCTCTTCAAGGGACCATACATCACTCCGCGACCACGGCGCCCGGACGTCACTCCGCGACCCCCGTCGCCGGTTGTCCGGACGTTGTCTCTGCGACTCCTGTCACCCGCACCCACGCGTCGTCTCTACGACAGTGCCCGCGCATCGTACTGTCACACTTCATCGCGCCCATGCACCACAATCATATTACATGTCCCCCAGGCACCACACTCATTCACCACACCGTCCGCACCTTGCCTTGGTCATGGAACATGCTTCGACCCACTCTCTGGAGTGCGCAGCATCCCACGGGGATAGTCGACTCCTCCGGGACACTATCTCTGTTAGGGAGCTTTTCAACTCTTCTTCCGCCAAGTAGACGGCTCCTCCGGGATGCTACCTTGACGTGCTCCGCAAGGACTCACCCGCAGGGATAGGTGACTCCTCCGGGACACTATCTCTGCCAGGGAGCTCTAAGTGCTCCGGCACGAAGACTCCCCTTTTGCCAGGTAGACGGCTCCTCCGGGATACTACCTCGGCCTGCGGAATATGCTACTCCTCCGGGACACTATCTCCACCAAGGTGTCTGCGTGACTGGCCTACGTGCTCCAGCACTGGGGGCTTCATCAGCACCCCTAGGGACTATGACCCCCGAGTCACTTTGAGATGGGAGTAGGTCTTTGAAGGGCAATCGCGCCTAGTCCGCCTGGCAGCTGGGCGTCAGGTCTTCCCCACTGCTGCCAGGCCTGTGGGACTCTGCAAGGGCTTGGATTTGTGGCTAGATCAAGAGGGTTCTCTGGCCACACCGACGTTGTGGGAGCCAGTCTTTCCAGACAGACAGAGCAACACTGTAAGAAGCATGCCGGGTGAATATGCGATCCGACAGTCCGTTGAGCATCGATACCCGTGGACCCCCCGGTGACGTGTCATTCCCGGGGATCACCACGTGTCGGTTAATGACATCATAATCTCAATCTCTATAAATAGAGGTCTTGAGAATTCATTCAGGACGGAGCTCTCACATTTTCACTTTCTCACTCTAGAATCCTAGAGAGAGAAATATACAGGACCCTGACTCTGGACTTAAGCATCGGACTATGACTATCGTTGTGTATTCACCCTGCACCATCGCCCTCGTAGTACTGCCACGCTCAGGCTCTGTCTAGGAAGCCCTTGGTCTCTGCCCTTGTTCCACCCTTGTTGTGTCCCACATAAGTATACTTGGCATCTGACTCGGACTACATTCCTTGTGGCACCTCCACGTCGACTGCGAACCCACTTTTCTTGGCATCACATTGTAACATTCGAATCAATTTTTTTAATAAATCTTGATTATTTTTATGAAAGCTGTCATTGGTTTGATTTGATTTGTGTTGAGATCAGTTGATTTGTGTTGAAGATGATTGATTTGACTGATTTGTGTTGAAATCAGTTGACATTTGTTTTGGCTTGATTTGATTAGATATGCTTTGAGTTGACGTATATATTTGGGTTTTTTGCTCTCATTGAGAATGGTTGAATGGTGGGAAACAAAATGGGGGAAAGTCCTATAAATTGTTTTTGCTGCGATAGCAGACGGTCATAGACAAAATTTGGTGTTTAGGGGCTATGTTGCGCCGTCCGCTACACAGTGTAGCGGACGTATAGAAAATAAAAAAATTTCTAAGTGTTGGAGTTTAGAGATTCTGCTGAACCGTCCGCTACACAGTGTAGCGGACGTGTAGAAAACAAAAAAATTTCTAAGTGTTGGAGTTTGGAGATTCATAGACCCAAAATTTTTCTAAGTGTTGAAGTTTAGAGTTACTGTTGCGCCGTCCGCTACACAGTGGAGCGAACTTGTAGAAAACAAAAAAATTTCTAAGTGTTGAAATTTAGTGATTCTGCTGCACGGTCCACTACACATTGTAGCAGATGCTCATAGACCCAAAAAAATTTAAGTGTTGAAGTTCAAAGTTACTGCTGCGCCGTCCGCTACACAGTGTAGCGGACATGTAGAAAACAAAATTTTTTCTAAGTATAGAGTTTAGAGATTCTGCTGAACCGTCCGCTACACTGTGTAGCGGACGTGTAGAAAATCAAAAAATTTCTAAGTGTTGGAGTTTGGAGATTCATAGACCTAAAATTCAGAGTTACTGTGTTAAAGTTCAGAGTTACTGCTGTGCCGTCCGCTACACAGTGTAGCGGACATGTAGAAAACAAAAAAATTTCTAAGTGTTGAAATTTAGTGATTCTGCTGCACCGTCCGCTACACAATGTAGCGGACGCTCATAGACCCAATTTTTTTTTAAGTGTTGAAGTTCAGAGTTACTGCTACGCCGTCCACCACACATTGTAGCAGACATGTAGAAAACAAAAAATTCTCTAAGTGTTGGAGTTTAGAGATTCTGCTGCACTGTCCGCTACACAATGTAACGGACGCTCATAGACCCCAAATTTTTCTAAGTGTTGGAGTTTAGAGATTCTGCTGCACCGTCCGCTACACAATGTAGCGGACAGAGAAGAACAAAAAAAAGATAAACTTAGATTTGATGGTTCTCAAAGGATTATTAGAAAAAAAACATTGCAGGCTCTCAAAAGATTATTAGAAAAAAATTACAAAAAAATTATTACAAAAGTCAAACAGACTTGATGGCTTATAAAAGATTATTACAAGAAAAATTCATTAGACTAAAGGTCCACTGCAGCTTCTTCTTCCTCATCTTCGGCGTCATCTTCTTCCTCGTCTTGCAAACCCCCTGGACTTATCCTCAGTGCCTTGTAATGGTTCAGCTTGTCATGGTCGTGTCATTTTGTTGCACAATGCACACCTTCTCAGCTTTTTAGGCTGAGTTGCTTGTTCAATAGAGCTTTTCATCCGCGTAGATCTCTTGCGACCTTTCATTTGCGATATAATTGAATCCAAAGGCCGGATATCATTCTCGTCTTCCTCCCCCGACTCGTCGTCTTCTGTTCCCGTTGTAGGCTTAGTGTCAATCGCATTGCTAACTGAAGCTACTTCCAACTTGTCGACGATGGGCTCTTGCTGCTGAGCTACCTCGAGGAGATGTTTATATCCGGCCATTGTAGCAGCACCTTTTACGGACAAACGGGTGAACATTGTCACCAGATGATTATACCGCAACGTCTCTGATTCTTCAAAGTCAGTATACGGGTGCTCCGGAAAGGCAATGGTACCGTTCAACCTGTTTGCACCTTTCGTCCACCGTGGCAGGACATATTTATCGGGGATTGTCCTGATATTCTTCTTGGTGAAAAATCGCAGAATGTGTCTACACAGGATGCCATGGAACTCAAACTTCTTGCAAACACATGTCACCGAGTCCGTCAATGTCTCATGGCTCACCTTATAAATTCTGCGCAACTTCTCAGGGACGAGGTCATTCACGAGCGAATAAACCTTGTACTCACGTGTAGACTTTTTTGCCACCCTGTTTATACTGTATCGTCCCGATTTTTGCAGCTCTACTTGGTATAGCATGAAGATATCCTTCGTATAGACTTTGGCACCGTTCAGCTCCAGTGGGGTCTCAAGCAACCTTCTCCTTTGTTTGTATGTGGTTGCAAAGTCTGTAGCCCTTTTTTTCACGAATAACGACGCAATCGCTTTTTGTGCGGATGTGACGAAACTCTTCAAATTGGTAGTTGTACCCACATAACTATCGAACATGGCATTCATAAATTCACTCCTGCCCGTCGTTTTCATGCCTGCAGAAAAATGCCTCCTCGTGTAAACGCCAATCCATTGCTCTTTGAGTTCGTACAAGTGCTGGAGCCACTAGTTGTCTTGCAATGAGTAATCCTCAACAAGCTTTTCCCACCTCTCCTCAAATTCCTCAATCGTTAACGACTTGTTAACGCACTTGTCAAAATCCTGTTTAAAGTCTGTATATTTTCATACACGTGATGCAGACGTTCACGGTATTTGTTGCTTATGTGCCAAGTGCACAAGTTGTGTCGAGTATCTGGGAAGACGGTAGCAATAGCCTTCTTCATTGCCAAATCTTGATCGACGATGATAACTTTGGGTGCTTTGTTATTCATGGCCTCCAGCCACGCCCTAAACAACCATACAAAAGAACTCTCGCTCTCGTCCCTTAACAAGGCGAACCCGAACATGATGGAGTGATAATGATGATTGATGCCCGTGAAAGAAGCGAACGACATCGAGTACTTGTTGGTACAACATGTGGTGTCAAAAGTCACGACATCCCCAAAATGCTTATAAGCTAGCCTCAAACGACCGTCGACCCAAAAAATTATGCTAACTCGATGCTCGTCGTCAAGTTTATAATCGAAGGTAAACTGCGGGTCCTCCATCTGCATCTGCTTCAGTAGGCTCATTGTGGATTGAGCATCATTGAGGTCATACGCGGCTCGTCTTTGGGTTCGGACCGCATTACGAACGCCTGTCGTGTTAAAGTTTAGATTCTGAATTCCTCCAGCCTGTTCAGCAAGAACATTAATCATCTCGGTAGGTCTTAGCCACGCATTGGTCATTGTCTGAATCAGGCTCCTTGCGACCTTACCCATCTTCTTGTGTTGAAGCATCTGACTCACCTTAGAAGGGGTTACTAACGGGTGATTGTGTGCCAGTTCCAGACTAGTAATAAGCCAATGATCTTGTTTGGGTTTATAGCTTACGAACATCTTAACCTGACAATTCGTGCTCGCAAAGAAGTCCCGTCTTCTACGCGAATATCCTATTTCGTCATCACTGTCATCATTGCCTACGCGTGTCTCATTTTGCAGTGAATTTCTGCCCCTATGACACTCGTATAAGCGAGAGCATATTTTTTTTGTTATGTTACTTGTTCTTGTAGTGTTTATTCTAATGCCAAAACCAATATCAATAAATACGCTCGAAAACATTCTTCGACTTCTTCTAATGTTTGAAATGTTCGTCCTAGATACATATCACTAGCATCTACAGGGGTGTTGGAGCTTGCCACGAAATTAGACATTGTGAAACAAGACCTATGTAGAAATAGATTACGCTTAACTATCAAATGACGTTTCTTAAACAACCTTCATGAATAAACCAATGTAGGATGACAAATATACTAAACATAATCTCAAAAGTGTCTCCAATTTAACAATTATTAATTTGTTGAATATATCAAATTAAAATTACTAAGATAAATAGACAAATTCATCATGCCAAAACACAACAAACATAATCTCCAAAAATTCGAATTTAACTATAATAAATTTTTTGAAGTTAACGAATTTCAAGAAATTCGAATTTAACCATAATAAATTTGTTTGAAGTTAACAAATTAGTTTCTTGAACATCACAAATTAAAACTACTTTAATGAATATAGTGATAAATCCCAAAGAAAACTATATATTCATCCAAAAAAAAAATTTATACTTTATCAAGTGTTCACCATTCACAAACTTACCTTACTTGAGAAAAGCTTGAAGCAAGTGTTAATCGAAGCTTGAAAGGAGCTGAAAATGGAAGCAAGTGAATCTCAAGGAGATGAAAATGCTAAAAGAGCTGAGAATTAGGGAACTTATGGGTATAGGTGCAATACTGTATGGTGGACATTATTGGGACAGCTCTGACGTGTGCAGAAATAAACGTATATAAATTAAGTGCCGTGTGTCAGTCGTGTCAGTCAAAAAGTCATCCGCTACACAGTGTAGCGGACGACTTCTTGACTGTCACATGTCAGGATAAAAAAGTTGTCCGCCATACAGTATAGCGGACAGAGGAGGAGGGGCAATCTGGTAAAAAATCATGTCCGCTAGACAGTGTCACGGACGTCTAACAGCTTTTAAAAAAACAAAGATCTGGGCCGTCCATCCTGAAAGGATGGACGGCTAGATCGCGCTAGCTAAATCTTCTATTTTGCTAGCGCTATCAACGAATCAGCTTCACATATATATATAATGAAGTGCAATCCGCTTTTTTTTTCATTTGAGTTCCATTTATATATATAATGAAGTGCAATCCTTTTTTTTTTTTTTTTTTATTTGAGTTCCATTTTTGTCACCATATATTTCAAGTATTGCTAAAACGTGTCATTAACATTGTAAGTAAAGCTCAAACATGATTCATTTTAAACCATGTGGGGCTGAGAGGTTTAAGCGAGATTGTGAAGGGCTTACCCGACATAACTTGATTGTTGGTCAATCTGGCTGCTGGCCAACAAACTTTAAAAGTAGCTTGACTAGGAAACTATAAGGGGATGTACGTTTACGTAATTTATTTTTGTGTTTTGTATTTTGTTTTTGCTTTTTAGATTTTAGTATTCAATTATAAAATCGAATTGTGTACTTTTAGTTTTTTCCGTATCTACTTTTTTCAGTTTTTTCAGTGCGTTTACCATTTTTATTTTCATTTTCACCAACTTTTTTGGATCAATTATTGTATGTTTAGCTTTTTCTACGCTGTTTGTACATATTTCTTCCCATTTTAACCCTACTCTTAACCTAACAAATTATTTTTATACCCTCCATTTATTTTCCCAACAACCCTCCATACTCACTTTTTTACTTCTCCTAATAAAGTCATCATTCAACACTACACAAATGTTTCCATGTAGGGCCCACCCCAACTCATACAGTTTGGCAATGTTACGTGGTTCCCCTCCCCCTTCCTTTTCTTTCTTGGGCCCACATCTGCGTCTGACTTCCCCTTCCTTTCTTCCCTGGGCCCACATCTGTGTCACTTCCTCTTCTCCTTCCCCTTCTCCTTCCCCTTCACCAGTTCCCCTTCTCCTTCTCTGTTCGTGTAATTCCCTCTCTCTCTTTTTCTTTTCTTTTTTATTCTTAACCTACCATAGGTGAAATGCATCCCAAATCAATCTTCGTGAGGCATTCCCTTCTTAACCTGTTCATGTGGCATCCCCTTCCCCTTCCCTGTTATTCATTGGAAAATGGAGGAGATACATGAGTGAGAAAGAGAGAGAGAGAGCGCGTGGCAGCAGAGGCATGGAAGATTAATGTGAACAATGGAGATAAGATTGGTATTCTCTGTGGAGCAATGGAAAAAGGTGAAAACACCCTTTTCATTTTTTTCGCTATTGTTTGGATTTTTTTTATCCAAAACGAAATTGAAAATATGGATTTTTTTTATCCAAAACACAGATAAGATTTTTTTTTCCATTATTGGAAGCCATTAGTCTCGCCACTCTTGTGTGCAAGGCAAGATTATATATAAATTTAATATGGATTAGCTCCCCCTTTTGCTTTAGTTTGCTAGCTTCCCCTTTTGATTTAATCCTTTCATGTATGTAAAATATCGAAATAGTAAAATAGTTCCGTACTATCAAGCATGGCCAGGAGGGTTAAATTATGATACAACATATTCTCCTCTTAACTAAAAAAAAATAAAATAAGGTATGCACTGACTGGTTGGCAAATGCATAAATTAACCATGGAGTCATAGTGTGACATCAAGAGGTTCGTGAGTTGAACGTTGAACCCACAATACTGGGATGTTCTATTTATAATGTGTTTGGATGAGGTAATTGAAGTGAGAATTTCACTTTTATAGAGGATCTAAAAATATATCACACCAAATTTCTTGTTTGGATTATGATGAGATGGACTTACCAAATTCTAGGAGGGATTAGACAAGGGGACTTGATGTGCTAAAATTTCCCGTAGGAAATAACCAGTTCAGACTAATTTTTTCCACAAATGTAGGGAGAGAGTGACTCTTTTTAGTCTCCACAGTTTTAGCTAACTTCTTCCATTACAAAAAGAAACTCTCTTTTATTAGTTTGTATCCGGACACCATAAAATAATATGGGTTCAATTTTTCAGATATAAATCCACATATAAAATACTTGCTTTTACAAAACCGTCCAAACCCTAAATTTGTAATTTCATAAATTTGTAAATCAGTGAATTTTAAAATGAATGGATTTTGAAATGCAAATTACTTTAAAGTTTTTCATCCAAACACACTTTTAATGTTCTGAGGAAGAAAATGAGTAAATACAACATCTTCATTCTGTTAATGCACAAATGGAAAACAATGGTGCATTGGAGAAAAAGTTATGGCTATGAAAGTCAAAGCAGTACTCAAAAATACAATAGGGTGTTGTTTGTAATTAAAGAGTTTTCAATGACAAAAAGAATTATATTGCTCACAACATTATGTAGGGCCGAATGCAGCAATTTTTTGTTGCATAATACCTGACACTCACCCCATAAAGGGTGATGTTAAAAAGAGTTAAATATTTTTTTTTCGTTAGCACAAAAATTTAATCATAATTAACAATAAGTAATTATAACATGTTACAGGTGCTGGCTTACCATGTAGTGTAGTTGACATGCAATAGAAACCAATTTTTTGTTGCATAATACCTGACACCCAGCCCCTAAGGGGTGATGTTAGAAAGAGTTTTGATTTTCTTTTGTTACTCATAATTAACGATAAGTTCTTATAACCTGTTACCGGTGCTGTAACAGCAACAGATTGGCTTAGACTTAACATGTAGAGTTGTTGACATGCGATAGAAACCAATTAGTATCCTCTTTTACAACACATATATTTCAATATGGAAGTGCCACTAAAGATACTTGAGCAACAAAAGACTGTCTTTACACCTTTTAGCAACAACGATGAAACATTTTAGCGGCAACCTCTTGTCGAAATAATAACTATTGCATGAGATGTTCAATGCAGAAGATCCTAATTCAACATTTAACGTGTTAAATGATATTTAAAGGCAGAGGCGCATCCAAGATCTCACGCTCGAGGGGGCCAAAAATTACGTCTAAAATTTTTAGTCGCCAGAGTAATAAAATTGATCAAATATGATCACATTTGGCGCAGCAAGGTAACATCAAATAAGTATGAAGCATCTCTGGTTTCAAATTTATGGGATGTGCAAAAAGAATTTTATGTACAATAATACTAGTATCACATTTATATTGAGGTTATGTAATTTGCATGCATTTATATATTCTAGTCTTACTGACGTTTTATTTAATATAGATGTGTTCAATAATTTAAAAATAATTCGACTAAATAAAGGTACTCACATATAACACTCATGACTATATCAGTTGGACTTATATGAAAAACGTATCTTTGAGATTGAGTAACAAGGAAAGTATTAGTCAAACTTTGCATTTGTATATAAATGAAAGAAAAGAATAATTAGAATTTTTTTGTGAGTTGGAACTTAATCAACAAAACATGAGAAACTGATAAATCTACTTCAAACTTAAACTTTTCCGAACTCCAAATGGATTTAGTGACACTTGTTAATAACACAATTATAGCTTTTATAAGTAAAAATGATATGGGAGAATTCAAATTATAGAATATATAAATTTTTAACTTTTTAACTTTAATGCTATAACCAAATGCAACATTAATATCACAAAAAAAATTACCGACAAATACGGAGGGTGACCGTGATCCCCCGGCCTATTATAAGTCCGCACTGTTTAAGGGTAAATTTAGGTAGCGTTTGAAATTACTTAAGTTTCAGTTTTTTCTTCAATTTTGTAAACTGGAAGAAAAAAACTCGTTTGAAACACAATTTTTTTTCCCTTCAATTTTCAAAACCAGTTTTTAAAATAGGGTTATTTTTGAAAACTCCCATCGACCCTGTCGCCATCGACCCTTCAACCCGCCGTCACTGTCGTCGCACCACCGACCCTGCCGTCGCCGCCACCACCACCCCCACCACTACCTCCGCCGTCGCCCCACCACCACCAAACTGGAAACTCAAAATATCATCACCACCACCAAAGAAAAAACTTAAAATAAAAATTAGATAATTAAACACTCAAAATAAAAACTGGGTAATCAAACACCCATTTATTTTTTAAAAAAATAAAAATTAAACTGGTTATATATATTTTTTAAAACTTAAAATCAAAATTATAAGTAATTTCAAACAGACCCTTAGACTTTTCCTACATATAATGAGACTAGCTTGCAGTGAATTGAAATCATCAACATATGAATTCTACAAAAATCGCCAATTTTCACTAAAACTTTCTCCACTAAATTTCCTCATCTTCACTTTATTACTGAATCAGAATAAATCCATTAGGTGCAATATCATCCTTAAAAGTGCTTATAAGTTTCTTATGACTTAAATATTAAAAATGCTTGTAATGAGAAAATTTTTGATGGTCTTCAACTACAGCACGAACTTGCATTAGCAGATTCAAAGTTCGCTTTTTGAACTAGTAGATCTAACCTATGCTCAATTTCTAGTCGAGTCGATCTATTAAACATTAGTTATCGATCATTTTAACACAAATGTGTTTTAATCTAAGAATATATATTCTACTGCAAAACAAAGAGAACAACCCGTATAAACCAGAAATTATCTTAGTGTAAGATGCTTACGTATCAAGAAAAATTCCTCGTGTAAACGTTCTTCTCTATTGTACTACCTTAATCTTAGAAGAAATTGGTGCTAATGGCTGCCAGTTTTCTTGTCAACACTATAATTATCTCGTAAGTAGTTTCCTTTTGTTCGTATTTCAGGAGAATTATTTACCTATTACCAGTTACATGTTAGCCTCAATAAATGAATACCATGTAGCTGCTAAACATGCGTACTGCACATCAGATTTCCACACTTTCTACCAGACCCAATACTAAACCGCATCAATACTAAACATGCGGTTTAGTATGAAGGCCTTACAAGAAAATATTAAAAAGAAATATGCGTACTAAACACTAGCTAAATCCCCGTGCTATGCACGAAAAAAGTCAATACAAACGTTATTAAATTTTAGATACTACAATAGAATAAGAATACCAATTAAAAGCAGAAAGTTTAGAGGGCTATATGAATCCATGTACAACTTTTACAGGGCACAGTTACATCGATCTCTTAATAGGTAAAGCATGTCCAACTGAGTTACTGCAACTCCTATGATTAGCTTCCTTTTAGATTCATTTGACAAATCTTAACCGAATAAATGTGTAGCTTATTTCTAACATAAGAATGACTACGTGCATCGTATCATAACATGATAGAAGGCTCTTGTCTACAAACTCGCGACTCGGTAACTTATGTACTTCATATTATTTTCAAGATATTCATTTGATGAAAGGTTATTGCAATACCGATTAAAATGAGAAGTGGTTCTCATTGTGTAGCCGTGCTCTCTCTATTTTATTGCATTTTTTTTTCCTTTTAACTTGTTGCAAATTTCTCTAAGATATAAATACATAAAATGTTTACTTTAGCCATTGTTTCTATCCTAACTTGACCTCCCCAACCATCCTTATTTGTTCTACAATTGTTATCTGAGTTCAATTAATTGGTTACATGCGCTAAACATTATCTTAAAAGTTTACAAAAAGGTCAAACAAAAAAAAAATTAATTGAATAGGTCAAATAATCAAAGAATTGCATTTATTAAAAGGAGGGTAGCCCAACTTGCCATAACCACGCTGAAACAAACTCTTCGGAAAGAGCATATGTTATATAATCATGTTTCCCTCTATAAAAGTTGAAGCACCTTGTTATAATTATGGTTTAGTTTCTGTAAATGCAATTTCAACTCTGCTTTCTCACTATTACAATTGTGTGATGCTAATTTTAAATTATTGTTCCTTTTAAATTTTTAAGTCTTTAAGGATAACTTTATTGAACGGACATTCTTACGAAGTACTTTAATTTATGGTGACATATATGACATGGCAAAATTGTAATGTAAGCCAATATGAAAATTTAAAACTCTTTTACTTTGGATACTTTTATCTTGTTGTTGTAGCATTCTTTGTACAAATCTTGTCTACCATTACACCAACTCATAGATATCCCTCCATGGCAATGAATGGTTACTCCACTTAGGAAGTGACTTTACCCACGTACATGTCTAAGACTTAGCTCCGTCTTGATGAAAAAAGGATATCGAGAAAAAGTTTAAACTTAGGCGCAAATTAAAATGCCCTTAAAACTCAAATATTTGAACTTTGTCTTTGTACTATTGATTCAAAGAAAGTTGTGAATATTCTGAAGTATTTTTCAGTAGCTCCACTAAAGGAAATTGATTTTGAGGATAATTTTGACATAATATAAGTGGGATATGTTACAATGAAAGTATAAATGAGATGAACATCATCTAAAGCAATGTTTCTATCAATGAAGTAAAGCTTTGAAAAAGCAATTGCAAATAAGCCATCTTATTGCTATACACTTTGATCACAACCAATTATCAGAAAAGAAAAAACAAGGGTTAAATACACGTAAGTACCCTGAAACTATCACAAAGTCTCACTTAAGGGTCCCAAAGTTTAATTTTTACACATAAGGGCCTGTAACTCCAAATTTACAATAAGTAAGTATATCCGTCCACTTTCCTAACGATCCAGACTTTTCCGTCAGGGGCAATTTCGTGAACCAACTAGCTTTTTCAAACCCTACAATTAGTACCTCCTCGCCGCCGTCCACTCCTCTCCCTCCCCTATTCCTCCTCCTCTGCTAATTTCACACATCACGATCAACCACCGACGACGACACTCTCCGGCAGCATACTCAAGTGACAATGCCGACAACTGCATCATGCAAACCATGTAGGCAACTACCCATGTCGCCGCCATCCACGACCAACATCGCCTGCGACCATGACGTTAAATGTCCCTGCCATCGGTGGCCATCACCACGATCCACCATGCCGGCCTGCACCTCCCCAAGAAAAACCCCCCATGTTTCCACACTTTCGCCCACCGGTAGCGGCCCCTGTAACCGCTCTCCCCTTTACCCCAACCCACCCGCCGGCAACCACATCCCCACGAATCCACAATCACAGCGGCACATCCACGGTCGCCGACCACCACCAATCCCGCGAGCCCAGTGGCCACCGGCGACATCATCCGAAGAATTAAATCCGATCTGCCACCCAAGACCACCCTCAACCACATCGGGAAACCCACGACCACCAACCACCACAGATCCTGATTACCAAATGGCCGCCGCCGTAACACCCTTCGGCAACGACCATCCACTGCTCGACACCTTATCGGAGCCTTTACACCACATCCTTCCCCGGCGTCCTCGCCGACCACCTCTCGCTAGCTGACTTCGAATTCAAACTAGGACCCATCATCGACACCGCGGCCTCCAAGAACCTCGAGATCACAGCTCATCTCCCACGCCTACCCCCACGGCGAGCTCAATCCCGCTGCCGATTCTGAGAATTAGTTTTAGGGTTCCAAATATTAATGGATTAGGGTTCCAAAAATCAAGGAATTTTACAATAAAAATCAAATATGACTTCCCAAAAATGCTCCTGACAGAAAGGCCTGGATCGTTAAGAATGTGGACGGATGTACTTACTTATTGCAAATTTGGAGTTACAACCCTTATGTGTAAAAATTAAATTTTGGAATCCTCAAATGAGACTTTGTGATACTTTCATGGTATATACGTGTATTTAACCCAAAAAACAAATTCTATTACAATAGTTACACTTGATACAAATTGAAGTACATAGCTATGACTCCCAGCTTTTAAATCTTTTCACATGAATGTCCGTAAGAAAAAAAATGTAGGATAATGTATTAGTCCTATATGCCAGTCAATGGGAAAGTAAAATATCTATAAACATGGATATAGGTATCTGTGGTAGCTATAATATCTTTAGCAATGCATACTTTAATATCAAGTGGCCTATTCGGGAAACAACGAGATGTTGTTTATTTTACATAATTTCAAACCATCCAACCGACTATGAAGAAAGGAGGAGGATCACTTTTTGGCGGCTACCAAAAACTCCAATGAAGCCAAAAAAATGGAAAATTGAGGCGGTTTTTGGAGAGGTTTTGTTCATTGCAAAGGGATCATTTACAATTCCTGACACTGGCTTTCGGAGAAAGTTACTTAACATGATTTTAGAACCACAATGACGAAAAAAATTGGCTTGAATGCGTACGATGCCATGTGCATGTATGGAAAAGAAGAAAAATTGAAAACCCAAATTCTCGGAATCATGTAAGTCGAATGTATTAAGACCACATCAATCAACTAATTAACCCTTCTTAAAAGCCACTGAACTTTGCCATAGTTAGCCTTTGCCATTATGTGCCATAAGTTTTCTCCATCCTTTAAGAGAACCGAAGATTCAAAATGCATAACTAAAATTGTCATGTTTTTCTTTTAGATGTTTCCGCAGCCATTCTTTGCAACTCTCAAGTACAAAATTGTTGCAAAAACCACTGACAAAGAAAGCACATACTCAAGTTGTAGCAATTGCAGAGAAGACTTAGACCTTAGCGGGAGAAAAAGAAAGAACCTGTGTTTCAAAATCTTTGTAACAGATTCTTGGATTTGTAAGTCGTGTTTGTGGTAGTGGCGGCCGTCTGAATCTGCAAAGTCATCAGGGAAGCATTAGACGTGGGTATTTCCATGATATTAGACGGTGACTCTATCACTATGTTTGTGAGTGATGCATGAGAAGTTTCAGTTTTTTAAGAAGGGCACCGACAGGCATACATATGGCTGGATGTGGTATTGCGATGGGGAGGCAAGAACGTGATGGAGGTTGTGGCTAAAAATTAGGACGTGACATGGGGATTGGTTTTAACCAAAAACTTTTGATTTTGGCCAATAAACTCATGACAACTAAGATGTTTAAAAAAAATAAATCAAAAAACTGAGAAAATTGAGATGATACTTTGGAAGACAGAGACCTTGCCAATCGAATCCACATATATAGAGGGTGTTTGGGATTGATTATGAGATGGTCAAATCTAATTTAATTTAGATTAAGAGGGTGTTTGGAGTTGATTATGTGATGATCAAACCTGATTTAATCTAGATTAAATCAGGTATGTGAGTGTTTGACAAAAGAGATTAAGAGATTTAATCCATAAGTTAAAAACTGATTTAATCCATCCTCAGAAGTTAAAAACTGATTTAATCCATAATCCTTAGAAGTGANGATTATACTATAATCACTTTTATCATAATCAGGTTTAACCTTCTAAGTTACCATCATATCCCCATATTTTTTACAAAAAGATCTCTCATACTCCTTAATTAATTATCTTAGATAGTTTCTGGAGTTTATGTCTTCCCTTATTGGTAAACTCTTCTCCTAAAGCTAGATAAATTTTTTTTTTGCTTAATATAAACTTTATTTTTAATTTGGGGATGTTATTGTACTATAAGCAATGAGATTGTTTGTCTTTTTAATTTAAAATAAAAAGTCACAACTTCTGTAGGTGCGTGAAAATAATTAATTTAATAATTTATTTGGAACCAAGGGGGTTGGTTGAGTTGGCAAGGGGCCTCGAAGAGTGACCTCAAGGTCCCGTGCTTGATTCCTCCCCCTGCGGTTATTCATATTTGCAGTTCAATTATTTTCCTTTGAGAAATTCAAAAAAAAAAAATTATTTGGGTATTATAGTTACTTACAAATAAAAGTTATGTTAACGTTGCTTGGATATTAGAAAATTGTTCATTGAGTGTCCTCTATGGTCATTTTGTCATTGTGAAACTGATTTAAGTATTTTTTATCCAAACACTTTTTATAGATTTAATCTAATTTACAATTACTTTTGCCAAACAACAAACTGATTCTAATTAAATCAGATTTTGAAAACTGATTAAGATTTAAGCTGAATCTATTTTTTTTAATCAATCCCAAACGGGCTCGATGCGCAATGGAAGTTATAAATTATTTACAATAACCGCAATAAATATGTTATGGTCGGTCTAAATAAAGAAAAAAATCTTTTTATACTTGTGAAAAAAAAAAAAGAGTGAGATCTAATGAGTTGAAAAGTTGTTCAACATAATATAGGGAGTCAACTGTTTCAGTCCTTGAATATATCTCTATTGACAATATTGTATGTTTGTACTTACGTTCTTTTTTGTCTCTCCATAAATTACAGTTGTAGACTATCCTCTATGCCTTTTCCTTTTGCTAATTTTTTGGGTAAATTACACTAAACACCCCTGAAGTTTTACGTAATTACACTCCACTACCGCTATCTTTAAAAATTACACTCCGACCCCCCGAGGTTTGTACCCGCGTTACACACAACTACACACATTTAACGGCAGGCCCAACTCCGTGAAAAGATTCCTTGACAATTACTTTATGCAATTTTCATACCCAAAATACCCCCCCTTTGTCCTTTACTCACTTGTGAGGTTTTCCAAAATTTCAGTCAACTCCACAAACTTTAAGTGAATTAGGGGGTTTAATTTAGCCAATTTAGGGTTCAATTAGTTCAATTTAGGGTTCGGTTAGATTAATGCATTCAATTTGGGGTTCAATTAGTTTAATTTATGGTTCGATTCGATTAGGGCATTTAATTTAGGGTTTAATTAGGTTCAATTACTTCAATTTAGAGTTCAATTAGGAGGTTCTATTTAGTTCTATTTAGGGTTCGGTTGAATTGGGACATTCAATTTAGGGTTCAATTAGGGGTTCAATTAGTTCAATTTAGGGTTCGATTGGATTATGGCATTCAATTTAGGGTTCAATTAGTTTAATTTAGGGCATTCAATTTAGGGTTTAATCAGGGTTCAATTACT
Organism: Escallonia rubra; assembly: GCA_033065855.1. NCBI lineage: Eukaryota > Viridiplantae > Streptophyta > Magnoliopsida > Escalloniales > Escalloniaceae > Escallonia > Escallonia rubra. The sequence continues at coordinate 38,328 of JAVXUO010002861.1, read as the reverse complement.
TTAATTTATGGTTCAATTAGGGTTCAATTAGTTCAATTTAGGGGTCGGTTGAATTGAGATATTTAATTTAGGGTTCAATTAGGGGGTTCAATAAGTTCAATTTAGGGTTCGGTTGGATTAGGACATTCAATTAGTTTAATTTAAGGTTTGATTCGATTAAGGCATTCAATTTAGGGTTTAATTAGTGTTCAATTACTTCAATTTATGGTTCAATTAGGGTTCAATTACTTCAATTTAGGGTTCGGTTGAATTAGGGCATTCAATTTAGAGTTCAATTAGGGGGTTCAATTAGTTCAATTTAGGGTTCGGTTGGATTTGGACATTCAATTTAGGGTTTAATTAGGGTCCAATTAGTTTAATTTAGGGTTCGATTCGACTAGGGCATTCAATTTAGGATTTAATTACTTTAATTTAGGGTTCAATTATGTGTCTAAGTGAATTAGGGTGTTAAATTAGGGTTCAATTAGGGCATTCAATTTGAATTAGGGTATTCTCTCCAATAATTCCCAAAAACAAGTTTTCCCTCAAAAAATTCCCAAAAATAAGTTTTCCCTCCAAAATTCCAAGAAAACAGTCTGAGGGGCATTCATGTCTTTTTGCACTGCACCATTAACACTGTAAGAGAAAAAGTTACTTTTTGAGCTGAGTGTAATTTTTAAAGATAGCGGTAGTGGAGTGTAATTACGTAAAACCTCAGGGGTGTTTAGTGTAATTTACCTATTTTTTTCAAGATACACGTGCTGTTAGTCATAAATTTATTTGCTATAACCGTGATAGATATAACAACACTATCGTGTATCTCTCGTATAAATAAAATTGTTGGTCTAACTTAACAAATTCCAATTTACTAGTGACCAATAAACTCATCTTTACTAAATTTATGACTTAAAATTTTGAGTTTTATCACATGAAATCTAGACATAATTCACAAAGCCAAATTGTTCATCCAAACAGCAAGAACGACATACTAATCCACAAATCAGGAGTGACTTATATTTTTATGGTGCTTATGGGAGGATCATATTTCAGTGAACTTGCTGAGCTGGACATCTATCTAATTAGTAGTCAAGTTATTTTGCTAAGAGTTAATTATACCTAGGTTTATGAGGTTAGAGTAAAATTACATGCGTATACATTAATTTGGGTAAATAGCAGTAATGTCCATCGATCACGCGAAATCCTGAAGTACGTACCTTTTTTTATAACAAAATAACTTTATTGTCCATTATTTAGTAAGGTAATTCTTCAGATACCAACGCCTTATCTCTCCTCTTCCTCTTTAAGAATCCACCATCGTAGCACCACTGGAACGACATGGCCTGGTGGCGCCATCTTCCATCTCTCTTTCCCTATTTTCTGATAGCACTGGCCACGACTTAGACACTCCAACGTCTATAAAAATTAGTACGCCATCACTGCAAGCTGCTATCTTCAAGCTCTCCCTCTTTATAAAACCTAGATTCAAGAAAAATCGGTAGCCCTACCAAACGACCAATTGCCACAGCCCGTTCGTTGCCATCGCTACTTTTGCACGATAGCCTCACCACCTCAACCGACCTCCACCCAAATTATCATTCCTTCATCACCATACATACCAACCACCATCCCTTTATACTTTTTCAGCTTCAATACTCCTCAATGATTCCCCCTTCTCACACCCACCCATCCACACCCCCCCACCCCCCCCACCACAACTCATACATTCCAACATCTATATAAAACTAGTACACCGTCACTGCATCTGCTTTCTTCAAGCTCTCCCTCTTTGCAAGACCCAGATTCAGGAAAAACTAGTAGCCCTTCCAAACGAAACCCAATCCCCACAACCTGTTCTGCTGCCACCGCCACTTTTGCACGGCAGCCTCGCCACCTTATTGAGCCCTACCCTAATTATCATCCATTCGTCTCCCTACATACTAACCACAACCACCACCACTATCCCTTCACACTTTTTTAGCTTTAATGCTCCTCTATCCCCCCCCCCCCTCTCTCCCGCGCGCGCGTACACACAAAACCATGCCTCCATCCTTTCGTAATTGATCAGTCAACCAATTGTTCCCACCTAACCCACCTTGTCACGCTATGGGACACACACGTGCACACACTAAACTGTGCCTCCATCACCTCATCATTGATCCGTCAACCAATTGTTCCCCACCTAACCCACACTGTCACGCTATGGCTCGCGGGGGTGGATTTGTGGACTGCCATGTGTCATCGCATGTTGTTGCATCAGTTGCTTTGGCACGCAATAGTGGATGGCACTATAACTACACCTCGCCACCCCTATCTCATGTGCCACATCTACAGCGACCACCACCGTAGCAGATGGTTGATAGTGTTGGGATCATCTGAAGGTTGTGCCGTGACGGTGTTGATGTTGTGCCGTCTGGTGGTTGGAGTTGAAGATGAAAAAGAAAGAGAGAAAAAAAAAATTAGAAAATTAGGGGATTAGGGATTCAAACCCGACAATATATATTATGTATAACTGTATAAAAGTTGTATCGAAATTCTAAAAATACATATTGATGATATCAACAAAAAAATATAAATTTTTAACGATTAAGCAGACAAATAAACACGATTGATATATTTTTTAAATTGTTAGTAAGGATTCGTTACCTTGATATTTTTTTTAAATTGTTAGTAACGATCCGTTACCTTTTAAAACTTTTTCGATTAACCTACATCACGTTGCCTAGACTTTTGTAGTACTCGTAGTATTTACTAGCTAGAGCTAGTGGATATGTAACATGGAACGAATTTTTTTTTGGTGCAATGTAACATGGAACGAATGCCAAACTCATTGTGTGCTCGTCGTTTTAATTTTGATATTAATGCAAATTTGAAATTTAGTCAAGAAAAGGAAATAACTTTTTGAAATTGATGGTTGTGGGCTTTTGTTAAAAAATAAAAAAAAGCTACTGTTTAACTCTCTCTCTCACTTCAAATAAAAAAGCCCCTTTCTAAAAGCCCTCCAGAGTTCCCTGCATTTCTTTTCCGCTTAGCGATCCAAATCCAACCAAATATCTCTGTTGAGCTGTCTGGTGACAGTGCAAATTCTCAATCTGAGCTGGGTTTTCCTTTAAAGAATTCACCCACCTATAACATTATACACACAGTTCACATATGTGTGTGCCATCTAGAATGTTTGTTTTATTGAAGTTTTTTCACGATTCAGATGATTAAGTTCATATCTTGTCATCAATCCGCGTTTCCCTTCCGTGTGGATTTCCTTTTCCTCTCTCTTTTAGTTTAAGTTTCTTGCTGTATATTGTCACTCCGTCAGATCTGCATTTGGCTTTGAGCAAGACATTGCATGTAGAAGCCACTTTCCTTCAAGGTTTGCGCATTTCTGGATTTTTCTTCTTTCATTTGACTCCTATTTGCATGTTTTTGTCAAATATTGGTGTTGGAATTTCTGTGTTTGATGTTGATCTTAAGTTGGTATTAAAACATTTTGCTCTTTGAATATGCGGGGTTTAAATGGATCCGATTTGTGGACTTTAATTTGACATAGAATATCTGGGTTAACTAATGATAATGTTTGATAGTCAAATGTTAGTATTTCCAGTTGTGGGCTTTATAATCAATATGGATCTTAGTTTGATGTTCAAGTTTTGGCCCAAGCATATATGGGTCTTATATGCTTCCGAGTATTTGATGTCACAATTTAAGTCATGACATTTATGTGGATCTTAGTTTTGTGGTTTATTTGTTTTGTTAATGATGAATGCAGGTCAAGTGTGAGAGTTTGCCAGTTTTGGATGATACTTAATTTTGCGACTATATCAGGATTTTTTGTTCTGTGATGTCATGTGAAAATTTGAACTCAAAGCAGGAAGCTTTGTGGATAATGGAATGTGAATCTGGGTTTTCATTTTGTTGGATTGGGAAGGAGTTTAATGAGAAGGTGAGATTTTTAGAAATTAACCAGATCTGGGAATAAGGATTCCAGTGTTCTGTAAATATGGGATCAACGGTAGAGAGACATAGGCATCATCATGATCTTGTGCCTCTAGCTGCACTGATCAGTCGAGAGATGAGAAGCGAGAAGATGGAGAAACCAACAGTGAGATATGGGCATGCTGCTCAGTCTAGGAAAGGGGAGGATTACTTTCTGATGAAGACAGATTGCCAAAGAGTTCAGGGGAATCCTTCATCGTCGTTTTCTGTTTTTGCGGTGTGTAACCTTCCTCTTCCTGGTTATAATTCTACTCAGCACTTGAATAAAAAATATTTCCCTCATTAGGGTATTACACCTCAGATTAGGTTGTTTGGGGAGGTACTATGTATTTGATTGTTTGAGTCAGTTACATGTTGCTCCTCACTAGACAGTTCGATCTTTTGTGCTTTGCTTTCTGTTGGTAGCTTTCAAATCTTCTAGTCTGCTGAGGACTAGAAGCAAGCACAGATTTGGAGTGTGGTCTATCAGAATCATTCTTCCTCATTCTTCATGATCTTCTTGTTAACATTGCATCGAAAAGAAAGATGAGTTTTATATTTGCCAACTTGGTCGTTGGTCCTCTTTTGGTTTTTGCAATCCTTCATGATATGATGACTGCTTTGCTTACCAATATTCAGATATTTGATGGACACAACGGGAATGCTGCAGCAACTTTTTCAAGGGATCATTTGTTGAATCATGTCTTGAGTGCCATTCCTCGTGCGCTTGGGAGGGATGAGTGGCTTCAAGCATTGCCTCGGGCATTAGTTGCTGGATTTGTGAAGACAGACAAGGAGTTCCAGAGCAAAGGTTAAAGTTTAGTACTTTTTCACTCCCACTCCCCCTCCCCCCCCCAACCAACCAAACAAGGAAAAGAAGCAGTAGTAAAGAATCCGTTTTCTTTTGTTAGTTAAATTGGTGTGCTCTAAGGATTAACGTAACTAATTCTTTCCTTTCTTATGTCCTAATCTCCAGGACAAACTTCTGGAACCACAGTTACATTTGTAATAGTTGATAGATGGACTGTGACAGTTGCATCAGTTGGAGATTCTCGCTGCATTTTAGATACTCAGGGGGGTGCTGTCACTGATTTGACTGTTGATCATAGACTAGAAGAAAATATAGCGGAGTGAGTACCTATATTTGAGCCTTCTTTTCTTTTTTCCTGGATGAGAAAATGTTAATAAACAATGCATTAATATCAGAAGGGAACGCGTGACGGCAAGTGGAGGTGAAGTTGGGAGGCTTAGCATCGTTGGTGGTGTTGAGGTGAAGTTTTCTTTAGTTATGAAATCTTTCTAGTTAGACATACAGAGGCCCATACGTGGGATTCAGTGTAAAAAAATCATTTCTGGGGTGGTATCCTAAGATTTATGTTTGCTGATCTTTACAGATTGGCCCCCTCCGTTGTTGGCCAGGCGGTTTATGCCTTTCGAGGTCTATTGGAGACATGGATGTTGGAGAATTCATCGTTCCAATACCATATGTTAAACAAGTGAAGGTAACTTCCTGCGATTTTTTTTTTATAACAACTACCAACCTACCTCTTCGATGAGGTCCATACCTCTCTGATGGTTATTGGTAGTCCCATATGGCTTGAGCTCTAACTTCATTGATTGCTTAAAGCTGTCAAATGTAGGAGGAAGGCTTATAATTGCTTCTGATGGCATATGGGATGCATTATCATCAGAGAAGGCTGCAAAATCATGCCGCGGCTTGCCTGCTGAACTTGCTGCAAGACAGGTGGTGAAGGTAAATTTATCTCTTCATCGTGCTGTTTCATTTCCCTAGTTTATTGCGCATATGCATGATCTTCCAACATACTCCCTTTGTCCCAAATTATTTGATCAAGTTTGACTTGCGGGCTTATTTAGGATATGAGTCATATATTCTACCCTAGGTAGCACGGACACAGACACCGACCGGGACACCAGACACCGCAATTTTCAAAAAACTAGATTTTGGACACCGCTGAATTTTTAATGTATTTTTATTTTATTTTTGTATATATTTATATTTATATAATACATACACACATTTGTATATATGTATTAAATATGTACATAATAAGAATAAACATCAATTTGAGTAGTTGAATTTCGTTCAAACCGGATAAGAAAGAAAGATAGTAGCATGAATGTCTCAACAGTAACAAGATTAGAGTCTCAACAGTAACAAGATTAGAGTCTTAACAGTAACAAAAGAGAAGAACATGGGACAAAAGGATTAAGGAGATATCATATATAGCTAGATGGGCCTGTAAATGAGGTCGGATATGCTGACGTATCTTCCTATGAACTGGTTAGCTTGGGTGCTTTCGTTAACAAAACGAAGGAAAGGAGAGAGAATGAGAGAAAGAAGAAGGGTACCTTTTTTCGAGTCGATCTGATTAGTTGGGCTTTAGAGTTCATTTCTAAAAAAGTCCCCGAAATATCATATTTTGGCCTTATACGTGTGGACACTTTTGCAAGAGGTGTTTGACACGGTGTCCGCTAATTAAAAAATAAATCAATAAATTAGGACACTGCTGAGAGGTGTTGGACACGTGTCTGGAGGTGTCGAGGTGTCGGTAGGTATTGGACACCATACCTCGACCTATATGAGGTGTCGGTGCTTTCTAGATTCTACCCCAAGAGAGAGAGGGGAGGGAAGAATAGGGGCCATGAAAGAGAAAATGGGTTGGTGGATGATTAAATGTGGAGAGAGAACTAGAATAAAAAGAGTCTAAAAAGGATAAACATGGAAAAACAACCTAGAGAATCTTTATTAATTTGGAAAGTGATCAATTTTTTTGAGACAGCCCAAAAAGGAAATATCATCAAATTTTCTGGGACGGAGGGAGTATAACAATCGCAGTAAATAATACAAATATGGTCTCAAAATGTGCAACTTTTGGATCAACCTTAGGGTAAGTGACTTCTAAAACACTTCAATTATGCACAAATCTGTAGGAAGCATTGAGGACAAGGGGGCTGAAAGATGATACAACCTGCATAGTTGTGGACATTATTCCTCCTGATAACTCTGTGCAGCCTCTACCTCCTCCCAAAAAGCAGAACAAGTTCAGAGCTTTACTTTTCCGAAAGAAGTCCCAAGATTCTGCGACTAAACTGTCAAAAAAGCTATCAGCTGTCGGTATAGTAGAACAATTATTTGAAGAGGGTTCAGCAATGCTTGCTGAAAGGTTGGTACTTGTTTTTTTATGCTCCTTGTTATAGGTCATCAACGTGGTTTGTGATTTTTTAGTGCTTACGTGGGAACACATTTCATTGGTCAGTTTAGAATTTAACATTTGCAAGACGAAATGTCTACGGGGTATTTGGATCATAAGAGGACATTAAGCTGAATGGTTTCTTTTAACAAAGGTGAATGTGCCCTTTAATCCAATTTTTTGCAATTTTCGTGTAAACTATGCTCATAACCGCTATTATTAGACAAGATCAGGATTAAGACATTTGATCTGCTGACTTCAGAATAATGTGGCGGTACGTGGTGTAGGAAAGGCCTTTGTCGAGAAGGGTGGTGGTTAGTTAACCTGTGGCTGATGGACTCGTGATATTAGAGGGTTGCACACCTTGAACCAGTAGAATTGGCTGACTGCTAGTTGCACACTTGAGATATGGAAATATTGCAAAATGGTTGTTACAGCTGCCAAACTTTCATATATGTGCCACTCCCAAAGTGAAATGAAAAGAACAAATCGTGGGCCTGCTAGTTTGTTTTGTGAAAGGAATTGATCTGTCAGGAAAAGTTACATAAATAGCTTGGGGCCAAATCAATAACAGTGCCAAACTGGAGAAGCTAAGATCCGTGGTCCGAAAAGGCTGCTGAAACCTTTTAACTCATATCATATGCAACCTTGTTTTATGCCTAGGGATACCCTTCGGGTGGATAAATTAGTGGTTACTGACTAGTAAATAGTTTCGCTTTGTTGTCCTTCCTTCTGGTTCCTTTAACGTTGGATTATTGATAATTAGTATTTACATCAGAAAGCTTGAAGAGCGAATTTATGTCAATTGCTGCATGATTAGATGCCACAAGCTGAGGCGTAAAATGTTTATGCAGATGCTGGATATTCTGGATTGCAGAATAGGTAAGGGTATGGGCGCTTGTATAAGAAAATTGAATGCAGATAGAGGGGTTCTGGAAATGAATTGTGTGCTTAATGGCATTTTTAGGCTGATGAGCCCATAGAAAACACTGAACATGCCCCTTGAAGAAAAAGATTGGGTTTATTTGTGAGATTTGGGAACTGTGGTGTGAGACCCCGTCTAAAATAAGATGGTCTAAATACTAACCCATCTTTAAGACATCCTAATCTGTAGAGATTGCGTAGAGCAAGGGGGAAGTTGTGATTGATATGCATTGTCTAGAAATATTTGTTGTCGTGGCATGTTGAATTTATTCACATGTTAATATTAATCCATCCCCTTGGCAACATTGGGATGTAGAATTGTCGAACGAACTCATTCAAATTCAAGTCAATATAAGTTGATTTTGATCAAGATTAAAAGGGAGCAACGTTCTTAAGCTATTGTGGAATCTGTTACTGATCATGAATAGGCTCAGGAGTCTATACTCCATTTGTTTTCCCTGCTGGGTTTACATAGTTTGGCCTGTTCCTTTGTACTATCTTGGAATTTTCATTCACTTGGTCTTTTGGGTTACTCTGGGTTCTTGAGTACTATATCATGTGTTAGGTGTGCTTTGTTACAAGGCTATTGTTTGCACACCATGCAGATTGGGAAATGATGAGCCCAGCGATCAAACCACACCTGGTCTTTTCATGTGTGCGGTTTGCCCGGTTGACCTTGCTGCAAGTGAGGGTATATCGGTTCATGCGGGTTCCATCTTCTCTACGAGCTCAAAGCCGTGGCAAGGTCCATTTTTATGTGCTGATTGTCGCAATAAGAAGGATGCCATGGAAGGAAAACGGCCTAGTGGAGTTAAAGTAGTCTAACTCATCTTTTTGTCCCAATATGTTGACATCATTCTTTTTCACCAATTGTTTGGGCAATTGTTTGAATCCTGAATGGTGTTGCAGCAAATGTATATTGTAATATTCGCAAATAATGAGGTGGATGATTTCTAGTGTATGTCTAGTGTAGGCACCTATATCGAGTTTCTTTTGTATGTTCACTGATAGAGCTGACATGAATCTTTACGAGCAGGCAAAGATCTCCTATCTTTTGACTGCATTTCTGTTTTAGTAGTGATACTGACTTCTTGATTCAGTTGTGTATGTTGGTACATTGAAGAGCAGGGAACCAACAACTGCTGTCACCATGACCACCGTAAGCGATAGACACCAGGTGGCTCGCATCTGGTACTGTCGTTCATTTTCTTCTTCATTCTTGACCAAGGACGGAAGCTGTTTTTGAAAATGGAAATAGTCCGGGGGGAGTAAAGATTTATGCTCCTTATTTTAAAATCTGAGGTAGCTGTTGCCTTCTTTGGGCTCTGTGATTGCTTAGGAACCGGTGAGACAATGTACTTCCATTCAGTGAGATGTTCGGGTCAGGAAAGTTCTATCAGTGCAATAGAAGAAATTTATTCTCTTAGTCGTGGTGCAGCGAGAGCAGAATGTTTTATGGACGAAAATTTACCTTTGTGGTCTGCAAAGGAGTGCAAGTGACCGAAAATGGCAACATTCAAATGGTCTTGGTTCCCTTCACGGCTCCACCTTATTGCTCAGTCATGCAGCTGGCGGTAAAAAGGGTAATTTACTTCCGCTGCTCATTTTGCGATTCTGCTCGAGATTTGCAGGAGGAAGGATTTGGGCACAGGTAACGTCGATATACCTTTTTTCTGCAAGAGGACACATCAAGTGCACTGATATTTTCCCAGAGAAAGCGTTGGTATAATTCCTTTAGAAAATGATTGCCTTGCCATTAGATTTATTAATGCTGGCCAGTTAGTAGATGGCGGCCAAAGCAGCATTCTCTTTGTCTGGAATCAGTGTGACTTATCACGGCATATGTAATGAGGGCAAATTGACTGGGAGGGCAAGAGACGGGAACCCACGACAACCATATAGATAGTGAGACTGCAAAGACTTGGGAGTCAAGAGCATCAGTCAGTCTTCTGCTGGTCCACAAGGAAGCTGAGAAGAATTGAAGTATTTTTGTTTCTTTTGTTGTAGGTGATGTTTAAGGTCCTCACTAAAGAATGATTAATGACTTTCTTTTGAACTTTATACTTTTGCTTTCTTCTTCACTCATCTGAAGAAGGGAACGTATGCTAATAAAGTTCCCTTTTATCGGAACATATAACATGGTGAAATTTTGTATGACCTATTTACCTATTTCATTGATTTGTAAATGTTGGCAATAATACCGTTAGAGAGCTTCAAGTCAAATCAAACCATGTTTTTTCTCAAGTCACTCCTAGCAGCAATCCCACCCATATTTTTGTGGCTTTTCTTAGTCCTTCTGCACAGACATCTCTACAACCTGCAACTTTAACATAATGCAATAGGAGGGGTGTGCAGCCAATCCTTCTACCGAGCAGCGTGCAGTCTTGTGTGCTAGGCTAGCGCTTTCTGACATTTCAGCATCTCCATATGAATTGGGACACGCTGCACACCTTTATTGCATACTTGAACCGCTCTATATTAATCTTCTTTCTTTTATCAGGAAAAAAGGATTTTGTGTGGATTCAACGTTTCAAGCCTGCCCAAAAACTATGGCGCACTTAGCATAAGCTATCCATTCTATATTCAAGGTCTTCAAGAACCATTTTGTGGGTACCCTGGATTTTAGCTCACTTGTACTAACAATACGTACCGAAAACTTCATATACCCCGAAAAAAAGACTACTTATGGCACGAAATCAACTATGTTAAATGCTCTCCACACATATAATGCCGTCGTTTTGAGTCCAAAGTAACCCCGGCTGCTTCCTGCAAATTTTGAATATATCACTTTATTTGTTTTTGGCAATGTTTCCAGTCGTACTTTGTTGTCCAACTGTTCCATGCAGCTGCTCGAGGAGCCGCTGAAGTATAAGGTAGGATGTGCTGGTGGTGGTTGGGATTTGGCGATGTTGGAAAATGATACAAACTTGGGCAATGTTTTGGGAGTGTACGCCACAAGTGCGATGATTCCGATGGGTCAAGTGGATGGTGATAGTGGTGATGTTCAGTATGAAGAGTTGCTGAGAAGTGGTTTTGTGATGAACTGGTTGCCTGGTGATTGCAGTGCTTAGGTTTCCAAAGGTCCCCACTTGGCTTGGTTAGTCTACTTCTCCAAGTCTTCGCTAACAAATTTTCCAAGTCAACTGGCGTGTATGTCGAGAAAACATCTAAATATATTTGTGATGGAGCTAAACAAATTTGTATCTGCTTCCATTTTCTTACGTTGGGAGTCTAAAAATGGCTGTTACCACCTTTTTGGCTGTCTTCCTTCTCTCTCGTCTAGCTCTTCTTCATTCGGCTGAAGAAAGGAAGCCTAACTGTTCAAAGTCTTTCTCCTGCTCAAATCTTGGCTCTTTGAGTTCCCGTTCTACAGTAGTCGTGCTGATCGACGATGCGGATTGTGCAAGTTAGATTGCAGTGGACGAGTTCCAAAAATCCAGCTCGTACAAAGGGGTGAGGAGTTCGAAGTTGTGGGCTCTTTGGGGCCGGGGAAACTTCTAATTAGTAACGAACTAATTAGACGTCAGCTAAGTGTCCAAAGCTGCGAAGCTCTCAGCAATTTAACTCTTCCTAGCTCTCCCTCTCTTTCCTTCATAATCCCGCACAATCTCACCGTGTTCAAATGTGACAAACGTCTAAATGATCTCGAAGGCTACAGACTCCAATATTGCAATTACCATACTTACTACTATAGACATCCACGCGATGGTGGTTTAATTCCGAGCGATCCTCCACCTTCCTGTGCACTGATACAGCTGCCTTCTTTCCCGCTGAACGAGCTTCCTATTGCTGCATTTAACTTGTTTCAGCTGTTGGCTACAGATTTCTCTATTGAAGTGCATCTATCCGACAAGTGCCTCAAATGTCGGAAGCGAGGAGGCCTATGTCTCGATGAAGACCAAGAGACTGTATGCAAATATGGTAAAGGTTGCTTGCTTATATGCTGATATTTTTATTGCATAATTCAAGCCTCATGCCAACAATTCAGACTGCACAGCTCTAATCTCTATTTTTCTTTGATAGCTGTGTCTTTTCAGATTTTAGTACTGAAAACTGACTTTATTTTTCTGCTTCAAAATGACTGCAGGAGAAAAGCACCTCAGATAAATTCTGGGAACAGGTACAACTACATCATTAATCACCTTAGCATGCAGTATGCGTATTTAGATCTATATCCACTCATGAAAACTGCATATTAGCGTTAAGTAATTTATCTCTTGGAGTCGTGGTGGAGCGAGAGCAGAACGTTTTCATGGAAGAATTATTACCTTCGGGGTTTGCAAAAGGAGGTCAGGACTGAAAATTGCAACATTGACATGTTCTTGCTTCCCTCCACCGCTCCACCTTGTTGTTAAGTCATGCAGCTGCAGTAAAATGGGTATTTTACTTTCGCTGTTCACTGTGAGATTCTGCTTGACAATTGCAGGAGGAAGGATTTTGGGTACAGGCCAAGACGATATACTTTTTGCAAGAGGATACATCTATGTACTTATTTGTATGTTTAAGATGAATTAGTATAATAAATAAATGAATTGGTTGAAGTCAATCTATGTGTAGTGTCAAGTCACAACTAGCAGTAGTCGCTCCCTCTCCTCTCGTTTATGGCTCTCCTTAGTCCTTGTGCACTATGTCATCTATACTATCTGCAACTTCAACATAATGCAATAGGAGGGGCATGTAGCCAATCCTCTAGATCGACCAGTGTAGAGTCTTTTGTGCTAGGCTAGCCCTTTCGACATTTCAGCATCTCCATGCGCACAAAAATAGGTTTTTATTTTTATTTTGGGTTAATTACAAAACTGTCCCCTAAGGTTTACACGTTTTTGCACTTTGCTTCCCGTGTTTACAACTTTTGCAATAGTGTCTCCCGAGGTTGACAAAACCTTTGCAAACGGCTCCAAAATTGGATGGCCGTTGAAATTCGGACGTTAAGTCCGCATGTGCACAGCACATGCCGTTTTGGCATGGGCAAATCGGTCAATTCCCTTACCAAAGCCCTCTGAAAACCCTAAACCCCATTACCCTTCTATCTCTCTTCTCTCTCTTCCTCTCCGCAGGCAGCAGGCCCTAATCGGGCAGCACCGCTCCCATTTCCGGCGTCCCCATTGCTGGCCACGTTCCTCACCGGCAATGAACTCCGGTGCCGCCTACATCGTACACCACAACACAAAATCCCCGTGACCACCGTGCTGTAGCCGAGATGCCGTTGCCACCCCAAGTCGCCGTACGATCGCTGTCGCCGGCCACCATTCAGTCTCTGGTGAGAAACTCTAGTCGGCAGCCCCATCGCCGGTCAACGCCCCCCCCAGATCACGGCAGACCCATCACCGGCAAGCAACTACAGCTGCCCCTTCACCGAGACTCCGCAACCGCTGCACCGCAGCCAAAGCGTCGCTACCACCACCGCACGTGACTTATCATCGGCCAACCATAATTCCGGTCGCACCAGACGTGGACCACCACGGCGCCACACTGCAGTGTCACAGTACTACCGAAGATGAATCCGAAACGCAAATCTCACTACCAATCTCGACTCATTTGGGTTGCTGAAATGAGTGTCAAGATTATGCCATCTTCAAGCCACCTGCTTGTCATCCAACCTTCTTTCTATATTCACCACCAGAAGAAAAACCCTCCCCAGGAAATTCCGGCCATTGTTCGACTCCTTCATGTTAGAGATGTTGATTTCTATGGTTCTGTAAGGGAGATCCGCGACGTTATTTACATGGAACACGAGCTTCTCGTTAAAGAAATTACTAGACAGCTACAGAGAGGAAGAGAGATATGAGGGTAATGGGGTTTAGGGTTTTCAGAGGGCTTTGGTAAGGGAATTGACCGATTTGCCCATGCCAAAATGGCATGTGCTGTGCACATGCGGACTTAACGTTCAAATTTCAATGGCCATCTAATTTTGGAGCCGTTTGCAATGGTTTTGTTAACCTCGGGGGACACTATTGCAAAAGTTGTAAACACGGGGAGCAAAGTGCAAAAACGTGTAAACCTCAGGGGACAGTTTTGTAATTAACCCTTTTTTATTTTTATAAGCAAGTCATAACATTCCAAAAACAAAAGGTTACAGACTACCTCTGGTTCCCATTTTCCTCCATAGACAAAAGGGGAATGGATGAACAAGGAACCAGGCCAAAAGTATTGTTTACATCAGCCCATTTTGCCAAGTTATGAGCAGGACTATTTGCACATCTACGAATTTTTACAAACACCCAATATGAAAGAGATTTGAGCTTCTCTTTGACTTCAGCTATGATGAGAGAGCATGTCTAGTTGGGATGCAGATCTTCTCGGTTGATCGAGTTTACTACCACTTCCGTATCTCCTTCAAATATCACATGGGCACATTGATTTTGGATGGCCAAGTTGAGAGCTAACAGGGCTGCAAAGGATTCAGCTCTTTCTGGATCCATCGGAGCTTCTAAGGAAGTTCGGGCTGAGATGATTTTTCCTTGACAATCTCGAATGATTGCTGCCTGAACTGTTCTGGAGTTACAGACAGCCGCATCAAAGCATATTCGATGCCAATTCGGAGGAGTTACATCCCTTCCTTTTGTCTCATTGCCCGGAGTGGAATCTGCAAAGAAAACCTTCTTGTAGTGCTCATATGATTGCTTGATTTGTTTGGTCAAATCAGATACGTTGATGCTGCTATTTTGGAACACTACCTGATTTCTGCTTTTCCAAATGAAATCCATGACTGTGGTGGCAAACATTGTGTATCTCTTAGTTAGATCAGGGTCAAGGTTTTCTTGGAAGGGAGGAGAAATAACTGCAGTGAGCCAGGAGAGAGTGCTGGTTTTGGGATGGAAAGAGGTTGTTGTGATGGGCACAATGGGCAGGGTAGGAGGGCGGAAATTTTCAATGGATACCATCCACATTGCACGAGTTAGAGGGCTTGAGAAAAATATGTGGGATGTAGACTCTTCAGCAGAGTGACAGAGGGGGCACGTTGTATCCAAATCAGGGATGAAAGAACTTAGTTTTAGTCTAACCGGTAGTATGTTCCACGCAATACGCCAAATGAGGAGCTTGTGATGTTCTCTTAACTTCGATTTCCAAAGTTTTTTCCAAAAGATCATGCTGTTCGGATTGCTGGGTTGGAATTTTTCCTCATTTTCAAACAAGTAGGCTGATTTTGCCGAGAACTTCCCGAATTTTGATGGAGTCCAGGCTAAGAGATCCTGGGGCTTTAAGGGAGATAGTCTAATCTTTTGAATTTCTCTAATGTGGTGTTATGAGAATAGACAACTCAGCCTATCTATATTCCAAGAGGAAGAGTTTTGATCCAGCAAGTCCGAAACTTTAGTGTATTCCGGATGGCACAGAGGCGAAACCGGAGTTCTGAAATTTGTAAGAGACGGCACCCAAGGATCGCTTCTGAAATTTATGTTTTCTCCGTCTCCCACTATGAAACAAGATCCTTTGTGTAGAATTTTTATACTAGAATAGATGTCTTTCCATACCCACGAAGCTGATTTTGGGGGGTTGTATTCTAAAAAGGGAGTTCCTTTCAGATATTTTCCTTCCATTAACTGCACCCACGCCGTATTCTTTTTACTAATGACCATCCAACACAATTTTGCTATCAAGGTTATGTTGAAATCCTTCATCAGTTTGAATCCCATTCCCCCTTGTCCTTTTGGAATGCATATCGAATCCCAGGCCTTCAGGCAGAAACCGTGCCTTTTCTCTTCATTGAAGCCCCACCAAAATCTTCTTAGAGCACTATCAGTTTTTTCACAAATTCCTGTTGGCAGCCTGAAAATTGACATTGTGTATGTTGGGATCGCCATTGCTACTGCCTTGATCAGCGTACCCCTTCCTGCTTGGGATAGACATTTGGATTTCCATCCACAAAGCCTATTTTTTACTCTCTCAAGAACTGTCGAAAAAGGTGCAGCTTGCTTTAATTAGTGAAGATCGGAAGCCCAAAGTATATATTTGATTATGGAGCTTTCTTGATTCCGAGACAGCTACACAAGCTACTGCAATTGGATGCCACCATGTTTTTGCTGAAGTATACTCTCGATTTGTCTTTGTTTATGACTTGACCCGACCAAGATTCATACTTCTCCAAGCATTGAGAAATTGCTTCGACCTCAGAATTGCTGATCAAAACCGTAGTTTTTGAGAACCATGAGAATGAACGACCATTCTAATTTATCATAAGCTTTTTCCATATCTAATTTGATTGCCATAAGCCCATTCTTCCCTATTTTTATTCTCATGGTGTGCCAGATTTCTTGAACCAGGATGCTGTTATCGATTATCTGACGATTAGGAACGAAGGCTGCTTGAAGGGGGAAATGAGCTTACGAAGGATTGATTTAAGTCTGGCTGCAAGGATAGAAGAAATGATCTTGTAGGAGTAGTTGCACATACTAATGGGACGGAAATGGGTCACTGAGGTGGGATTCTCAATCTTGGGTATGAGGGCAATGTTTGTGTGATTTTGTTCTTTCAGAATGTACCCAGAAGTGAAGAACGATTTGATGCTATTTCTAACATGCTGTTTGATTGTTCCCCAGTAGGTTTTGTAGAAGAGGCCAGTCATGCCGTCTGGACCCGGAGATTTGTGGACCCAGAGATTTGTAGGAACCCAGATGGTTTAACACTTCTTTGATCTCATGATCTTCAGGGATTGCACAGAGCATCAGGTTATCTTCATGATAGATTGAGGGTGTAATCAGCTCTTCCAAGTTTGGTGGAATTGATGGGTTTGAAGAATTGAATATCTGCTTAAAATATTCATTGAAGAAATTTCTGATATCTTTGTTCCCCGAAATCCAATTACCATCACCATTTTTGATGAAATCAATGGCATTCCGTCTCCTTTGTATGACTGTTGTTAAGTGAAAAAATCTAGTATTCCTGTCACCTTCCAGCAGTCTTTTATGCCTTGACTTATCCACCCAAATAGATTCTTCACGACTGAGTTCTTCATCCAATTCCATCTGCAAGTTTTTTTCCAAGAACATGTTTTCATTTGATGGGGCTTGTTGTTGCAGTCGGTCAATGGCTTCATTGATGAGTTTGATTTTGGTTTCAACTATCCCGAAGTGGGAAATGTTCCATCTCTTTAGTGCCGTTCGGGTATTCTTGATTTTTCGACTGAGTTTGAAAGGAGGAGATCCTTTAATAGGTATTCTCCAGACATGCTGGACAATCATATGGCTCGACTTGTTGCGGGTCCAGCAGGTTAAAAATTTGAAGGGCTTGGGCTCTGTTCTGCCTTCTTCCTGGGTGTTCAAAAATATGGGGTTATGGTTTGATTGATGTGCAGAGAGGTGCTTTATCGAGGCATTCTGGAAGAGCAGTCGCCATTGAATGTTTGCTAATCCTCGGTCTAACCTTTCTTTGATGTTTCCATTCAACTATCTTTTATTTGTCCAAGTAAATGGATTCCCATAAAAAGCCCAGATCGATTAAACCTTTCTCATTGATGATCTTGAGCAAACCTCCTTCGGATGTAGATGCCAGAGGTCTGCCTCCCTGCTTTTCATTTAACGCTATCACCTCATTGAAATTCCTTATTCCAAGCCAAAGGCCTTCGAAGGCATCAACTATTTTTTGAAAGGCTTTTCTAAAATTCAGGTTTGGACTGTTTGTAAGGAGGACTGTAAATGGCTGAGATCATCCAAGGGGTGGAGGATGGGTCTGAGAACATGATCGCATTAATGAAGGATGAATTTCCAGAGACAACTTCAATGTCTACTCCTAGCTTCCACGCTAGGCATGTCTACCGGCTGTATTTACAGGGGGAATGAGATGGTGATTGTAGAAACCAAGGGAATAAAGGATTGGGATTACGAGAGAGGAGGAGATTTCTGTTTCAGACAGGAAAATGATGCCAGGGTGATGCTGTCGGATAATCCGACGGAGGGCTCAGAACTTCTTCTTTGTCCCGAGCCCTTGGCAGTTACGAGCAAGGATTAACATGGTGCAGGTGTTTGGAGGGGATCGCCTCCTTCCACCTGGAAGATACATTATGAGGTAGGGCTATTGAGTTATGTTTTGTTTTTTTGTAACCGGGCTTGTTGTTTTAGGTTGAGTTGCTGTTTTGGAGGTTTTGGGGTAGTTGTAGGTTTTGGTATGGTAGGAGCTGGGTTGATGTTTTCGGGAATCTGACCATGGTTTAAGCGTTCAGAGGTTTTTTGTTTTTTCTTTGGCTTTTCCACAATCTGTGGTAGCCTTCTTTTCAGAGATTTCAAAGGACAAGAGATGGGTATTATTTTTTGGTTTCGAGTAGGTGAGGTTTTGCAATTCAAAGGGGCTGTCAGATGGAGAAGTGGTAACAGTGGCATGGGGTTGGTGGTAGTAGGATGAGGCAGGTTTAGTGGCTTGGTTTATTAACTTTTACAGGTTGGGGTTTAGTCTCAAGTCACAACTAGCAGTAGTCGCTCCCTTTCCTCTCATTTATGGCTCTTCTTAGTCCTTGTGCACTATGTCATCTATACTGTTTGCAACTTCAACATAATGCAATAGGAGGGGCATGTAGCCAATCCTCTAGATCGACCAGTGTGCAGTCTTTTGTGCTAGGCTAGCCTTTTCGACATTTCAGCATCTCCATAAAAACCAAAATAGGTTGCTCACCTTTATCGATCGCATACTTGAACGTTTATATATTAACCTTCTTTCTGTTATTAGAAAAAGGTTTATGTGTGGATCCATTGTTTGAAGCATGCATGCCCAAATACCGTGGCACACTGGCACACATGACATAACCTACTCATTCGGCATCCAACTCATTCAAGAACCCTTTTGTGGGTACCCTGGATTCAGCTCACTTGCACCAACTATACATGCCGAGCATCATATTCCCGAAAATAATATTATCATTTGACAATCAACTACACAAACCGCTCCCTTTGAGTATACAACCACGTTTTTTTAAGCCCAATCAATCCGACTACTTCCCACGAGTTCGGAACATATCATTTCTTCAGAATGTCTGAAGAACCCATGTCGGACACTCTACACTTGGACATGTGTATGGAATCTTGTCCGACACATCTCATAGGATATGCGATTACGAACATTATCTTATAGTGTTCCTTATTTGTTATTAGTTTGAGATGAGACAAGTTCTCAATTAAAACCATTTGCATCACACGAAACATCATTTTACCTTAGGAATGACTAAAAGCATCAACATACGTGAATATTTTTTCGTGTCCCCATGTCTTGTGGATTAAAATATAGACGAATCTGATACCTGGATACGTATTTGAACCAGACACTCGTACGGAGTCCATGTAACATAGGTGGCGAGTGATACCAACCATAGTGATGCATTGGGAGTGTGTCATACTTGCACAGTGGAGCCGATGGATCTAATGGAGGGTGATGTTGGTGGTGATGAGTATGAAGAGTTGTTGACAAGAGGTTCATGTTGAACGGGAAGACTGGGGATCGCAAGTGTGTGTGAGGAAGTGGTGGTCGTTGTGGGTTTAATTGGAGTTCATATCATTTCAAGTGTTTTTGTTGTGAAGGGCCTCATGCTACATGCCGTCTATCCCGTCAGTCCTCTATATCTTTTCTCTGTTTCACTAGAGTAAGCTGCCCATTTTTCCCCTAAGGTGTAGGTAATATATCCTGTATCTAGATCTTTGACATGTGCCCCTGGAAAGGATTTCATCTGTTAAGTACTTAAAGTTTGGCATGACTTGTTTCAGTCGAAGTCTTCAAGAGAATAGAATCCTATCAAGTAAACTACTTATTTCTCTGGAAAATCTATGTGCTGTGTGTGTGCTGTATCTCTTTCAGCTAGCTAAGGTCAAATAATCGGTTGAATCCTTTCCAGATTACAATACATATCTATCTAGGTTAATCAAATATTCTGCAAGTCCCATGTATAATTATCTTTTAATCTATATCTATATCTATATCTATATCTATACATATATAAAAGCACGTATGAGCTTAAATGGCTAATCTTTTCTTTCCTTAAAGTACCCTTTTCTAATTGATATTTTCATAAAAGATTAAGGGTGAGTAAGGGTGTTTTTGACTTATAACATTTCTTTCCCATTAAATACCCTTTCTAAATTAGAGTTTTATTTAAAAATGAGGGTGTTTTGGACTTCTCATAGGATATCAACTTGTAAAGAACATATTTTCTAAAGCCTTTTTCGAAAAATATAATATACTTAAGCTAAATTCAATATTTTGTCAGAAATTCAATCCTTTTTAATTTTGTATTTCATATGTCTATGTTGATGTGTATGCCACATATTTGAATTATTCTGCATGTATATAGATTTTATTACAAACATATTAGTACATTGAAAATGTCGTAAACCTAAAGTTTGATTCTAGATTTTGAATACAGACATATTGATATAAGGAAGGTATCATAAAACTAGAGTTTTTTAAGATTTTCTAAACGTATATGTAATCTTGACTGGGTTTAAATGGCTAATTATTTTATTTTATTTTCCCTTAAGATGCCCTTATTAAACTGAAATCTTCACTTGAAACTTTTTTCCCCATCAAATACTCATTTTGACTTAGATTGTTGTTAAAAAATAAGAGTGTATTTGGCTTCTCTTAGGACATCAAACATCTTTCCTTAGAATATCCTTATAGGAATATATGTTTTAGTTAGAGTTAAGGGTTCTTTTGTCTTTTAGAAAGTAAAAAAACTTATGAAAACCTATAAAATCACCCTTGAACTCCTGCGTGTTTTTGATTACCGAAAAAATTTCTATCAAAACCTACTGCTTCTATTCACGTTAAAACTAAACTACCTCAAGCTACTACATCTTCTCCATCAATTTCGATTAATGAAAACAACTTGCAGAGAACAATGTTTTCTATAGCCTTAAAAAATATAAACATAATCTACTTAAACTAAATTTAATATTTTATCAGAAACTTAATCGTTCTTAAATTTTGTATTTCAGATTTGTGTGTTGATGTGTAAGCTACAAATTTTAATTATTGTGCATGTATATATATTTCAATGTAAACATTTTCGTACATTTAAACTATCATAAAATTAGAGTTTAATTATAGATTTCAATTACAGACATATTGGTGTAAGAAAACTATAGTAAAACTGGAGTTTCTTTAGAAAATTTTAAATGCATAAAAATTGATTTTATCATACAATTTTGTTCCTAATTATAATTTGTTGGCAAATACATAATCCTATATTCGTATTAGAATTATTTGAATACCCTAATTTCGTGACAACATATTCTTCATATGGTTATTATCTTTCTATGATGCATTGTATCCCGAGGTATCATATATTTACATGATAACATGTTTCATATGGCTACTGTCTTCACATATTTCACTCTTATAAAGTGATAGGATTAGATGAACCCCAATTAATAAAGACTCCAATTTATTTCGGCTCAAATGATTAATAACTTTTTTTAACTTGAAAACTCTCAAGTTTTTATATGCAAGGGGTTAAACAACTAAATATTTTTTTTTCCTGAAAATATTCTTTTTAAGTTAAAAAGTTCTCTAAATATTTTGACTTTTTAGAAGGTGAGGCTAAATTACTACTGTTTTGGCTAACTTTAAACATTTTGACACTAAAGAGGTTCATTAATGCATCTTTTAGTGACATAAGACTATTAATATAATCAAAACGGGTAAGGATCTCTCCCCAGCGTATAAAATAATCTCAAGCGATTAAGGCTACATATTTTTCCATTAAAAATACCCTTTTAGAAATAAAAGGTTTACTAAACTTAAGTGTATTTTTACTTTTAAGAAGGTGAGCTTAAACTACAATATTTTTGGTTAATCATAAACAATTTGCTGCTAAAAGAGGCTAAAAGTTTACTAATGCATCTTTAAGTGACAACAATGTGGGAGTGGATCTAGCCCAATCGTATAAATATGATACTAAGTCTATGTTCACCTTTAAAGAAAACCTTATCAAAACATAACCTTAAAACTTATCAACATCAAAATCGATAAAATGAGCACATTAGTTGTCCCTACTTCTTAGAGAACCGTTCATAAGTCCAGGTATTATCATGTTTTTTCCCTATAAATTAAGGTGCACCAGCTATTGCCTCTATTAACGTTTGCATATAACTACAAATTTAAAGTTGATTGAGGTGAGAAGGCTGAAGAAAAGTGAAAAAGCTAAAGAACACAATGATGGTAGGATGTAATTGTGGTTGTGGTTGTGGCCGGTTTGGGGGGGGGGGGGGGTATGTGTGCATATCGTCTATGTGTGTGTGGATGGGTGCACGCGTGTGTGTGGATGCATGTATATGTTCCAACTAATGGGCATACTTGTAATTTTACCCTAACCTCAAGGTCATGGATTTAATTAACCCTATAATTTTCTTAACTCTCAAAACCTTATGCCATATGTAATATGTTTTTTTCTTTTTATTTTGATGATACATGTCTTTATTTAATGATTGATCTGGGTTACAAATTATTCTTGATGAACTTTTGTTGAATTTGTATCTATATTAAAATTATAATGTGTATATATAAATATAGGGTGAAAAACGTAGATTTGTGAACATTATTGAAGTTACTTAGTTCATTACCACTATCTGATATCAACTTCGCTTATACATTTTGTAGTATGGATTTCAAAAGGACACACACAAACACATATGTATATATACTTTTTAGATGAGTAGGTAAACATGTAAAAACAACTATAATTTTTTTTAATTTGAAAATTGATCAATTTTTTTAGGACAGTCCAAAAAAAAAAAATAATCATTTTTTTTTAGATTGAGGGAGTTATAGAATATATCATTACCAAAAGAAAATAAACTGCAGGGGATATTTTGACCCCCAATAATCATCGCTACAAGAAATGGCCATAACTGGGTAGAAAGGAAATTGATAGGTAATCATAAGTGATGATATTTTGAACTTCAGTAGTGATACTTGTAGGAAAAAGTGCCAAAACTTTAAAAGTGAATGATAGAAAAACTTTGAAAAGATTATTGAAAGTTAGGGCTACTAAATTTGTTGCTTAAACAGTTCAGTTTTTATATGTGTCATGATAGATCTCTTGAGCTTGATTGATTCTTGATTTTAAAGATGCAAGATTTAAGCTCCTAACCCATTTTATCTTACAAACGTTGTTATACATTTATTAATAATAACTTCTTCATGTTAGGCACTTTATTTTCAACAATCTTTTTCAGGTTGATTATTGAACTTTCGTAATACAACTTAATTATAATTGAAACTTCTTCTCAATTTCACTTGCTAGACATATATATATGTCATCAAAACATAATACATGACAATGATTAAAAAAAAAAACATAATACAGGACAATAGGCAACTCCAATATAAACACTTGATATTAATTATCTTTAAAAAATTTCTTCACTTTTATCACTGTACAATCAAACTTGTAGTGTTTCGTGAGAGTTAGATATTTGTGGGAGAAGTTTGAGACTAATTGCAACGCCAGTGTACCTTGGATAAAAAAATATAATATGGGACAATCAGAATTCTGTTCAGCTGCAATTTGGTGATAATTGGCGTGAAAAATTCAGGTTTGAAAGTATGACTATGTTTTGGATAATGAACTTTTCATATTTTATTAGTAGTTAACAACTGATTTATTATTATCGTTTAATTATAACAGTCGTATTGATTAAGTTTAATTATTTTTTAACCAAGATTTAGAATATTCTTATTTCAAATCACTATATATCGTGCAAAGCACGTGATCCTTACTAGTAAACTGAAAAGGAATTTGAGGAATTTTAACTTATTACCCAACAAGACAGAGACTACAAAACTTACAGTATATTGCTCTCCAGAATCTGAATATGTGTAGTTTAGTTTTGGAGTTTGCTTTAGTTGTTTCCTTCCTCAGAAGTTGTTCTAATAAGAAACGACTGCTGTACACAATAGGTAGGTAACTCAAATACTATTCTCTATTTGCGGTTTGTGGCTGGCGGGCTAGGAAGGGGTAAGGGCTCCCCAGATTTGTTAGTTTGCATTGAACCTTTGGCATTGCAGTGGTCTTGTGTTTCATAACACGGTTTCTGCCTTGTCTGTCCGCAGTATTCTTGGTTGCGGTGGTAATTGTCATTTTCATACTTATAGTCACTGCCTGTAAATGGAAATCTGCACCTGGTAAGTTAATGGAATGGAACAAGACAGAAAACTATCACAACGTGGAAGCCTTTCTCAAGAGCTATGGGTGCCTTGCACCGAAAAGGTACCATTATTCGGATGTGAAGACGATAACCAACTCCTTCAAAATTAAATTAGGCCAAGGAGGTTATGGTTGTGTGTACAGAGGAAAGTTAAGGGATGGCAGTCCTGTGGCGATGAAGGTTTTAAATAAATAGGAAGGTAAGGGAGAAGAGTTTATTAATGAGGTTGCAAGTATTAGTCGGACTTCCCATGTTAACGTTGTAACTCTTTTGGGTTTTGTATTTGAGGGTCACAATAGAGCTCTCATTTACGAATTCATGCCTAACCGATCCCTTGAGAAATTTGTATATGAAGGCAGTTCCTTAATAGACTGCCAACTGGGGTGGGAAAAACTGTCCCAAATTGCAATAGGCATTGCTCGAGGATTAGAGTACTTGCACCGTGGTTGTAACACGAAAATTTTGCATTTGGCTCTGACTTTGGCCTTGCAAAACTATGTACCCGAAAAGAGTGTTGTATCAATGTTGAATGCAAGAGGTACTATTGGGTATATTGCTCCGGAAGTATTTTGTAGGAACTTTGGAGGGGTCTCTCACAAGTCAGATGTATACAGCTACAGAATGATGGTTCTAGAAATGGTTGGAGGGAGGAGCAAGATCAAGCCGGAAGTTGACCATTCAAGTGAAATGTACTTTCCCGACTGGATATACAACTACCTTGAATCAGGTGAACTTGGTGTGCATAATGGTATAACAAGTGAGGCGTAAAATGAAACGACAAGGAAGATGGTGATAGTGAGCCTATGGTGCATACAAACCGTCCTATCAAGTCGCCCATCAATGACTAGGGTGGTGGAGATGTTAGAAAGGAGCTTACAATCTTTGCAGATTCTCCCAAAGCCTGTTTTATCTTCTCCACCGTGATTAAGAGAAGATTCTTCTGCCATAGAGATATCCAATATGGCGATCCTTTAGTTGTTAAGACGAGTTTTACGTCTCTGTTGTTTTTGTGGTGCTGAAGAACAGTAGGCTTAACAGTTGCTGTAAAATGTAGCCCATTCTTGAAGTGTAAATCTAGTCTTTCATTTTGGTAATTATATTATGTAGAGTGTTTGACTGTCCGTTTCAAACAAGATCACTCTATGATATGAACTGCAAGGCCTCTATTTGGCTCTCGTTTCACTCGGTTTCTATCAGTCTTCCTCAACACGTACATAATCGAGTTCAACTGGCACGTTAAATCACATTATACCCAAACATATTGGGAAGAAACAATGTAACAAGAGGCAATAAGAAAATCGAGTTCTAAGTTTGTACTCATGAGAAACTTGAACTTAAACTCCACACTATACAATTGAATACAAATCAATCAGTTCACTACTGAGAGTGATAAGAAACAAAGAATCACCCTGAGCGGTAGTGGCAGTTGGCCATCAGCAGTTATCAGAGACCTAAAATTCATTTGGTATAGCCAGGCATTTACGTGAAGGAGTCAATAGCACCAGTCATTCTTCTGCTCTGTTGAGATGTAATGTGCTGTCCTAGCTTGTTAGTGTTACCTAGTTAGCTTTGTTAACCTTGTTGTGTCTTTTGTGAGATTATTAGGTTGAGTTAATTTGTGTATTGCATGTAGGCCACTTGTTAGCTTGTTATTAGTGCTAAAAGGAGGTTCTAGCTTGTGAGTAGTGTTGAAATTAGTGCGTAAGAACTGAAGGATGAATCAGTGAAAAACCAGTCCATTACCCCATGTTTCTGCTCTATTTCTTTGCTGTTGTCTCCTCTTGTAATGTGCTGAAATGCAGATCTAGCGAAACCCTCAACCACTTATTTGTCGAGTTTTACCATCCCTAAAACTACTTATTTGAGTGTTGTTAAACCTACTAGCCCAGAATTCCGTGCCAAGTACGTGACGATTTTCTAATCATTAACTTATTTTAGTAGTTTTGAAATGCATAATAAAATATATTGTACAATTTTATAATTTTATGTTATTTCATCAAATATAGTTACTTTAATTTTTGTCTTGAACTTCCTTGTAATAAAATAAACTAACCCTTCTGGTGAAATATTAATAAGTAATGTCCTTGTACATATTGCTAATTTTGATTTGGTAACTACATAGATGAACAAAACTTAAAAATTTATTTAGTACCCAAAAAAGAAAAAATAAATTTTACTGATAAAAATACGTGGAGAACATATTGGGATTAGTTTACTATTACACAATACATTTTTATTATTTTCTAAGTATCTTTTAAAAATAATTTATACCTTTGAATGGATTGCATATTAGTTTAATTACATATTAGTTTAATTTTGATAGAGAAAATTTTGGTCCATATATTTGTTTATAGCATGTTATTTATAAAAGTTAATCAACATGACTAATTACGTAAGGATGATATGGTATTTTTAGAAGCAAGTGTAATCTACCAACAAAGTATACAGAGAAAATAGTAATCAGTGCATGAGGTAATCATGTAAAGCTTAAAAAGTTTAAATAACATGATTATATAGGATAGCTCAAAACCTCGTAGTAAGAAAATTATTGAACAAAATTTAACCAACATTTCACAAAATATACAATAAGCATGCTTATTAAGTAAGATTTATCTTCAGATATAATAAGGTTTTCAATCCAAATTTTAGTCCACATTCATCACAACATGACGAATATCTTTTTAGATTTTATATGCAATTCTATTCAGAATTACAAAAATTAACATAAAATCATAAATGGTATATTGCTAAGACATAATTTAGGATGTTTAAAAGCTTAATTACTCACATTAAAAATACCATAGAAAAAATTGGTTCAAAAATTTTTCAACATAAAATTAGTTGAATTTAAGAAATGCTATCATAATTAAGGTTTTAAATTTACATTATTTTTTTAATATATCTCATATAGAATCTGGATATTATGGTATTTCTATCTTTAACCAATGTGACTAAATAGGATAGCGCAAGACCTTAGAGTAAAGAAATGATTGACCAAAATTTTTAACCAACATATTAATCAAGTTACATTCATATTTCAATTTACAGAAAACTCAAATATGAATTTAAAATAGTATCTAATTTTTTTTATTAAATCTCTTAAGTAATTTTTGTTTTACAGGTCAATATTTCATGTTAGAGAGATTTTTTGATATATAATATTCAAATAAAGTCATAATAGGTTACTATATTGGCTAGAAAATTTTAAATGTTTCGAATTGATTTTCGAATTGCATAAGGCTTATTATTTAAATGTTTATTATATTTGTCAATTTTATTAATTGCAAAGTTAAAGATCCCGTTCAAAATAATGTTTGGAGATCTTTAGCAACATTAATATGTTTAACATTATAAACACAATGCAATGAGATGTCATGAGCTATCATTGCATTTCTCACCTCAGTTATTAGATATTATAGCTCATGATCCCGAGTCAAGCTCGAGTAAGTTAATAAAATATTTGAAAACCTACAAAAAGTGTATCAATGCGTACCACATTTAAAAAAAAAAAAAGAGATTAATATCTTTATGTGAAGAAAAAAAAAAAACTACTTTCGCCAAAACTGTAATTTTTTGTAAGAAATTTTTATACTTTATTTGTAACATCTTCAAGTAAGTTATCAAGATTATATTATTATTAAGTTCTTTTAGTGGTCCAACCTGTAGTCTTTCAAAGCCAAGTTTTCTTAACTTTAAAAATTAGGTTAATAGCTCTTTATCTTTGGAATTGTAAATGTCATGGTCCATTCTTATCTTCTTCGCAAATCATTATTTCAATAAATCACCAACTTGTTAAGATACGAACATGATATCTAGTAGAATATTTTTTTGATTTCACACACATTTAAAATTACAATCTTGATAGATGGTCATGCAATTGTTGTGGAATATATTGTATAGGTATATATATTTGCTTTAGATCCTTTGAACTGTAAGTTTAAAGAATAATGAGTAGATTGTGTTACTGTGCCGTCGCTAGATTTTTGCGTTCTTTAAGCTTTTCTTGTATATTGTCAAGCGATTTTCGTAACACAATCTACTCATTGTCCTTTTAAAGCAAATATATTTATGTATGCAAATATTGCGCAACAATTGCATGACAATATAATCAAGGTTTAAATAGTCAAAATTAAAGCCTAATAGATAAATATATGTCTGTAGCATAGAGTTTAAACGCTGTACAATTGATTTTCTAGACTTATAAGGTATACAAATATTGCGACAATCACCACGAATTATTTAACATTAAGTCGCAGTAAAGAGTTTTAGTTGTTTTCTAAATCCTTATATATGGGATATAACCACTTTGGTGGTCGTGAGATCTTATTTAAAAATGCTGACTTATAATAACATTATTTATTTTTAACGATGAGTGTATATATATATATATATATATATATATATATATATATATATATATATATATATATATGAATAATGATAGTACATTTAACTCAATTAGAATGTCAATTTTTCCCTTCTAAATCTAATATTTTATTTTTATTTTTTTGATATAGGATTTTTATATTCACAGTAAAGAATATTTTAAAGAATACAATGGTCATAATAAGTTAGTATATTGATTACATTGAGTTCTAAAATGTTGAGAATTAATTTTTAAATTATATAACCCTCATTATTCTTGCAAAATTATTGAAATTTAAAATAAACTACCTATCAAAATTCAAATCAATTGTTAGATCATTTTTTTCTAAGTTGTTTAATCTTAATTTTTCTTCTTAATTGAAAGTATCATTTCGTGTTACATAGGGCTTACAGAAAATCCTCATTACTCTTGCAAAATTAATTAGATATAAATAAGGATCCTATCAAAATTTAAAAGTAATTTTTAGATCACGTTTTTATTAAATCTCATAAGTTAGTTTTTGGGTCTATGGATTTTAAGTTCATATTAGAAAACACTTTTAAGGACATAATTGTCAAAATGAAGTCTTAATAGATTAGTATATTGATTAGGTAGAGTTTTAGAATGGTTAGCATTCGTTTTAAAATTATTTTTTTCCTTCTAAATCAAAAGTCTTATTTTCGTTTTTTATTCATTTGTGTTTTTATATTCATATTAGATAGTAATTCTGAAGATACAATAATCAATATTAAGTCCTAATAAGTTAGTATTAATAAGGTTGAGTTTTAGAATGATTAGAATTAATTTTTAAATTTTAAGGACATAATCGTTAAAAAAAAAACAAGTGATTTTATGTTAAACCGAAAGGCTGGGGATTGCAATGTCCGTGAGAAATGCCGTGTTAGTCTACTTCTCCAAAGGTCCCCACTTGACTTGTCAGAATTAGAGGGCTCTGAAGAGTCGAGGGTCAAGTCTTTGTACTGCCGGTCAACGAGGAAGTTCAGTAGGAAACTCCTTCATTTGAGCCCTTTACCCCACCAACGAGATATTAAGGTTGGTGCTGGCCAATGAACTAGTTCCCAGCTTTCCAAAGGTCCCCACCTTGGCTTGCTTAGTCTACTTCTCCAAGTCTTCCCTAACAATTTTTCCAAGTCAACTGGCGTGTATGAGGAGATAATATCTAAATATATTTGTGATGGAGCAAAAATATTTGTATCTGCTTCCATTTTCTTACGTTGGGAGTCTAGAAATGGCTGTTACCACCTTTTTGGCTGTCTTCCTTCTCTCTCTTCTACCTCTTCTTCTTCATTCAGCCGAAGAAGAGAAGCCTACTTGTTCAGAGCCTTTCTCCTGCCCAAATCTTGGCTCTTTTGAGTTCCCGTTCTACAGTAGTGGTGATGATCGGCGATGCGGATTGTGCAAGTTAAACTGCGATCAATCAATTTATCCAAAAATCCAACTCGAAGAGCGTGGTCGAGAGTACGACTTTCGGCGCTTTTGGGGGCCGAGGAGCTTTGAAATTTTTGACGAACAATTAGACGTCAGCTAAGTGTCCAAAGCTGCGAAGCTCTCAGTAATTTAACTCTTACGAGCTCTCCCTCTGTTTCCTTCATAATCCCCAACAATCTCACCGTGTTCAAATGTGCTCCCGAAGGTTCAAATGATCTCGTAAAGCTCGGCTACAGGTCCAAAAATTGCACTCACAATACTTTCTACTATAAACATCCAAACGATCGCCGTTCAGTTCCGGCGAGCGATTCTCCACCTTCCTGTACAGTGATGCGGCTGCCTTCTTTCCCGCTAAACGAGCTTCCAGGTGCTGAACCTGACTTGTTTAAGCTATTGAGTTCAACGTTCCTCATTGAACTGCAAGTATCTGACGAGTGCCTGGAATGTCACAATGGAGGAGGCGTATGTCAAGAAAAAGACCAAGACTTTCGATGCAAATATGGTAAAGGTTGCTTATAAAATGCTGATATTTTTATCAAAAATTCCAATCCTAATGCCAACAATTCAGGCTGCACAGCTCTGTCGTTTCATATTTTAGTACTGAAAACTGACCTTATTTTTCTGCTTCAAAGTGACTGCAGGAAAAAGGAACCTCAGACCAATAATTCTGGGAACAGGTACAACTACATCATTAATAATCATCTTAGTGTGCTGTATGCATATCTAGATCTCTATCCGCTCTTGAAAACTGCATATTAGCGTTAAGTGATTTAATCTCTTGGAGTCGTGGTGTGGTCGAATTATTACCTTCGGAGTTTGCAAAGAATGTCATCACCGAAAACTGCAACATTGACATGTTCTTGGTTCCTGCACGGCTCCACCTTGTTGTTTAGTCACGCAGCAGCGGTAAAAAGGGTTTTACTTTCGCTGTTCACTGTGAGATGCTTGACATTTGCAGGAGGAAGAATTTTGGGTACAGGCGAAGACGATATACTTTTTGGAAGAGGATACTTTTAGAAGCGTAATATTACTCAAACAACAATATATATTGATAATAAAATTTATTTAAAAGAAATTCTTACATAAAATTCTAATGCAAAAGCACTCACGAAAATATTTTCTTTATCACTACTAGCTTCCGCTAGTCACACAATCCAAATAAGCTACTGCTTTTCCTTATCCTCTAGTTCATTAGAATATATTGTACTTAGATAGTATTTATATTAGTTGTAACTGCCTTATGTGTATCCCACGCCCTTTGATAACTAGGAGATGTCTAAGCTTCATGCTGAAGCCGAAGCTTCATGGTGAAGCTTTATGTCTCTACTACCGTAAGCATATGTCTATGCCATCGGAAGAAGCACCCATGGTACATTCTACTTATGCCAACGCTTTAGTACCATAGGCATAAACCGTTTCTCTTATAATATGTTCCATGTAAGCAACATGTGGAGCTTTGTCATCCATTTTCTCCCGCCACAATGACTTCTCTTACCAATTAAGATAGTCATCAATTCACAGCAAATTAGGAGAGCTTGTTATTTCTAACACTCCCCCTCAAACTCGACTTGCATGCCAAACATTTCTTTCAGTTTGTAGAACACATCTGTCTTCAGAGGCTTCGTAAAAATATCTATAAGTTGATCTTCAGTTTTGCAATGAACCAACTTGACAATTTTATTCTTCACTTGCTCCCGAATAAAATGATGCTTCGTGTCTATATCTATACTACCACTGCGTGACACTGGACTTTTCACAAGTGATATAGCAGATTCATTATCGACGTATATCGTAGTCGAATCTTCTTGTGTGATATATAACCTCGCTCAAAATGTTCTTTAGCTATATTGCTTGACACGTGCACGTTGCCACGGCTATATACTCGGCTTCACATGTTGCGAGAGCAACTATTTGTTGCTTCTTCGATGACCACGAAAAATATTACCGATCAATTGTGAAATGCATATCCCGAGGTACTCTTCCGATCATTCAAGTCTCCACCAAGATAACTATCTGAATAATTAATCAATCTTGAACTTTGAGTGTGTATAAAATAAACCATGACCTATCGTACCTTTGACATATCTCAAAATACTTTTTGCTACATTGAAGTGATTTGTTTTTGGTTTCTCCATGTGTTTACTGGCCAATCCAACTGCATATATTGTATCTGGTTGTGTGAAAGTCAAGTACTTCAAACTTCCGATCATACTTTTGAAATGTTGGGTTTAACGACTCTCCATTCGAGTCAATTCTCAACTTTATGCCTGCTTCTGCTGGCATGGCTATTGGCTTGTCATCCTTCATTCTGAATCTGCTCAAAATTTGCTCTGCATACTTCTTTTGTGACGCATCTCATTTGTTTTACTTCAACTCCAAGAAGGTATGACATTTCGCCCATAACTGTTATTTTAAATTCTTTAGTCATAGGTTTCTTGAAACCATTGAACATACCCGGATTATTTTCCATGAGTATCATATCGTCCACATAGAAGCAAACAATCATGATATCACCATCTTGATTTTTCTTCATGTATAAGGCATGTTTGTATGACCTCTTCACAAAATCATTTTCTTGGAAGTTCTCTTCTATTCTTGTGTTCCAAGCTCTCAGAACTTGCTTTAATCCATACAAAGCTTTCTTCAGTAGGTAGACTTTATCTTCTTGTCCTTTTTTAGTATATCCAGGTGGTTGCTCAATGTAGACTTCTTCTTCAAGGTACCTGTTAGGGATGCCAATGTCACGTCCATCTAAAAATTTCAATCTATTTAGTGCTATGAGTGCTGTGAGAAGTCTAATATTATAAATTCTTGAAACTAAAGCAAATACCTTGTCGTAGTCAACTCCCTATTTCTGCTTATAGCCTTTAGTGATTAAACTTATCTTGTGCATCTCTATTTTGCCTTCTTGATTAGTTTTTGTCTTGTACACCCACTTGACTCCGATTGCCTTATGACCTCTCAGAAGATTAGTTACTTCCATGTGGAATTTCTTTTTATCGCAGTAATTTCTTCGTTCATGGCTTTCTTCCACTTCTCATCTTCAGTAGCCTTTTCGTATGTTACTGGATCACACTCTGCCATTAAACAAAATAGTGAATAATAAAATGTTGTCTGAACAAATAGGTCTTGTAGCAACATAGATGTCATTTAGACTGCGCATTTTCGTAGGTGCTCCCCCTGAATTGCCTTTGCTATTACTGCTTCTAGACGATGATGGCATCGTATTAGGAGTTATTGGAGTAGGATTTTATGGAGGAGTTTGAACATTACCTAGCTCGTTAAAGTCTTCATTATCATCCTCAAAAAGCAGGTCTTCACCTTTCTTTTCTTTGCTCCATATCCAGTAATATGCTTTATAGAATTTAACATCTCGTGAGATGATCACTTTCTTGGTAAGAGGATTATACAGTCTATACGCCGAAGATGCATTTACCTCCTTCGTATTCTAGCCTTTTTCTCTTTTAATCAGGAATATGGGCGTATGCAATGCACCCAAAAATTCTGAGATGTTCAATTGTCTATTTGCTACCACTCAATGCTTCATTTGGTGTCTTGAACTTTACACTTTTTGTTGGACATCGATTTGGCAAATAAATAGCATATAGAAAAGGTTCTTGGTACGTGCTTTCCCTTCACTGTGCTCCTCTCCATATCAAGAATCGTATGATTCCTTTCTTCTACATATGCCAATTTGTTGTGGCGTGTATGAGGCTGTCAACTGAGGAATGATTCCATGTTCTTTGCAGTACCCTTCTAACAACTTCGAGGTGTATTCGCCTCCTCTGTTAGATCTGGGTGTCTTCAGATACTGTCCATTTTTTTTTTCAATAGTTGCTGTAAATTCCATGAATTTATCAAGGGCTTCTGATTTTTGTTTAAGAATATACACCCAACTGTTTCTGCTGAAATCATCAATAAAAGTAAGATAGTATCTATTCTTACTAAGTGATAGAATGTTGAATGGACCAGCTATATCTGAGTGCACAATCTCTAGGGACCTTCTGTGTCTCCAGGATTTTCCAACTTCGAAACTTTGTCTATGTTGTTTCCTTTAACGCAAGCTTCACACAACTAGTTTGGTTCATTAATTTCTAGCAGTCCACTTTTTTTTTCTCGATAATAACTTGAGGCTGGTAAAACCAAGATGACCAAACCTTATATGCCATAACCGTGAATCATCTTTAATGACATACTTCTTGCATTTCATCATTTTTGTTAGGACATCAAGTGTGAAAAGACAAATCTTTGTCATATCAACTTTAGCATAATTAATTCTCCATTTCTGTTCCTGAGGACGAGAGAGCAGTCTTTCATAGGCATGTGATACCCCTTTTCAAAGAGTTGACCAAGGCCAACAATGTTGTTTTTTAAGGCTGGTACATAATAAAAATTTGATAAATGCTTCTTATCTCCACTCTTTAAGGTAATCATGAGTTTACCTTTGCCTTTGACTGGAATCTTTAATGAGTCTCTGAAGGTTACTTCTCCTTTGATTTTCTGGTCCAAATCTGTGAACAACTCCTTCCGGCCGCACATGTGGTTGTTGGCACCAATGTCAAGATACCAAACATTTTTTCTACACTCTTCACTTCCTCTGTAAGTGAGAAAAAGAGTAATTACCACATTTTTCTTTTCGGCTTTTACTAAATGATTTCTTTCCTGCATCTTAGGAGCTGATCGGCACTTGTAATTGAAGTGGCCATATTTGTTGCAATTATAACATTAAAACTGAGATTTATCACCTCGTTGTTGAAATCCGCCTCTACCTCTGCTTCTAAATCCTCGACCACGGCTATATTCTGATAGCCTTCATTTGTTTTGCCTCTTTAAAAAAATTGGCTACCATGTCCACGTCCACCGCGTCCATCTCTGTTGCCACCTTTGTAGCCACCACAATTTCTTCTATCTCGTCCGTAGTTTCTGCTAGCTTGATTTTTCAACAATATATAACTATCCTTGCAAAGCTTGCTCCAAATTACCAGTATTTTCATTCTAATTCATTCTTTCCTCATGAGCTTGAAGAAAACCCACAAGATCATCAATAGAAATTTGTCACCAATCTTTTGATTAGTCAATTGCAGCAACAACATAATCAAATTTTCGCGTCAGAGAACATATAAGTTTTTCCATTACTCTGACATCATCAAGAGTTTCTCTATTTCTTTTCATCTCATTCGTCACAGTTTTCAAACGAGTGACGTAATCATTGTTGCTATACCATCTTGGCTACGTACTTTTGGACTGCTTTTGGGTCCCTCTCTCACGACACGTCAAGTTTTCAACGGTCAAAGTTCAACGCTACTGACCCGATCAATCCAAAGCGCACCCTTAAGTAGCATACTTTCTCTTCTCCGCTTAGAAACATACTTTTCTTCTTCACTAAGTAATGTACTTTTCTTCTCCACTAAGCAACCCATAATCTCGACAAGACAACTTTTTAATGGTCAAAGTTCAACGCCTCTAAATGGTCAACTTGAACCGCATGCTCAAGTGACGTGCGTGTTCTCTTTCTTTCTGTTTTTCCTCTTTTTATCCCAAGTGTTCAAGTGATGGGGTCGACCTTCCCAAGTCCATGGGTTGACCTTCCCAAGTCATGGGGTCGGCCTCCTCAATTCCTTAGGGGGGTCGGCCTCCCCAATTCCTTAGGGGTTGGCCTCCCTAACCCTTTAGAGGGGTCGGCCTCCCCAACCTCTTGGGGTCAGCCTCCCCAATCACCCAAGGGGGTCGACCTCCCCAATGTTATGAGGTCAGACTCCTCAACGGAGTCAGTCTCCACAATGTCATGGGGGTTGGCCTCCTCAACCCCTTAGGGGGGTCGGCCTCCCTAACTTCTTAGGGTGGACGGCTTCCCCAATGTCATAGGGGTCGACCTCCTAGATGCCTTGGGAGGCTCCTTGCTCTACGACAGCCGTTGCCGCACCCGAGCATTGTTTTCACGTCACGTGCCCTCGGCCAGTATGATGCCTAACTCTGCGACACCAGTCGCCCGCACCCAAGTGCCGTCTCAGCGTCACATGCCCCTAGCATGATGCTTGAATCCGCGACACCAGTTGGCTGCATTGAGGGCCATTTCCACGTCATGCGTCCCCAGCATAACGCCCGACTCCACAACACCCGTCGCTGCACCCGTGTGCCATTTCCATGTCACTTGCCCCTGGCACCGTACACATTCGCTGTACACATGCGCCTTGCTACTTATACAGTCGGGCCTCCAGGCTCTCTGTTGCAATACTATGCCATCAACACCACACACAGTCTATCGCGCCCATATCTTGCACTGCTTATACAGTCGTGCCCCTAGCTCTCAATCACACTACCATGCCCCCAGGATGGTCTATCCTTTCACTACACCATGCTCACCTTTCCTTGGTCATGGAACAAGCTTCGACCCACTCCTTGATGTTGCGGTACCCTACGAGGATAGGCTACTTCTTTGTGACACCATCTCTACCAGGGAGCTCCAAGTGCTTTGGCATGAAGAATCCCCTTTTTCCAAGAAGACGGCTCCTCTGGGATGCTACCTCGACCCGTCGGGTAGACAACTCCTACGGGACACTACCTTGGTGTGCTCCAAGTGCTTTAGCGTAAGGACTCACCCACGAGATAGGCTCACTCTCTAAGACATTATCTCCACCAGGAAGCTCCAACTCTTTTTTTACCAGGTAGACAACTCCTCTGGGATGCTACCTCGGCCCATCGGGTAGGCGACTCCTCCAAGTCACTACCTTGGCGTGCTCCGAGTGTTTGGGCATAAAGACTCACCCGTGGGACAGGCTCATTCTCTAAGACATTATATCTGTCAGGGAGCTCCAACTCCCCTTTTGCTAGGTAGGCGATTCATTTGAGGCATTGCCTCGGCCCGTCAGGTTGGAGACTCCTCTGGGACATTACCTCGGTGTGTTGGGCAAGTGACTCCTTCCAGACACTACCTCAGCCTGTCAGGTAGGTGACTCCTCTGAGACGCTACCTTGGCAGGCTTCGAGTGCTTCGGCATGAGGACTCACCCACGAGATATGCTCGGTTTCTAAGACACTATCTTTGCTAGGGTGACTTTACACGAATAGTTTACGTGCTCCGGCACTGGGGGATTTTCATCGTCACCTCTAGGGACTATGACCACCAGGTCACTCTGAAACGAGAGCAGGTCTCTGGAGCATATCACCCGTAGTCTACCTGGCAGTTGGGCGTCAGGCCTTCCCCATCGCGGCTAGATCCTCGGCATCTCTCGACGCCCCCTCTACAAGGGCTTTGGACTGGTGGTAATATCAAGGGGGATTTTTGGCCACATTGATGCTGTGTGAGCCAATCTTTCCAGACAGACAGAACGACACTGTAAGGAGCAGGCCGAGTGAATATGGGATCTGGCAGTCTGTGGAGCACCAGCACCAATGGGCCCATCGGTGACGTGTCACTCCTAGGGAGCGTCACTTGTCGGTTGATGATATCATCATCTCAACCCCTATAATTAGGGGGCTTGAGAATTCATTGAGAGGACTTCATACTTTCAGAAGTACATAACTCATTCTCACTTTCACTTTCTAGAATTTTAGAGAGAGAAACACACGAAACTCTAACGCTGGACCTTAACTCTAGACCTAAGCATTGGATTGTGACTGTCGTCGTGTATTCACCCCACACCATCACCCTCGCAACACTACCATCCTCAGGCTCTGTCTGGGAAGTCCTTGGTCTCTGCCCTTGCTCCATCCTTGTCGTGTCACATATCAGCATCATTGGCATCTGACTCAGACTGCATTTTTTGTGGCACCTCCACGTCGACTGCAAATCACTTCCTTGTCATCAATCATTAATATTTTCTAAAATTTTCATTTTTAGCGTCTCAAATTCAGCTCTTAATGATTGGCCGTACCTTTTAGCATTTCCGTCTCCTTGTAGAGATTTTTGCAGAATCTCCCACGCATGCTTTGATGTCTTCGCGTCTGAAATCTTTTCAAAGGTTGATTCGTCAACTCTTTGAACATTAAGAACAAGGCCTTCTGATCTTCTTGTGTGATTCGTTTAGCGTCATCTTCTGGGTATTTGATAAAGTTGCTTTGACTGTCACATCTGCGGCCTCAGTGTACATGTCTTTAACAATCTCCCATAAATCTTTTGAGCCTCGTAGACCTTCATTTGGATGCTCCAGTTCCCATAATTAGTCTTTGTTAATTTGGGATTGAGGCTGAATTATGTTGGCCATATCTTCACTTTCTTGAAATGTAGGCACGAACCTTTGGCTCTGATACCACTTGTTGGAAGCGTAATGGGCTCACAAATATAACTCAAACAACAATATATA
>JAVXUO010002332.1:0-63076 GCA_033065855.1 Escallonia rubra | reverse complement strand
GTAGGGATTACCCCGTTAGAGTTTAGGATTTTTATTCCTCTTCTTCTTCCCCTGTTTTTCTTCTCTGTTTGCTGTGTTCTTCACGGGTTACTGTTCACGCTACTATTCATGTTCATAACTTTCTTGTATTTGTATTTTCTTCCCCCAGATTTCTTTTCCTTTTCTTTTGTTTCTATTTCATCCACTCCTTTAATTTATCTTTAGATTTCATGAGTCATCTGAGACTCTAGCTGGAGGTGGGCCACATTATGACCACTTCCTCTCAATTTTTGACACCTAAGTGCAACTTTATAAAATTACACTTTGGCCCTCAAAGTTTTCAAAATTACACTTTGACCCCACAACATTGGAATTAATCAAATTCACAGTTAGATTAATTTCCGGTATTTTCGAGGTATCACACTTACTATATCGTTATGAGTCTTTTTATCTCCCATATCCTTTATGGTATTCGAAAATAAGATTGCCATGCTTTATTGAGTGTATTTTCTTATACATCTCATATTGATTGTTAGCCTTAAATTGGTCAGTGTCTTTCTTAGGATTCGATGAGCTTAACATCCTTGCCCATGGCTGCTGTAATGGGTGCAACCCTTTATGTTAGATGCGATTATGAGAAATTTAAAAAAAATAAAATTGCACCCTTACTAAAAGTTAAAACTTTTGGCCTAAATTGGTCATTGTCTTTCTTAGGATTCGATGCGCTTAACATCCTTACCCATGGCGCCTATAATGGGTGCATCCCCTTATGCTGGATGTTATTTTGAGAAACTTTAAGAAAATAAAGTTGCACCCTTACCAACAACTGTAGTTTTGGCCTAGTGGTAAGTGCTTGATTCAGCACCTTTTTGCACCAGCCTCTTTCTAGGTGCACATCTTCTTCCACCTAACCCAGTGCGTCCCATTCATATGTCCTACCAAAATTAATGAGAAATAAGCCGACTCATTAAGCACATAATCTGGTAATTTAAAGCATCACACAATGTATGTTCGAAGAACTACAACACTACTTTAATGAGTATTTCCTTTATGGCCCTTGCAAAGCCTTATCTTACCAGCCATGAAGCTTTGCTCCAACCCTGTCTGTACTAACTATTTCCACTGCTTTTACTCCAAATAAATTCGAGATTTTGTTTTCGTGCAGGGCTTGCAGATTTGCTAAAAGCAACGACATATTTCTAAACACTAATCTTTTGCCTAGAAGCTCTTTCATACACCAGTAGATCCTTTTTTCTTTTCAAATGTTCACTGGGAGTTGCATTGAAAAATGAGGCTAACATCTGTGAGTAAGATTTGCATTGAAGTATTGAACAAATGAAAAGATGTTTGCGCCTTTGGCCTATTTTGCTTGCTGCAATACCATCTTTGGTTCAACAAAGCCGATAATCAACTTGAGCTAAAAATAACGGATAAGGGAATGAAGGGTCGCCACAAAGACTCATTTCGGGTCGAAAAAACTTCAATTTTTTAGTCCAATGAATATGACAAAATATGTATACATTGCCGAGGCAAGTGTAACGAGATATTTGAAGTTGAGCTTTTTCAAAACTACAATCACAAATAACTATTCTCCACGGTTGTAAGCATTTCTTAAATTGAGTTTCATAAAACGTGACTTGTCTTTCTTCACTTCTTGTATTTCAAGTGATTTAACTTTCAAGCCACCAAAATTGTCTTTGGGCTTCAAATGATCATTGACCAAGGATTGTTTCTAACTTGTTGGCAACCACTTTTTATACAATTTCAAAACTAATGGAGCATAGGCTTATACGTGCACGATGGGTCATTTTTGGGTTTTGACATCTCGAGATGAGCAGTTTGTGTTCTAAGAAGAGCAACTTTAAATTGATGCGCACATCGTCTGCCTAGGTATAGATAATGCCTGCAATCGACAATTAGTTATCACTAAGAACTAAAATTTAGAGCGAGTAAGTATTTATAACACATGGACCAAAGAATTAAGAGGTAAAGTATAACTCTACATATATTTCTTAAAAAAGCCATCACTGAAATGACCACAATACCCCTGGATATACACAAAGTACTATTCTCTTTGCCGTAACATCCGATTATCAAATGTGAAAAATTACACAAATTATGTACACACACTGCATACACACAGTAAATACACACGCAGATGTTCTTGGTATACATACATATATACATACATATTAAAAGGAAAAAAAGCCAGCTAAATTTCTACCCCATCATCTTTTCTTCCTCTCTCCCCCAGAAAGAGAAAAAACAGCAAAAACACCCCCCGATCGATTTTAACCCATCAAAGCTGTTTCACAGGAAGAAAATTTGAGAGACCCAACTGGGCTGGGTTGCAATATACAGACATAAAGCGTATCAATGCCTGCACAGAAACGTCCGTCGCCGCCGGAGAATCTTGAGGAGGAGGAGTCTCTGCTGCAGCACTGCCGCCGCAAGCAGTCACGACGTGAAAGGCAAGCTCAGGAAGGAGGAGAAGGAGGGCGGGAGGAGGAGGAGGAGGAACAGCAGCAGGACGATGGCGAAGAACAAGCTGAAGAAGGTGAAGGTGAAGATGAAGATGAAGATGAAGAAGATGAAGAGGAAGAAGAAGAGGGTACGCGGTTCTTGGTTGTTTATGCGTATATGTATGCATTCTTGATGCATTTGGTTCTTGTTCTGATGATCAATTGTGTGTTCTGAATTGGGTTTTTGTTACAGATTCTGATGACAGTCTTCCCGAACCTGAAGACCTTCCTGAGTACTCCTCTCTCTCTCTCTCTCTCTATCCATCGTCCCACTCCCATCTGTGTGTGTGTGTTTGTGTATTCAAGTGTAAGTATCTGCGCATATTCAGTGTGTCTTGCCCTTTCTCTCGTGCAATGTCTCTGTTTTTTTTTTTCACAGTTAATTTAATTTGTGATTTTCGTAAGAACATTTTGGGTTCTTGATGTTTGGTTTTGTAGTTGTGGTGCTGTTGTCGATTAGACTCGTAACGGGTTTTGGAGAACGTTGCTGCTGAGATTGCGGGGTGTGGTTTAACTTTTGGGCTCATTATTTGTGCTTTCTTGCTGCTTGATATAATGCGAGTAAGCTGATGCATGTATCTGCGCAGTTGTTACCTAATTTTTACCTTCATGCACAGTGAATTTGAAGATCCTTCTCAGGACATGTTTGTAGCTTTTATTGAGGGTAATTGAAAGTAGCTTGTTTCAGAATTTAGATGGTGCCCATTTTGTGAAAGCTGGTTTCTTTTTCAATGTTATTTCTTTTTTGGTTGAGTGAGACGCCAGCTAGGCTCACTGCCTAAGTCAATTCCTGCGTTGTGTGTGCGTGTTATGGGGTTGAGGGGTTGTGTGTGTGCGTGTTGTTGTTGGGGGGGGGGGGGGGTGAAGGAGAGGGCGCACATATTGCAAAAATCTGAGATGGTTGGGTGAATCTATTACTGGTCATGGCTCATGACTGAGACTAACTTATTAACCAATTTGATATGCTTCCATGCAACGCCCTGGCTTCGTGTTGCGATTCTGCTGGTTTTCATTTTTTTGTCTCTCTACTGAACTAACTACGCAGATGTGCATGTGAGTTTCTTTCACTTTTGTCTTGCTTAAATGTCTCCATTTTCCAATTGTTTCTAACCTGGACTTTGTTGCTGGTTTTGAATATTTTTACTTTACAAGCATTTTAGGCAAATTGTTTTACCGACTCTTAGGATACTATTGCTGATTCTAACTGTTTCTCAACTGCAATAGATCTCTCTGGTTTTGTTTCAAACTAGCACTTTATAACTCATGCATCTGATTATATATCTTGATAGCAAACTATAGTCCATGTACATAGGAAAATAAGCGGGACAAGATTTTACTGTCCATGATTTGATCGAGTTATAGGATTGTTTCTATCAAGTTGCCAACTATGTCAGTCTTACATATTTCATTCATCAAAAGGTGGTTCTTGGATTTTGTATGTTGTTTACGTGCAGAACCTTTTGTTGGTTAAACTAGTACATTTCTTTACACAATAATAATGGGCATCTTCTCTATAGTGATTAACTTTTGTCGTTCGTATCTGTGCTGTTATTCAGTTTCGGTGTGATAATCAATAGCCCACCTTTAATCTAAAAGAGGGACTAAAGCCATGAGATTGGTCTAAGTGATTGACGCTCATTAAGTCTCTCTAAAAGGCCAAGTTTGGAGCCAAGTACACAGAATGCGGTCAGGCATCTCACTAAAATACTTTGACGTGCTGTCGGGTACCATTGAAGCCACTCTTGCTCTTAGCCAGATTGAGACACGTGGTGGGGATCATTCGTCAGTAACTTATTTTCCCTAAGCCTATGACCATGCCAATGATACCAAGCCCAAGGGAGCCCATGAAGTTCTACCTTATTTGGGCCCCTGAACTGTGGAAGTTTGTGTCTGCACATAGGTATTTCACTACTTGAGAAACGTAGTGTTGGAATACTGAGCAGAAACTCAGACGGTCAAGACTATACCTAGAGCAAAAGTTCCCATTAGAAAATAGTTCATAGTAGCCTAATTAGCCCAAACATGGTCAACATCACTTGGGAATGTTGATTACATTGTTTTGGACGATTATTATTGATGTAGCATAAGCTCGCCACAGGGACAAACCCTGTGCAAGGGAAGAAAATCAACCACCTCTGCAAAACAAAGAGCGGTCCATGAAATCCATGAAGGCGTCAGTGGGAACAACTTTACCGTCTGCCCAGCAAAAACAAGGGTTGACAAAAGAATACCCCTTTAGCTGGAGGCACCTGCACCCCCTCAAACACCCGCCTATCTCTTTCCAGAAAAAGTAGAGGAATGGAACTCCATAACTTTGCAGCTCTTCTCCTTCTCTTGAACAGTCACCAGCTCTAAAACAGATCAAAGCTGTGCCTACTGACATTGACAGCTGCAAGTATTACTCCTTATGAGCAGCTTTCCAGCCAGTTTGTGGTCATTGTTGAGACACGAACATTCTTTCGCATATCTAATAGTTTGTTAAGTTTACACTGTTATGATGATTGGGGGGGGGGGGGGAGAATATGGTACTTCCATATGATTACTGCAGTACTATAGTGCGGAAGTTAGCCTATCTGGTAAGTCGCTTGCTTTCCTGTCTGTCACTGTTACCCTACAGAGGACAGTGTTTTATATTCACTAGTGCCCTTGATAGTACTTGAACAGGGACTATGCCTTGCAACATAGTGCCCTTGATAGTACTTAAACAGGGATTATGCATTGCGTGTTGCTTGAATGATGTTTTGAAAAATTTAGCCACATACGGGTTTAAAATTACCTGCTTTCATTTATATGATGTTTCAATGTGACTAGAGAGAATAAACTCAATGAATGCAGACCAGCGTAGGTCTAAGCATGATTATTTGTATGCATACGCGCATATACACATGTTAAACGAGTGTAATGGCAACATCGTTATTCTGGTGTCCTGTCATATTCTGTTATCTCCTGCACATTCACGGACAAAGAGTTTACAAACCCATGCATGGTGCTTCAAGTTTGTATTTGCGGGTAATTGC
Organism: Escallonia rubra; assembly: GCA_033065855.1. Classification (NCBI taxonomy): domain Eukaryota; kingdom Viridiplantae; phylum Streptophyta; class Magnoliopsida; order Escalloniales; family Escalloniaceae; genus Escallonia; species Escallonia rubra. The sequence continues at coordinate 57,558 of JAVXUO010002332.1, read as the reverse complement.
TTTTTGTCAAGGACTTCTGTGCTTTCTAGTATTGTTTGTGTGTTACAATACATTGATAATCCATGTCATGCGTCGACTATAAGTCTGTTTTTACCTTTTGCAGATTTCTTTCGGTGCAATTGATGGATGTCCGTAAAGATGTACAATGTCCAATATGTCTAGGTATTGTTTTTTGTTCTTTGTGTTGTATTGTCGATTGTGTGCTAGGATGTCAAACCGATCCTTTGCCATTTAATATAAACATTATTCTTGTTGGCTACTTATTTAAGGAACCAATATTCTGTCGTCCTTTGTTTCCCTTGTGGTGATAGTGCTGGGGGTGGGTTTTCCCCTTTCTTTTTTCTTTTATCCATCTTTTGGGGTGGGTTTGTATACGAAACTATCCTTTTATGTTTGCAATGTAATTTCTCTTGAGGCAGAAGAAAAAACTTTACCTGTTTTAATGTCCCAAAGCTGATTAATGAACCCATCCTTTACCATATTCCGAAGAGTTGACATGATTTTAGGATCGTGTTAAACATGATATTATCATTGGAGCATTCTCTAAAGGCTTAATCTTTTAGAGAAGAACTTCACATGGTATCAGCGCTCTGGTGTCCTGGGTTTAAGTATTCTGGCTTGCATTTGGTCGCCTACTCTATGTATTTGTGTATCTGGTGGTGGTGTAACTTGATTTGTTTCTGATTGATCTGTCTCTCCACGTGAAATCAGGGACTTCCACGTGAGGGTTAGTGTTAAGCATGATATCATTGTTGTGTCCATTCCTAAAAGTTTAAGCTTTTAGAGGAGATAACAACTTAACATGTTGGACAACTTCATTCGTGCAGAATGACATATATGTGTAACTTATCTAAGGATCCAATGAAATATTTACTTTGTGAATCGGATTTTATTTGAAGTGCTTCATGAGTCCAGAAAATGCCTGGGAAATGCCTAGGTCCTTTACGTCAGCGCAATAGAAAGAGCCCTGCATCTGCATTCACTACCAATGAAAGTCTTCCCTTCCTCATTTTTCTCTTTTCTCTTCCTTTTTTTCCCCTATTTTGTACTGATCTTTCCTTTTCTCTTTTCTCCTTTTCTCATCCCTTTATGCTTTCTCCTATTTGTTAGTTCCCCTCTGAGGAGAAACCCAAGAAAGGTGGAGGTAAGGAGTCTATATTTAGTTAGAGGGGAAAGTATTGCTAAAATCGTATTACTTTAGTTCTTCAAGTTAAATATTCCAAATGCTTTGAGAAAAATTATGTGTGGGGAATTTTGTTGTTTATTAAGCGTCTGTACATTTACTATATCTAGCAAACTTTTCAGGAAATAGAATCCAAAGTATTGTGGCATGGGCATTTCTGTTGCACTCAATCCACGAAGCCTCTTCCATAATCCAAAGTGATCCAAGTCAACCCCGTAGTAATGATATATGCAAAGTTGATGCTTTTAGAATAAAACTTCTAAAGTTTCTGTTTTTGCAAAATGCGACTTCAACAAGGCATGAAAGTATTCTGCATTTATATAGGCATGTGATGTAGACTCATCATCATATGTCCATTTGCCTCCACATATTGCAGAAAACACACACAGATGTCAACTATCCTCTCCTGTTCTAGCTCCTCTCTAGAAGATGAGTCATTTTGTTGACCAGGAACAATGGAAATAGTATTCATAATGGTGTTTGGTTGATATCTCTATCGAATCCTTTGAATGAATAGCTTCTGATACCACGTTATCTATGTAGAGAATGATAGATTGAGAGAGAGTGAGAGAGGGAGAAGGAAAAAAAAAAAGAAGAGAAGATAGTAAACGCGAGACAGACATAATGCATGTACTTGATATACTTCATGTGTGTATGCATGCCTGTAGATATATAATTCTGCATAACAAAGGAAAAATTCTCCTTTCAACTTTTATTAGTTCATACAATTGATGTTCACTTGAGTTTGATATAAATGCCCACAACCTGTACATGGAATTCTGCATAAGCTAATAGAAACGCCAATGTTGAGTGATGGATTGTTCTGTTATACAGTTACTAAGATTCTGCTGATGTTAGGTCTTTTCTCATTAACCTTGTGCTTAAAAGTACCCATGCTTATATCTGACCATCTTAAATTTTCCTTTCAAACTAAGCACACACATGTTAGTGTTTCTTATGTCTTCTGGAGCCCTAAAATGTTTTGAGTTTGTAATCACCAAAATGACAAACGAGTTTGCTACAGAAGAAGCCGTAAACAAAGGAAGAAAAAGAAACTTTGTAGTTTTGAAATTTTAAGATCAGGTGGCAGCATTACATGTTAGGTTTGGCTATGGAGGTTGAGGATGAATTAAATATGCTGGAATCTCTTCACTGTTATAACTCCTTCATTTCTTTCACTTTATCTTGTTTCTTCATATGCTTGTACGTACAAAGATGAAGCAAATAATATTTGAAAACAGAAAGGGGAGATGCTATTTACACGCCCCTTTTTCCTACTTACACACCCCTCCATTTATGTTCGTCATGAAAAGCATGTAGAGGAACAGTAGTTTAACTTTGCAGCCAAAAAAGTTTGGAAGGGTGTCTAAATAGCCTTACCCACAATGTTAGTGATTGGTATTTAGCATTTTATGGGGCTGTCGCTAAATGCGTGGTCTAATTCTGTTACTATCTGTAGGTTGAATATGTCCTCTAACCAGATCATATCCCATATTTGATGTCTAATTTGAACTATGTCTTTTATAATGCATGGTCACTCTCTGAGGTTCTTGTCACCAGGTTCTCGGTGTTTGCTTCATCTTCTTTGTAGGGTTTGTCTTTTTCAGCTGCCCAAGTATATTGTGCCTTAAAGGAACAATAATCATGTGCATTTGAAGTAATTTACCTCCTGATCTCTTGCTCAATGTTACTGATAAACATGTTGAGTAACTCTGGCTATACCTTCCACATGAACAGGAATCATTAAGAAAACTCGAACAGTAATGGAGTGCATGCATCGTTTTTGCAGGGAATGCATTGATAAATCAATGCGACTGGGGTAAGGAACATTTTGTTTTCTTATCATTTTTTGGTTCACCGAAAGATGGGGTGTCTTTGTTTTGTGCCAATCTAAAACTTATTAAAAATTGATTTCCATTTGTGCATCAACTAAATTATATTGTCTAGATTGATAACTTGCCTTTTTTTTTTTTCTCTCACAGGAACAATGAGTGCCCAGCTTGCCGTACACATTGTGCCAGTCGGCGCTCTTTGAGAGACGACCCAAGATATGATACGCTCATTGAATTACTATATCCAGATATTGAGAAGTCTGAGGAAGAGGTACAAATGAGGTTATTATTTCGCATTGGTATTCCTCCTATTTGAATGCTATCTTGCGTGTCTTCGACTACCCATAACCTACAATATTGCTTGATTTCAGGAACTGACATTCCATGAAGAGGAGGTGACTCGCAATAAGCAGGTCAGATATAAGGATGTGTCAGCTTCTTAATGCTTTAGATGCGCTTCAGCTTATTGGTGTGTGAATGTACATGCATGAGTTCACTGGTTGCATCTTAGACCATAGTCCATGGTGTATTGTTGTAAACAGAAAACACATATGCTTTCAATGTTTCCTCGTGTTAATTGGTGGATAACTAGCTTAGAGCAATGCACGCTTTTATAACTCAAAAGATATTGGCTATTGGTGAAGAAGCCCACTATGATTCCCGCCTTGCCACAAGGGAGGAACTTCACTAGCGGCTTAACCTAAGGAAGGCAATTCTTTGATCATTGGATCTTCACTTAAAAAGGCCATGATGACCAATATCCAGCTTGTCCATGAGCTTTTCACTTCCCTAGTGTTGAGAGATATAAGACCCACATCGGGTATCAATCACACATTGGGTAAACAATAAAAAATACTTCAATATATATGCCTTGTAGGCCTCTCCCCTCATTGCCAATTGGTTTTGAGGTGGATGCTTTCACATGGTATAAGAGCTGATCGATCTCCAGGCCCAGCCGACAATTTAAAAGACTAGTTCCTTACCGTCACCCAATCAATATCTTCACTTACTAGGCCCACTCAAAAATCAGTCAGGCCACACGTGAGGGGGCGTGTTGAGAGATTTAAAACCCACATCGGGTATCAATCCCACATTGGGTAAATAAGAAATAATACATCAATATATATGCCTTGTAGGACTCTCCCCTCATTGCCAATTGGTTTTGAGGTAGATGCTATCACACCTAGGAGGATCTCAATCGCTCGCATTGAAGACCTCTAGAAACATAGTACTATTATTCGAGAGTTTTGAGCAAGTTAGATCATTGCAGGTATGTACCATTTCACTAAAATGGATGTAACTTTGTCATATGCACTGAGGTTGAGAGGTTGGAAAGCTCTTGACAAGTACTAGGTTGTGAAGGTCCCACTTAGACATTAAGCTTATGGAGGTTCTGAGCCATCCAACTCAGTCGAGAAGTTCTCAAAATGTGGTCAAAGTTTCAATTATCCACTTTGATCGGACTGTTTGATCACTTTCGGAGCATTTTCTGAGGTCGGCCCAAGACGAACACTTGATGCTTATCCTACCGGGAAACCATTTTTTGTATAATACTTTCTTTCACACTTCGAATTTAGGCTTCTCTAGTCCGTTTTGGAAAAGACAAATACCCTAGACCATGTAAAGGCACTAACTATTGTTTTTCATTGGAGAGTAGGGAGTACCCATTAGACATTAGGAAGTACGTACTCTCTTATTGTGCGCTTATGCACTCTTATACTTCTTAAGAACTGTTCACTAGCAAATCCAGGGCTGCAGCGAAATAAAGGGAACATCCGCTCTTCAGTTCGGATATTTCATGCTATACTGGAAGACCCCCTCTAGCCAATGGGGGGATATACCCAATTGACCAATTCCCTTTGTTTCCTGTATCTTCAGGCCCTGCCCCTGTTTTCTCGACCCACTGACAACCCAACTGGACCACGAGGCTTGAGCATTCAAGAGTCGACTCTGGAACCATTTGTGGGGACCCAGTTGGACTGCCCCGACACTGGGCATTTCCTCTCTCGAACGGGCTCCAAGGAGGTTCAATTGAGCTTTATTTTGGCAGCGGTAGTGGGTGCGAGGGGTGACGTTCTGGGATGGGAGTGTCTTTAGAATTAGAATCCTGCAACTACGCTCTTGATATCCGAGGCAGGGTCTTATGAGATCAACTTGGAAAGAAAAAACTTGTCCGATGTGACTATCTCATAAGTGGGCAAACATGTGATGAACTAAAATATATGATGGGTTCTATACTTTTGAGGCTAGAGATTTGAGGATGAAAGAGAATAGAAAAATAGTGAAACGAAGTTCGGCAGGAAGAAATAATATAATCACTCTTCCAATGTGTTGTATTGTGTAAACACTAAATGGGTGAAAGTATAATAATGCCCTAAAGACAACTTAATTTACAAGAACTCCAATGGGTTGTTTCATACCTCACCTCTGACCTTGCTCATTCAAGAATTGTTAGAGAAACTAATTTCAGTGACTGTCATCAGATCTATCTTTTGTGCTGGAAATTTCATATCGACTCTCTAAATAGACTAATCTGTGAACTAAGTGGCGTTTCACCAGATAACAAGTCATAGATGCTGGTTGCTGATCAAAGTCCAGCAAGAATAACTAAAAGTTTGATTAAGGTCTTAATAAAAGGGTTGTCCTTATTAAGTCGAAATAATAGCTTTGACATTTTTACAGGCAAATGTTGTCGAGCATTATCGTCAGTGGTTGAAATTTTGAGCTTGGTGTATTTGCGGGTTTAGTAGAGTGCATTGTTGCATTCTCGTGCAATATTTATTATACTTGATGTATTACTTCTAATTGGGCAGATTCAAGCAACAATTGCCCAAATTTCTCGACGACAATCGGAAGCATTGATTCGAAAACGTGCAATGGGCAAAGAGACAGCTACTGCATCTACGGGAAGACTGCCCCGCAGTTGTCGAAATGCTTATGCAAGAAGAAAAACCAACAGGAGTGCTGAAAATCATGGTTCTGACGATAATGAAGATGAAAATGAGCAGGATGGAAACAGAGAATCATCCTCAATTGATGAACGCATAACAGAAACCAAGCCGAGAAAATACAAGAGACGGACTAGTGCTCGTCGCTCCCAGCCATCTCCATCAGCTGCCAACTCCGATGTTGGATGTGTTGAACATGAGACAGACGCAAGTAAGGAAAGAAGAGGTACTTCTCCTGGGATTGCGTGGAGTACGGAGAGGCTTGCTTGGGGCAGAGGTGGTGCTCGAAGTCACACTCGACATGGCAGTGGCAGTAGTAGTAAGGGGATGCGAAGTACCCGCTTATCCAAGCTGGTAGATTATCTTCAGAACTTACAGGAGAATGACAACGAGGTATTGATCATAGTGCTTAATCATATTTGTACCCACTTTTAGATGAGACAGAGGTACACATCATGTTATCTGCTTAGCAATGACCTTATCTGGGACTGAGCAGTTTTCCTATACGGCTTCACCTCCTTTACAATTTAAGGCTGTCCTCTTTTGCAGTTAGATGAACACCTCGTGCTTGTTTCTTTGGACAACCAGACACCAAGTTTGCAGCAACCACACCTTTGCTGCCGCTCGAGCTTGTCAGTTAAACACCTTTGTGAGGTGAGAATTCTCTTGAACAACCTTTCTCCATGGTAGATATAGGGGACAATTTGAGGAAGCTCTCATTCAGTCTTAAAATAGGAGCATGATGGCTTCCTTAACTGTTGTTGAAGCTGGTTAGACATGTTATTGTTACATTTTCCCTCATCTATAATGCATTAGGGCAATGGCGATGACATATTCTATGTAGCAACTAAATGAGTTTGGATTTGGTGACTCGAACACGCTGAGACAATGACGTGCTGTCTATCTTTAGTCAAATTGATTGATTGGGTTCACCAGTGGCAAGGCCAGGATCAACAAAGTGGTCAAATGCAGTATCAATAAGAACACCATTATAGAAGTTCTTAATCTCAAAATATTTGTACTTGGTAAAAAGGAAACATTTCAAAATTCAAAGGGTTTATTATCCCACTTCTCATGCATGTGGCCATGCCTCACACTCGAGGTGTTGAACTATGTAACTCCTTAATACTTAACCATTAACCTATTCGTTTATACCATCTATTAGTATCTGTTTGAGCAGTTTGATCAACTGAGAAGTTGCGGGTGTTGGACTATAGATGCTTGATTGCAGGTCCATACATTGTCAGCTCTGGACAATGATATATGACAAGTTCATGCTTCTTCATTTACTGTCAAAACAAACATATTTTTATCAACAACCTTGCATCATCTTTCTTACCCTGTTTCTAATGCTTTTCTAACTTGATTTATCCCTGTAATATGTACATTATATGTAGTACGTTGCTCACGAGACTACATTGCAAGCCGAAGACGTTGAATTGCTACTGGTGAAAGAGACTACGAATACTAATGGTGAGCAGTCCATGGTCAACATTGCCGCCTCAATGGATGATCTGAATTCTTTGTCCGAAGTTTTTGATCAATGCAAGGTTGGGCTACAAACTTTGGAAGGACAAGAAACCCTGGCAAGCCTCAAAGCCACTTCCAGCAGGGACCAGTTAGTGAGTATAGTATCGTGTGTCAATAGTTCTCTGTGTGTGTGTGTGTGTACGCACCTAGCCTCTTTTACAAGAGCAGAAATCGTGGACGTTTCCTCCGAAATACGTTAATTCAGTTGTATTTTAGCTGTTCCTTGCCTAGGTGTTAAGCACAGACTTGCCAAGGAACATGCTAGCACTCGCACCCACCCACATCTTAATCTGATGTCTACATCACCTCACACTTTACTGTTTCAGATTCTTGCATATCGGCAAAAGGGGGAGTAGGTAGCAAGCTCCTGCTGGAACGTTAACGGTGGGATCCTTCTTGGCGCTACCTGGAAGGACTGTATCAACTGCAGAAGCCTATATCTCTGGGAGGGGCTGCTCCTGGTTTGTGAAGAACCATCCTCCATCAAGAATATAGATGAATGGGATGAACTGCTGGAAGAAATTTCGTAAAGGCTTCTAACACCATATAGGTAAAGGAAAGAGAGATGTCGTGCTGCATGTTGATAGGAGGGATTTTTTATTTTTTTTGGGGGGGTGGGGTTGGCTGTTGTTGAGTGTGTGGTTGCCTATGTGTACTATGGTGCTATTTGTTTGGAACACTTGAGTTGTGATTAAGAGGCACATTTTACTTCGCTAGCATAGCTCTAGGAGCATCCCCAGCTTGAAGTTGAGATCTGAAGAATTTGGAGTGGACCATTCAATTGTAGCTCCTCACAATTGCAACCTAAAGGACGAGTATAACCATGTACCGTTTCCTCTTGGCATTTTTCTTTTTATCCGTTGTCATGTTACGGGAGATGAGTAGGAGCAGTGTGTCACATACTCATTCTGTGTGGAAGCCTAGCACAAGGTGCACAGGAAAAATATATGCGTTGGAACATACAACAGACTTGGTTGGTATAATGCACTGGCGTTTCACGGACTCTAATATCGTCCAGCTATGGGGAAGATTTATTCAAAATTGGGTCTGAGAGTCTCAGTTAGGTATAGATGGCCGTATCTGTGTAAGAATGTCCCTGGGTTCGTGACAAGTGGGATCTGAGCAAAATCGATGACATAATTTATAAAAAGTGCTAAAGTTTGCCTATATAATTTGTATGCCAACTATGCAAGCAATACTGAGGCTATCCCATAGTCAACTTAAACAACTGACAGTTAAAAGATCATGTAAAGCGAACAAGTTGACGAGGTTGTGGTCACTATAGGAACATACTCCTAACAACTCAAAAAATAGATATACTTCTTCTCTCTAGAAAAATTTATCTGCCTTCTCTCTAAAAAGTCTTCCACAGAAAATCCACAGTGAACGCCTCACCGCGCGTCGGCGCGAGTGGGGCGGCGGCCGGATTCCGACCTAAATATAGATATACTCTCCGTCTCTCTTTTTGGTGTGGTTACGCTGTGGAAGGGCGACCATAGTGACCGGCGGCAGATCGAGGGTGGGCGACGGTGAAAGCGTTGGTGCGATGGCCGGCGCCATCTCTCCAACCATGATTGGGGATGGGGATGGCGATGCCGTTATCTGCCCCGATCGTCTCAGATCTGCTCCGATCGTCTCAGATATGCTCCGATTTCTTCAATTCAGATCTATGTGATTTTTGGGGTTTTCTTGATCCTCTGGATCTGATAGGCTTAAATCGTAGTTTTTGTCTTGGGTTGATCAGTTTTCTTTGCTTTATTGAAGAGGCATCGTTGCTAGGGCTGAATCTTTCATCGTCGGCGGTGGCCAGAATTCCACCGGCGGCTACCTGTATTTTTGGCCGACAGCAGTGAGGGTTTAAAAGCTGGTTGTGGGGTTATCCATTGTGGTTACTGGGTAATGTGTCTAGGGTTATGGAGTGGTGTCCTTGGGGGTGGGGGGGATAAGGCCTCGGGGGGCTTGGGGGTTTGGGCGTGTGTGTGTGTTTGGGGGGGGGGGGGGGGTAGGGGGTGGGGTAATCATGGTAATTTGCTCTAGGGGTTTTTGGGGTTTGGGGGGGAAAGGGGGAAGCTGGATATAGTCCGGCTTACCCTAGTTTATTGTTGGTTGCTACCCGGCTTTACAGTGGCCGTGTTGAAATGCTGGTGGAATATTGTGAATCATGTAAGGCTGGATGCCTCTTGTTTTCCGTTGTAATTCCCTTGATTGTCGCGGATTCTTTTGATTATCCGTCCGGTTTCGGTTGACTTCCTTGGTGTAATTTTGTGTTTCTTGTTTTACATTGTTTTGTCTTTATTTTTAATAAGTGTTGTCTGTAACCTTTAGACTTCCGCATGTTACTTAAAGTTAGACTAAAGTGTAGGATATGCTTTGCTTTAGTTTAATTGTAATTTGTATCGGGTTTATAGGTTCGTTGTTAGTTTCTGATCTTTGTGGTCTTGTATACGATGAGCCACGGAAATGTTGTGACCTATACATGCCGTTGGACGACTTTTTAAACTTTAATTTTCAATGCTATTCTCTTATTACCAAAAAAAAAAACCCAAAAAAGTTTTCTTCCTCTGTTACTTTCTCAGTCTTAGCATTGTGTTAAAAAAAGGTCTTGCCTTGAATAAATTATACGTGGCATACTAATTAGAAAACCAACATGAATCTACAAGAATTATTGTGTGTAGAATGCCGATATTTGAAATTAATTCTAAAAGAATCTATTTTACCAAGTATTGTTGAGACTGAGAAAGGTCGGAGAGGCCAATATTAGGAACTCAAAATGTAGTGTGCTTATGTGTCAATGTTAAAATAACATTTTACGGTCCAATGTTTTGTTACCAATCTTGTTTTTAGTACTTATGCAACTCAATTTAACATTTTAGAGAGCAATTTCATAGCTTAGAGCTAGGTAGCTTCCTTGGTGCGGTGGAAGGGTTTCCAAGCCAAGCATCTAGGATGTATATATCCTTGCATTGTTTGCTTTATTGTATAATGTTTGCTGCATTGAATAACTACTAATTAGGTTTATAAACTGAATCCTTCATGCCCCTGATCAAGTGCATATGGGTGATGGCACAAGTCTGACCATTGAGCATGTTGGTTTCTCCATGTTAAATTGACACACTGCCGAATATTTTAAATTGAATAACATGTTTCATGTCCCGTCTATTTTTAAAAATTTGTTATCTGTTCATCATTGCTACTGCTATAATGTTTTCTTTGAACTTCATCCTCATCTTGTTCTCGCTATTTTTGGGGACATGGACTCTCTCAGTTTGTGTCATCTCTACCCTCATTTCCGCAGTCGTTGCCTCACCGTTCGCCTGCTGCTCTGGTTAGTGCATGTTTGCTACTCATGTTTTGGCACAGTCGATGGGCCACCTGTCTGCTTGTATTGTCTCTCAAGTAGTGTCTAGGTTTTCCATACCCGTTGAAAGAAAATGAAAGTAGTCTTAGTTGTGAAGGTTGTTACTATGGCAAAAGTCATCGTTAAATATCTTGTCTTTCTCTACGCTAACCCTCCTACATATATCCTTAATATGTATTTTACTACTCCTTTTGTTCCAAATTATTTAATTTGATCAAGTTTAACTTGCACGTTTATTTAAGATATGAGTCATATTTTATGAGGTTTTTCATTCTATCGAAGAAGGAGAAAGTGGGGTGGGCGACAGAAAATGGGTTGGTGAAGGATTAAATGAGATTAATTATAATACAAAAAGTTTGAAAAGGGTAAACATGAAAAGAAAAGAAAAAAAATACCTGCAAAATCTTTTTTTATTTAGAAAGTGATCAATTTTTTTGGATAGCTAAAAAATGAAATACCAATTTTTTGGGACGGCGGGAGTACCATTAAAGGTGTTCAAACTTGTGGGAAGGTTGAACCTAATTTCCTTCTCACTCAACCAGTAGGTGTCTAAGGTTCACAAGTTTATCTCGGACTCTCAAAGCATTTTAAGCACGTTAAATACACAGATCTTTGCGAAGCATGCTCTCAGGGTTCAGAAGTAGTTAGAAGTAATCTATAACCCCCACCCTCTCCCGCACCAAATAAAGAAGCATGTCACTGGGAGGAGTCTTAAAGTTTTGCAGGACGCAAAAACGATGAAGATGTATGAGCAACCTCAAGATAGCAATGGGCAGCACCGGCGTTAGGTTGTCCCACTGAGACAGACATAGTTTTCACAGTTGAATATGGGGAAGCCTCTGCGGAGTAGGGGTAAGATAGAAACGGAAACAGTATAAAATCCATGATGAAAGTAGATTTCTTTTTCCTGATTGGGTTGAGCACGACGGTTGTGTATTGCCTAGTGACACTCAACCAGAAGCAAGTGAGGCTTGCTTTTGTCTGAATTCCGAAGGGACGGTAGCTGTGTACATTACTCTTCTCAAACCCCGCAATGGTTGCAGACTCGTCCATTGAGCTGCCATTAGTTCTCATTAGCATTTTCTGTACAGTTTGATTGGACAATAATGTTGAAGTGAACATCTATATTAGCAACATTAGACACTTCATTTTTGCATTGTTGGTATTATATGAATAGTTAGGGGAAAGGGAGACTACTTGCCTGTTATAATAGGAGCAGTTCACAGCGAATAGCTTTTTACTATTTTAGCTTGCCAGAGTTCAGAGCATATAAGGGATGATTTCTTAAGGACTGCTGGTTTCTGATCTTGGTACCCAAGAACTGCAGCCGGAGGCAACTGAGCACGTAATATTTTGCTTGTTTCTTACTTGATCATATGTGCTATTATGTTCAGTCGTGTTTTCCCAACAAAATTGGGCTAAGACTTCTTGTGCTTCTTTGATCCTAAATAATACGTTCCGAGGGCCATCTCTTCCCATTTTTTGAAATACTAGCAGCAATGCTTGATTCAATCATGTTTTATGCAATAACTATCCTCTATTTTATTATTATTATTTTTTACAGCCCAAGGAGATTTTTTAAATATGGAATCCCAAATTTGCCCCTGACGGAAAGGGCTAGATCGTTAGGAATTTGGACGGATGTCTTTACTTATTACAGACCCTTATGTGTAAAAAATAAACTTTGGGACTCTCAAGTGAGACTTCGGGATACTTTCAGGTACTTACGTGTATTTTACCCTAAGAAAAATTTGCTTCGCATGTAACCATGAAATGTAAAGCACAAACCTATGCAGGCAGACCTTTTATGATCTAGTTGTTAATCTCCTCACTCGAGTTTTGGTTGGACTCGCCAATTCCAGTCAAGAGCTCCACAACCTCACTCATTGGAGGCCTCATGTCACGCTCTTCCGTCACACAGCGCAATGCAACTCTTTTAAGTCTCAAGCTTCTCATAGTCGAACTCATGGTTCAGTATTGGATCAGCCACTCCTTTAAGCCCTTCTTGTTCAATCCTTTGCCTCACCCACTGGACCAAGCGGTTGAACTCGTTCTCCTGAGCTTCGTCCAAGTGGAAACCAGAAGCACTCTTTGCACTCTCTAATTCCAACAAGACAATGCCATAGCTGTAGACATCTGCCTTTGCATTATCTTCAGGTTCATCATCCAAAATTCTGCCTCTCCTTGCAAAATGCCGTTCAATCTCTTAAAGGCCACAATTCTGTTATCACCCAAAATTCCTCTGTAGACTGTACCAAAACCTCCTCTTCCTACTTGCAGTTTGAAGTTTATTGCCGTACTTCAACTCTGCAAAAGAGAAAGGTTTTAAAACTAGCAGCTAGTATCATGTAACCCATTCTAACTGATACCTCAGCAGCGTGCTTGCGAAAAACATACCACCATCCTGAGCCAACACAAAGCGTTTCGATTATTGCAAGTGGACCAACACATGCAACTAAGTAGTTAAGGTACCAGCTTTTATTCTTATCTTTTTTGCCTGTATGATTGCCACCAAGCACAATTTCTATAGCTGAGCAGTTCAAGTGGTTTGTGTTTAGTTGCCCTTGTTCTGCCTGCGGATCGCCATTCCTTGTGGGACTTTTATATGCATAATGCCTCAAAAGGATGCCATACGATTTCCATCTAAGCGAGTACTTCTTTGGTAGCATTTTCCTCCTCCATTCAGTGCATACCCAAAACCTTTGCATTGGCAATTTTTCAGGCACCCATTCCTGCATGCTTCAAGTGCCATGCCTTCAGCATAGGCTAAATCATATCCATAGTAATCTGCATGCAGAAAATAAAAAAAGTCCAACTCAAATGGATTGCATGTAAGTTGAACCAAGGGGAGCAGCCTTTTGACCAATCTGAAGGATCATTTCTGTCGAAACCATAAGGACAGCTGCAAGTAGGTAGGGGATCATAAACGCAAATGCCGTTTGGTCCGCACAGCATGAGGTAACCATGAGATTTCCCAGAGACCAGATGACTCATCAAGGATATACAATCTCCGCATGCCATCATAATTTGACGACAGGCATCGTTTGGGACCAACACCATAATGAGATGCATTTAACGTGAAGTTGACTTGATGTAAACCTACCCAGCTAATTTAGAAACCCCCCTCTGGAGCTATCGGTCCTCCCACTAAAAGTTTGTGCAGGATTCGGCCAGTAGACACTTGAAACAAGAGGACCTTTAACAGATGAGATGTAGTACATTGACATTGTCAAATTTAAAGTGGTAAGATCCATACAAGTATATACCTCGGTTCCTCATAGATACTAAGGTGGTGTTCTTGACACGTGGTTGTGTTGGGAGGAGAGTGTCCGTGGGGAATCCGAAACTCCCGCAGATGATCTCATTCTCTTGGTTGATCAGTACCAAATCCCCAGTGTCCGTTGTCTGAGGATTCTTATTCTATTTGACTTTTTAGTGTTGTAGTTTCCCCTTCATGGCAGTTGAATTGATTGATTGGTGAGTCTTAAGTCCTTATCATTCCCTTAAGAATCATCTCCATATACGTTGTACATGGTAGAGGGTTCAAGTCTCATTACAAGGATATGATTCTTGTTCATAGCATTAGCCTAGTGTAACCACAATACTAGAGTTCAAAGACCCGAAGAGGGTTGTCTAAACTGGAGTGAAATTTTCCTCAATCACGAGAATTAAGATGTTCTTGCTCACTACAAAATAGATATTCCTGCCAGTAAAACAACGCTCAAGTTTGGAGCTCCACGCTAGCAAGAAAACCTTCAAAGTGTCAATATGCGTTATGTCCGAGTCCTACAATTTTTTATATCCTCCAACAAAAATCTCTAATATATATTCAACTCGTAGTGCTCAAGGTCACTGGAAGGACTGAACCCAGATCTCTTCTCATTCAACCAGGAGGTGTCTTTGAGTTTCGCAAGTTTATATTCACTTCTAAAGCGTTCTAAGCATGTTCAGTAAACAGATTGTTGTAATGCATATGATCTTCTGATTTTGACTAAAGACTCTTCTGACAGAGTCACTTCCTTGCTTTAAATGGTTCATAAGTAGTTAACTGTAAACGTAACCCCCACCCAAAAGTAAGACATACGCAACCAACTCAATTGAGCAGTCCTAGACGTGCTGCCAGACACAGTAACGATCAAATTGTGTATGAATCAACTGTTTGGTAGCAATGGTGAGCCTTGGTAACTTTAGGACCAAATTGTATGTAATCCAACTACTTGATGGCGAGCTTGAGGGTTAGAGAACATACATCGGAACTCTCCCGGACTCTGCTACAGTGGGAGCCTCGTGCAATCAATTGATACAAAGTAGAGGGTCTTTTTGATGCAGTCCTGAGCACTACAAAAAGAGGTTACTTCTCGACTCCAGTATGCTTCAGTATCATGGCTTAGATGTTTCTTGTGTGATCATATACCTGACCACTGGGATCTGATTCCTTGTTTAATGGAAACATTGATCTTCATCTCATGAATCATATTACTCGAGCATATGCAGCTACGTGTGTAAGCAAAAGATATGGAGTTTGCGTTTTAGGGGATAAACGAGCTTTTTCCTAGAGCATTCCCAAGTACAAATTTTCTGCTGAGTTGCCACATATTGATCTGTCCTTTAAGGTGCGTGTTTCAGCATATGGTGAAGATTGATATGTTCCTTTGTCTGATGCTTATTATTCTATGCATAATCGTTCAGTGGCCATTAAAATGTTGGCTTTCAATTTGGTTTTTTACTTATTCAATACTTGATCTTGTATGGACTTGGGTTTACTCTGCATAATGTTACTAATGCTATCCAGGAAAGCTTTTTTGGTGAAGCAGAGGCTCTTAATTAAGGGTTCTCTTTTGCATTCTGGGATTCTAGACAGGTGAATCTTTCTTGTAACCACTGACAACTTGGAGACCCCATGATTGAAGATGAGGTAATATTTTTTGTACCCTAGCCATTAATCTCGATTTTCTTTAGGAAAGGGCTCCTTGGCCTTTAAACAGTAGACACTTCTTAAGGCCAAAGCAATTAGCTACAGCTATTCTAATAACAGATGCTCGTTCTTGGGGTTTGCTGTGACACCAGATAAACAAGCATTATCTACTCCTATTTATTTCACTTCAGACTTTATTTTATGGCACTGGGAAGTGTGCATCCGTTGTCAAATTGTGTACAACATGTACAAAGATTTATAAACCACTAAATGTGGAAAAGGAAAGAAGAAATGAAAACAGAAAGAATTATCAATCAGATCTCAAATGGAGTCGTAGCTTGTTTGGACTTCGGATTTCTGATTCAGGCTCAGATTCAAGCAGAAGTTGAACTACTGAATCCATTGTCGGTCGCTTGCTCCTATCTTCCTCCACACAGAAAAGACCTATTTCAACCAGTGTCAATGCCTGGTTCCTGCTAAATTTCCCATCCAATCTTGGATCCACTATATCCTCCAGCCAAGAGTCTTCTCCACATTGAATTTTTATCTTCACTATTCTAACAAACCTCGTAAGTTCTGACTCCTGCTGTTCAGCATCCTCAACTGCCCAATTTGAGAGCCGAATTCCCTTCACCATCTCTAGAATTACAACTCCAAAGCTGTAAACATCTACTTTTGCAGTAATGGGAAGGTTCAGAGCCCACTCCGGAGCCATGTACCCTTTTGTTCCTCGAATCCTAGTGAATTCAATGTCAGGACCCCCTCTCTGAGAGAGCTTTGCCAGCCCAAAATCAGCAATCTTTGGTTCAAATTCACCATCTAGAAGTAAATTTTCGGGCTTGACATCGCAATGGATAATCCACTCTAGACACTCGTGATGAAGATAAGCCAAACCTTTTGCTGTCCTTAAAGCTATATTGAACCTTTCTTTCCATCCGAGAAAGTTGGAGGTGAAAAGGTGCTTGTCCAGTGATGATTTTTCGATGTACTCGTAGACCAAGAGTCTGTGTCTCCCTTCTGAACAGAATCCCCACATTCTCACTAAATTCATATGATTGATTTTTCCTATCGTGCTCACTTCTGCCCAAAACTCTTGTTCC
This sequence comes from Escallonia rubra, assembly GCA_033065855.1. Lineage (NCBI taxonomy): Eukaryota > Viridiplantae > Streptophyta > Magnoliopsida > Escalloniales > Escalloniaceae > Escallonia > Escallonia rubra. The sequence continues at coordinate 40,692 of JAVXUO010002332.1, read as the reverse complement.
CCTTGAAACAGATCACTCAGTCTCTTCACTGCCACTGCCCTCTCATCTGCCAAAACCCCCTTGTAGACAACCCCAGAGCCTCCTCGACCTAACTCTACCTTGAAATTATTGGTTGCCTTCTTGATTTCAGCATAAGTAAACCTCCTGAACTGACTTGATATCATGCGATATCCATCTTCAACAGTAGACGGCACACCATGTTTTCTAAATAGAAACCACCAGCCTGATACAATAACGAAGGCTTCGATTACACCAATGGCCAAAGCGAATGAGTAGAGATAAACCCACCTCACCCTTCTAATAGTAGGCGAACCTAATAAAACTTCAGCTGCACTGGATTCACATACGGCATTGGAGCCAAGAAGAACTCTGGTTTCTGATGCTTCCACAGTGGTGGGTAGCTTCAGGAAAATACTGCCTGGGAAACTCAGTGTCTGCACGCCATTGAAAAGTGCACTTTTCGTGTAGCATCGCCCTCCTGATCCTGTTATCCTATAGCTAAATGCTTCACAACGGCAGTCTCCCAAGCAAAGGTCCCCGCAAGCTTCCACTGAGATGGCTCCGTAGCTAAAGTTCAAATCAAACCCATAGTAATCTGTATGGAGGACTTCTACAAATTTCACCTGAAAGTCCAAACAGGTTCTAATGAAAGTAGGCCTGCAGCCTTGATTCCAGTCACTTGGGTCACTTGCCTCATAACCCGGAGGGCATGAGCACTTGGGCCCGGGCGTGTAAGTACAAATTCCATTTCTTCCACACAGCCCATGGACATTACACGGCTGTGGAAGAGCTGTCCATGATACTGACCATGATCCGCTTGAGCTGTTCAAGCTGTAGAGCCTGAGATTTCCATCATAGTCCATTGTTAGCCTCCTCTTGACCCCAGAACCCACGTCGGAAGCACTGAATTGGAACTGATCGCTCGACAGAAACCTACCCGTATCGTCTAAGACAGCAATTCTACTACTATTGTAGTTTGTTCTTGAATTCTGGTACATATCTAAATCAGGACTAGGCCAGTATATGCTTGATATCTCAGGTCCATCATAGAATAATCTCATGGCATTATTGTTATCAAAGTAGAAGCTATAATACCCAGTTGCATAGCTTCCGTTTCTAATTGCAGCTATCAATCTACTGCTCTTAGTAAAGACTTGATTAGGCAGAAGTGTGTCAGTTGGATACGCAAAGCTTTGCCAGAGAATCATACCATGTATGTCCTTCAGAACAAGATTGCCTGTATTTAGAAGCTCTGCTCTATGAGCCTCGGTGGAGGTGGTATTACTCTCCCAAACAACCTTGCCATCGAAATCGGTTAAGACCATGATACCATTTCGCCGTAGTGACAACTTGGAGCCCTTGCCATTGACGGGTCTTTCTCGGTTGGCCGTCCAAACAACGGTTCTGTCCGTGGAACTTGTGAACCAGATTGAGAACCAGTAATCATTGCCTCCCGCATTATGGAAGCCACAAGTGAATGAACCATCTGGGGAAGTGATGAGGTCTGAATCATCTTCAACAGATAACGAAGAGCCTCTTTCTAAGTCATTCTGAATCTCTGAAGTTGCAAGATTGATGAGAAAGAAAGAGATGAGAAGCAATAAAAGAAGGAAACGATAAGGCTCGTGAGTTCGGTTTCTCATGGTTAGAGAACATATAAGTTGAGCTGTATGTACTTGTAAACAATGAAGGCATGGGCAGCATGGAACTTAAAGAACAAGATCGTGGCCCCAAGGTCAACAATCAGCAGTTTAGTTTTGTATGATTTTTCTGTCTTTATTTCTGGAAGGTAAGATGCCAAAACTTGATAAGCCTTCTGCTCACATCTGAATCAATTCAAAGTGGGGCAACTCTATACACATATCAAAGAAAGTTGCAGCCAGCATGACTCAAATCAGAAGAAAACTAATTTAAATTGAGAATAATTTATTCCTCATCACCTACTCTGAATTTTCAAAATCTGTCTTGGGAAAAGAAAAGTGAGGTGATCAAGTCTTGGAAAGGGGGCTCATGTTGTACAATTCAAAATGGTTACTTGGTCCTCCAAGGAAACATGGAACAAATTATTTGACAAATAAGGACAGTCTGCAAAGCATTTTAAAACACTAGCTAATAGACCCGTGCAATGCACGGGTGAGATGTAATTTTGATTTTCCAATCAACTAAATACTTTAGTATGGTGTAATGGACTCTAATTTCAAGAGAAGAAAGAAAGAGAATGAGTTCAAAATTTAAAAATTCTCAAATTAGTCTACTGCTCAAGACATTAATTAAGAATAACGTTGATGATAATTCATTAAACAAAGAGGACATTATCAATATATTGTCGAAAACCACTATAAAGGAGAAAAAGCTACCATAACTTTGACACATATGCATTCATACCAAAATTTAGTGAAGAATTTTTGTATTTTCATAGCATAGTAAAATGCCTATTGCATTGATTCTTATAGTGACAAAAGATTGGATTTTGCAAAAGATTTTGCAGATTTTTGTTCTACTCAACCTTTTTTGTATTACATATCAAGACCAACCGCCTTTTAGGATTTTTCATAAATGTCAATAGAGTCACCTTATATTTTTCTTGTGAGAAGTAGTTGGTGCATTAATTTCTGTATTTCTTGAAGTTATATATGCATGTACGGCGAAGGAAACCTGGAAAAGAGATTGTAATCCAAGAGTTAGTCCCAAACCAAGTGTAACGGTTAAACTTAAAATTGATCCTTAAGGCTACAAACTTATAAGATTCCCTCTCAGAAGTTATCAATAGCAACCTCAAAAGAGCAAATGTTGCTGAACGTAAAATTTCCTTAGAAGTCTAAGCTGTCTTTCATAGTTCGCAAAAAAGGTGAATAAAAGTTTATGCAATACATATATACCAATGAATGAATTAGTAAAGCTAATGACACCGTCACTTATCAAAATTGATTCAAAATGAACCGAGTACATTTCTGTTATATATTCTTTTGAGTTTCAAGGACCAAATGTTGCAAGCGTTTGATATTAAACTGAAGAACTGATCTTCCATTTCGTTGTCTTCTTGTGACAAATGGGAAAAATAAACGATAAACTAAGCAATTAACAACATGAGTATAGAACTTGCTAAGAAATATTTTAGTGTATGGATAAATATTGTGGTCTCAAAGATGCTAGTTAGACGTATAAAAATGCGAAGGTATAGTCTCTTATGAGGTAAAAAATGGTTGGTCATGAAAAAACATTCATCAAATTTTTTTTTCAATTATCATTAAATAGTTTCTACAATCAAGAGATCTTATCATGAATTGAAAGGTAATCTAAGCGTATCACATTAATTGAACACATCAAAGTAACTTAAATAGGCTTTTTGTCATGTGCACAATGATTTTGGATAAAATAATACTTGTGAGGCTTTACAACGCCCCTCCATTGTTATTCATAATGAAACATTAATAGAAAAATTTTATGCTGACCTATCGAAAATCTCTTGAAGTGTGTTTAGATACGACTTGCTCTCGAGCCTAAGAACCATTTTACTCCAATGGTAGATGATGAACTTCAATTTCTCGTCAACCCCATAAAGATTGAAGATTCAACGGCTAGACAAAATGGTGGTAAAAGCACAAAGTTTTATCCACTAAAGAATGACATTTGATAGATAGTTTAAAATGTCTATAATAAGAATTCCGGATTTAGAGAAAAAAGAATTTTTGTAAGGTTTGGGTAAAAAGTGGTTGGTCAAACAAAAAAAAAATAATCAAAATCGTGTTACCCATTAATTTTATGCTACAACTAAGACAAATTTATTGTAGAAAGAAAGGCAAAAGCTTATGAGCTGGAGTTAAAACTTCAAAGTAACTCACATGAGTTTGTTATAATATGAACTATGACTTCTCCAGAAAAACTTGGGAGGCTATTTAACACCACTCAGTTGTACTTAATAGTGAAAAGTAGTGAGAAAATTTTAGATTTAGCAATAAATAACTTGAGAGAGATGACTTTTATAGTGTCGACAGATGGTATCTCACGTCTTGACTTGTTCTCGAGCCTTATGAGCATCTAACACCTAATGGTGCAATCATTGCAACTTCTTGTCAAACCCAAGTAAGCTTAAGGATTTTGTGAATAAACAGACCAGTAGTTAAAACATAAAAGGAAGGTTCATCACTAAAATGCACCTACTAAATATTGGAGTTGGTTATAATCGTAATAATGAGTTTTAGGAAGGGTGACAACAACACCTCTCTTGTATATTTCTTGATAAAAGCATTTGCAGCAAGAATTTCAATGTAGTGGCAAAAACTTGTTGTAAGTATTGGGATAAAAGTGGTCCCTAAGAAAATCTATTATCCATGGCTTTATCACTAATTGAGAGCCACTCTAAACTTATCACTTATAATTAAAACTTAAAAGTAACTCACATAAGCTTGATGCCACATGAATTTGTGAGGCTTTTTTAACACCCGTCACCCTTACATTATTATCATTTAAATAGAAAAGTTCTAGATTTAGCAATAGACAATAGGACAAAGAGTGTCTTACCTCGAGTTCATTTTCTAACTTGAAAAATTGACTTGTGCACTTGAAGATTCAGTCTTTTTCATCAAAAGACCTTCCCACCCTGATGACTGAAGCTGCCTACATTCAAAAAAATCATCAACAGATGAAGGGGATAAAGTGAGGAAGATAGACTGACCCCTTGCATATAATCATTTAAGGCTACGTCAACCATTTGTTATTATGTAAACTACTAACCAAGATCATAAGGAAGCTAAGTAAACTACTTTAGTCAAGATGAGAAAACAGCACCTTATGAACATGTTTACAAAACTCAATATAGCTAGAAGAAAAACCTACTCCAAGAAAACAGGTTGAGCATAATATAGCTCGAAGAAAAACTACCTCCAAGAAAACAGGTCGAACTTCAATTAGCTAAGCAAAAGCCCCACAAACCTGTTCAACATATGGGTAGGTGACAGCACAGGTGAGATTTAACAATAATTGAGCAGAACTGACAAAAGGAAGTGACATTGAATATTGCCATCGCTCTTTGCACCCTTTGTTCTATCCAACTTAGCTACTAAGAACTACCTGTAAGAGGAAAGTTTTAATCAAAGTTTAACATCCAATTCTTGGAGTTAACAACATAATTTTAAGGCTTTGGTTCATGGAGAACGTAATATGCGACTCTAAAATCATGACTTTTCTGATTCATATATGGTGATTGAATTAGAAAAGTCATGATTCAATCACCATATATATCTCTTCAACCACATCCAATAAGTCAAGGAATTTTTTGTGGGCAGCTTCATCCAAAAAGTCATGATTCAATCCCCCGAGTAGATGCTGCTTCAAACTGGTCCATAATTCCTTCTTCAAATAATTTCACCAGAACGGTTTCCTGCTTGCATGATGCTTTCAGGCTCCACCATGGGAGTTCTTTCAAGTACTGCTGAGACACAGACTACTTATGTGAGAAATAACACAATAATATATGATTAATTTGAGTTAAATTTAATTCAACATATCAATTATTATGTAAATGGAAACATGGTACCTTGATAGCAAGATTTCTTCGTTACAATGTTATTTTCTTCAATCAAAATCAACTTTTTTTGTTTTTTTATGCCACAATAAGTTCTTGGCAACTGGCAATCGGTAGCAGCATTCGTCACTAATTTCTCATCAGGCAGCTCCATCAAGATGCATGTTTTAGGGGGTGACATAAACCAATTTGGAGATACCTTATCCCATGAAAAGGCTAATGAAGATGGAGAGGCCGAAGGCAATGTGAAGAGTTTGATTGTAGAGGATTTGTTGAATATGTAGGACTCTTATTCAGCTTTGGTAATTAAGGATCAGGATGCCTAGTCAAGTAGATTAAAAATAATGGACTCTTTTTCATTGATTGACATTGTGTTTGAAGAGCCCAATTGAGTTAGGGCACTCTCAGAATGAAAGTTGATGCTGATGTGTCACAAGAAGAAAGTTCCTAAAATCATATGTGTCACAAATATAAGCATTCTGAAATCCTACTTGTCGCAAAGATAGAGTTCTAAAAATCCTACGTGTCGCAATTCTAAGCGAAAGTTTCAGCTTTTCATATATATATAGATTCTCAAACGAAAATACTCTAGTTTAGTTGATAGAGAATTGAAGCTGTATAGCCACGGAACATTATACAAATCAATAGATAATGTCATGATGGTCAACATTTGCCAGCTCTGTCTTGAATATTTTTTGGCTTTACTTTTCTTGGTGAAGAACATATGCCACCTATTAACATTTGCAGTTTCATCCCTGGGAGACTTACCTCTGACAACATTTGCATTACCCAAGAGATTGTCCATTCCCTAAAGTCCAAATCTGGCAAACATGGGGGTATGATCTGGAAAATTGATCTCGAAAAGGCTTATGATAGAATTAAATGGAGTTTCATTAGACATACCCTAACTGAATTTAAACTCCCTGAAAGTCTTGTCGATCTTATTATGGACTGTATTATGGGAACCAGTATGAGTTTCTTATGGAATGGGGAGCTATCTAATCAAATTTACCCTGATAGTGGTATTAGGCAAGGCGACCCCCTGTCCCCTTATATTTTTGTTCTCTGTATGGAGAGACTTGCTAATCTTATTATCGACAAAGCTCGGAATAATAAGTGGATTGGTTTGAGAGATTCCTCCCCTGGCCCTTTGTTTACGCATCTTTTTTATGCTGATGATTTAATGGTATTTGATACATCTGACACGTGTAACTGTGAAAATATGTTAGATGTCCTGAACACTTTTAGCTTTGAGGCTGGTCAACAGATCAATCTCAGCAAATCTAAAATCTTTGTTTCTCATAACACCCACAGATTGTTAGCCAAGGAAATTAGTCTTTCGAGTGGTATCCCCCTATCTTCTAACCTAGGTCGTTATTTAGGGGTGCCCATCATCCATGATAAATTGTCCAAGAATACTTTTTCTTATGTGATCGATAGAGTGCAGTGTAAACTTGCTGGCTGGAAGTCCAAGCTGTTGTCTTTTGGGGAAGAGTTACGCTTGTCCAATCTGTCATGGCAGCCCTCCCTAACCATGCTATGCAAACGATCCCCTTCCCTATGGCCACCTGTAAGACCCTCGATAAATTGAACCGTAATTTTATTTGGGCTGATAATGAGAATAATAGAAAGGTCCACCTTGTTAATTGGGAGAATGTGTGCAAACCTAAACTTATGGGAGGTCTGGGAATCAGGAAGAGCAAAGATAATAATATGGCTCTGTTATCTAAATTAGGCTGGAGCATTATAAGTAATGCCTCTAAAAAGTGGGTCGAGGTGCTGAGAAGCAAGTATAATATTTCTAACAACCCTAGAGATTGGACGGCCAAAAGAAGAAACTCTCACATCTGGAGAGGCATCCTTAAGACTAGAGACACCCATGTTGCAGGGACTAAATGGGTGGTTGGAAATGGCAAATCTATCTCTCTTTGGGATGATTGGTGGTGTGGAGAGAGGTCTTTTAATTGCTTAGGTACTAGAGGCCATTTAGAGACCAAGGTGGAGAGCATTATTTCTAATGGTTCGTGGACTACCTCTAGTATTAACCATCTTATCTCCGTGGAGGAAAAACTTGAGATTACTTGTACCCCAATCCCGGTTTTCTCTATGCTTGAAGACTCCCCCTGTTGGGGTCATTCTGGGAATGGTATCTTCTCTTCCAAAGCTTTCTTCCACCTCCTCAACTCTTACATCTCTCCCCATTCCTCTATCCCCTCTTGTAAGTGGAAAAAGCTATGGAACCTTAAGATCCCCCAAAAGTTGAAAGGTTTCCTTTGGCTTGTCCTCCATGACAGACTTCTTACCAACTCTTTAAGGAATACTAGGGGTTTTGCTGACTCGAACCTTTGCCCTAGATGCAATAGTTACGAGGAATCCTCTTTACATGCTTTATGGAATTGTAAATTTGCTCGTGAGGTCTGGAAGATTTTCTTGAACATTCAGCAGGTGCATCAACTTGAGAATTTGAACATAGTGGACTGGTTCTGGAAAGGTTTATCCTTGGCTGTTAGAAAAAATAGTGATTACTCCTGGGATAATCTCTTTATTTGCACTATGTGGGCTGTGATGCCCCGAACCTAGGTTTACCAGTTATTATTACTTAGCAACGATTGTTGTAAGTAAAATGGATTTAAACCTTTAGTGAAGACCTTGTGTGAGCATGTATTAATTTGGATCTTAGCGTTAATTATTGTGAGCAATATTATCTATTGCATTTAACAACATATTTTAAATATTATGATAGGCTATAAAGGATGAAGTTTTGTACATAGACAAATTCATGGAAGTGAGTCAAGAGAATTTGTAATTGATGAAATTATATTGTTATAATATGGTCTCGCGTTAAATAATTATACATATTAAAGAACAAAAAAAAAACAAAAAACAAAAGAGAAAAGAGAAACATAAGTCAGGAAGAGAAGAAGAGAGGACAACCGGCCTTAGAACGGGCGGCGCCTCTGCCGGCAGATCGAGGCAACCATTTTCGGCGATCAACTCCGACGCTCCCTCACTAAACGTCACCGCCTAACACCTCCGCTACCACCTGCCGGAACCAACACGCTGCTGCCTTGTTCCTGCGATTCCAGCTACACTAAGGCTGCCGACCATGGATTCCGTCACTGGCGACAAATCCGGCGCATGCCTTCCCTGAGCAGCATGGCCCAAGGTCCCCGCAACCACCGTGTCGTAGCCAAGGCGCCGCTACCACTCCTTTCCGCCGTGAAATCGCTGCTGCCGGCGATGCCTTCGGCCACCGACGAGCAACTCCGGCCGCCTACACCGTACACCACAACCCGTGACCACCATGTCGTAGCCGAGGACACCGCTACTGCCATCGCACGGGATTTATTGTCGGCGCTATCTCCGGTCAGCCTTTAATTTCGGCTACGCGTTGACTGGCAAATGAAGGACTTCCCACGCACTACTGACTTCTCAATCAAATTACTGCCGCCAATGGTTGCTTTATTAACATGCCCAGATCTGCATCCGCAGGTGGCCACTGGACACGGCGAGACCAACTAGCCGGCGAGGGCGGCGCCAGACGAGAAAAAAAATGTCTATCATCATGGGTCTTTATCCCAATCATTGTGTAGCAAAGTTGCGGTCATCGTTCGTAGGCCTAATTTCTTCATACAACGAACTGACGAGCTGATGAGCTTTGGTTGTATCAAAATGTGAAGTTGGGTGTGATTTTACGGTGTGAAATGGTCTTTTAGCTGTTGTGTTGGCGGTGATTGAAATGGGATGAAGTGGATGGGTTATATGTGTGCAGTAGTGGGTGTACGGTGAGTGTGTTTGGGGATTTGTTGTGATTTTGGTGCGGTGTGTTTCAGGGTATCATGGCGATGCTTGCGGTGGCCGAAATGACATCGTGACGGTGCTGGCAGTTAGGGGTGAGCAGCGAACCGATAAAACCGATCCGAACCGTTTAAACCGATAGAACCGAACCGATCGAATCCGAACCGTTGATGAGTTTGAACGGTTTGGATTGAGATTTTCAAACCGAGGCCGGTTCGGTTCGGTTCACGGTTCAGGATTTCTAAACCGTCGTTAAACCGAACCGAACCGAGGTTATTTAATTATTAAATATATATATATATATATACCAGGGTAGAATAACTTTGCTCACGGCTCACCCTAAGGCTAACTCCTTCAGATTTGACTTCAGTGTTCAGCCACCCTTCTTTCCTTTCCAATTTCCATGGCTACTTCAGTCTTCGATCTCTTCCAATCTTCTTTTTCAGAGACAACAAACCCACAAATAATACTTCCAATCTTCTTCTTTAGAGACAAAAAATCAACAAATAATACAAATTACAGACCACGGATGATCAAACCAAACCAATCGGCACTCAAGATTCTGTTATCCTCAGTTTTACGCTTTTCTTCCTAGCTCGCGGCCTCGTTCCTCTCTCTCTCTCTATCTGTTGCATCTGACTTGGCCATGGAAGATTAAGGGTCACCGCGGTCGAGTTTTCTTGGATTGAAGTAGAGTTTTCTCACTCTATTTCCCAAATTACAATTGGGTTTTCTCGGATTGAAGTGCTGTCTTCGGCTTTTGAACAGTGAGCAAGTGAGTTCAATTTTGATTTCAATTTTTTAGCTTTACCCATTTCGATTTTGATTTTGATATTTCAATTTTAGCTGCTGATTTCAATTTTGAAAATTTTAGCCTCTAGAGGCATAAGATAGATCGTTAAACTGAGCTTCTTATATTCTGTTGGTATTCGCATAAATGGAACAACTATTCTAATTCTAAGCTATTGGGTCTTCCAACTATTGCATCATTTATATTATAGCTCCTGTAGTGTAAAGTGTAAACATGATAAGATTCAAGAACGATAAGATACAACTCATGTTAAAATACAATTCATGTTAGATATTTAGATTTATCCAGTAGTCTGTACTTTGTAGTAGATTCAAGAATGATAAGATACAATTCATGTTAGATATTAAGATTGGGAAAATTAGCTTTGGAGTTTTGACATGAACCGATCCGAACCGTTCAATTTGAACCGTTTGAACCGTTCAAACCGAACCGTTCAAACCGAGGTGTCTTGGTTCGGTTTGGTTGAAGAATTTGTGAACCGAGGTCTATTGGTTCGGTTTGCGGTTTGACCCCCAAACCGAACCAAACCGAACCGCGCTCACCCCTACTGGCAGTGGCTGAAATGGACGAAAGTGTGGCCATGCATGTGTGTGGTTATTGTATGGGTGTGTGTGGCTATGTGAATGTCGTTGTGTGCTAGTGATTAGGTGGATATGTGCATGGAGGACTATGTGTGATGGTGTCTGTGTGTGGGTGGGTATGTGTTGTGATGGAGGGGGTGTGACTGTGTTTTCTGAGAGTGTGTTTGTGTAAAACCAAGTGTGTTTTTATCTGGGTAAAAGTTATAAGGGTGTGAGTGAAATGGGTGTACAGGTGGGTATGGAGCGTCTGTGTGCATTTTGTGTGACTTGTATTTGTAGCAGTGTGTGAATATACAACCGGTGTGTTAGGTTTTGGTGGTATGGAAAATGAACGGATTTCGATGGTAGGATTGTGATATTGTTGTGGTTGTAATGGTGGTTTAATTATGGTGCTTATGGTGGCTGGATTGGATGTAACTGTGGAGGTGTTTTCGGCAACGGTGGCACTTAATACTATTGGTTTGATTAGTTAGGATTAAAGAAATGGGTGACATTCTGTATAAAATTTGTAAATGTGTTGGTGGTGTGATTGTGTGATGGTGACTACGCAATAAGGGTTTAGCGACAATACTTGTGGTGGCTAGACTGGATTGAGGTGAACGGTGAATGTATGACTTTGGCGGGTGTCCATTAATTGGGTGTTGAGCGGCTATGTGTGTATACTAGGTGTCGTGGTTTAGGTATGTGTTGTTTTTAATGGGGGTGTTTAGGGTGGTTGTGGTTTGTTTTGGTGCGTGCGGTGGCGGGTTTTTCAGTATGTGAGCCTGGACAGGTGTGATTGTTGTTGGACTTGTATGGAGATAGTGTGTGTACATGGTGCAAGTGTACCGTATGCTTTAATAGGTGTACCCTATGCATGTATGTGTTTTTGGACAGGGAGTCGCATAGGCTATGTGAAAATATAAAAGGAAATTGTTAGCGTTAGCCCTAGCGAATAACTAAGTACTATTTAGCACAAAGTTACTTGGTGGTTATTAAAACGGATGAATTAATGGATGTTCGGCAACGGCGATTAAATGCCAAGAATGACAGGTTGAGGGCACGATACTGGACGGGTATGTAAGGGCCGGGCAGTTGACATCGGCCTTGAANTTGCTTGAAGATATGTTCAACGGGAATGTTGTGTCATGATTGACCATGATTTGGGATGGAGTAAAGCTTGGGACATGAAGATAAGAAGAATGGCATTGAAGGTTCTTTTAACCGGATGTTATAGCATGATCGTCACTCCGGAGATTTTGATGTGGGGAGTGTGTCAGCGACAAGGTCAGCGACAAGGTCAGCGACAAGTAAGTGACCCTTGATTCAACTAGTATTTATATATATAAAGTATATGTTTATCTCCGGTTAAAATGTGGTGTTTATCAGTATTGACTGTGTTAAAATGTGGCTTGATTTGCAAAAAAGCTTTTGGTAGTTTAATTCTTGTTAAAAACCGGACCAGCATGTGAATGATAATTTGTTTAGAAATTGTATTGGAATTCAGATTTGAAATGTTGTGGTATTGACGTTATTGTGAATATTGAACAACTTGAAAACTATGGGTTGACCCATCAATTGATTTGTGCTTATGATCATGATGAATCAAAAGGTGATTTGGTTTTATTTGATTGTTGTGCCCCATATCCAACGGGGGAAAGTTGGATTTCGGGCCCTGGTCAACAGGGCTTGTACGTTGATGCACAGTACTGTTGCTTGTGGTTCGCCCTTGCGTCCATAGATTATATTTATCTCGGGAAGGGGTAGGGATTGTGGGCCCTAGTCAGGGGGCGTATACCCTGACCGAATAATATTTATCCCAGGAAGGGGTAGGGATTGTGGGCCCTAGTCAGGGGGCATATACCCTGACCGAATAATATTTATCCCAGGAAGGGGTAGGGATTGTGGGCCCTAGTCAGTGGGGCCTGTACGCTGACTGCAGCATATCGTTTGAACTGATGTTGGGATGAAACTGTTTATCTTAAGGTTTTGTGCTAATGATTTTATACCTCAGTTTTGTTTCATGTACTATATTTCATTTACCGGATGATTACTTTATTATTTCAGATTCAAATGTTGCTATGATTTAAAGTGAATTATTTTCTGGCATGCCATGGTCCACCTGGTTGAATCATTGGTTACTTACTGAGCACGTGGAAGCTCATCCCTTACTTATCATTTCAGGTTTGAGAGTAAGGTGATGGTGAGGAACATAGGAAGGGGCATTTGATGTAGAGCTACAGAGAACTGCATTGAATGAGTCGGTAAATATTAGATTGTCGATTTAGTTTTAGTCGTTGACAATCGGAGTTATGAATTTTTTTAGTATAAGTGATGTATTCAAATGAAAATGTAATTTAAAGTTTTGGAGAAGTTTTAATTTCCACTACAATTCATATTGGTGTTTAGCGAGTAAGGCCTAGCAGAGCCCTTGGTTGGAGTCTATTGGGTCTGCGGCCGGTCACGTGCCTAGCTCGCGGGCCTACCCGTGGGTTCGGGTCGTGACATTGGGCTAACTGGAAATGCAGGAACAAGAAGGTGTTTGACAACAAAAATAGTACCAAATGGGAAGCTGTCTTCTCAAGTAAATACCTCGCAAGGGAAGTCACTACCACCTTTAATTCTCATGTTATATCACCTATTGTTAAAAGTGGTAGACTGATCAAGTGGAAATTCCCAGTTGCAGGCTTCGTAAAAATCAACACTGATGGAGCCTCAAGAGACAACCCAGGACAAAGTGGGTATGGGGGTATCATCCGTGACGACAGGGGACAATGTATGGAGGGCTATATGGGCAGCATTGGAAAGAACACCAGCCTAGAAGCGGAATTTCGGGGAATACATAGAGGGCTGATGATCATACGCGAAAAACGCTGGGCACAAACTACGATTGAATCCGACTCCACAGCTGCGCCAAGTCTTATCATGGAACAAGAAATCCAAAACCACCCCCTACGGGCGCTTGTGGAAGATTGTAGAAATATCATCAAAGTCATGGGATGCAACCTAGCCCACACTCTGAGAGAAGGAAACAAGTGCGCCGACTACCTCGCCAACCTAGGTGCTAGCCAGGGTGAATTATATGTTCTCGTTAGTGATATGCCCAGAGTGATAAACAACATGTTGCTGGCTGATATGTGTAGAGTGTCCTTCCAAAGGCCCTCCAAATAACTTGTTTTCGCTTTCTGTTTCTTCCTTTGTACCAAAAAAAAAAGAACAGATGCCAAACTTCCTTACATATCCACTCACCTTTAAGCCAACTTGCGGTGCATTTTAATTTGCTTGCAAGCCACCATGATTGAAATGAGGAGGCTACTAGTAGAAAGAGGCCATAAACTACTCATGTTTACCTTTAAAAATATGGTTTGTCTTTCGGAAAAGAAGGAAACGGTAGGGCTCATGAGTTCGGTTGCTCATGGTTAGAGTACATCTAAGTTGAGCTGTATGTATTTGTAAACAATGAAGGCATGGGTAGCATGGAACTTAAAGAACAATATCATGGCGCCAAGGTCAACAATCAGCAGCTTAGTTTTGTATGATTTTCCTGTCTTTATTTCTGGAAGGTAAGATGCCAAACCTTGATTAAGTCCTGGAAATGGGGCTCATGTTGTACAATTCAAAATGGTACTTGGTCCTCCAAGGTAAACACGGAACAACTCATGTGACAAATAAGGAAAGTCATAGCATTTTAAATCATTCTTCAATGAAAATACTCTGGTTTATTTGATAGAGGATGGAAGTTGTATAGCCATGGAACGTTATACAAATCAATAGATAATGTCATTTATGCCAAGGAAAGTGGGTTCGTACCTACGTGGAGGTGCCACAAAGGTTGCAGTCCGAGTTAGCTTTCAAGTATGCAAAGTGAGAGAGTGTGTGGGTGGGTGGAGTAAGGGCAAAGAGTAAGGCTTCCTAGACAGGCCGTGAGGAGTGGCAGTGCAGTGGAGACACGACAGAGACGAACAAGTCAGACAGTCAGCAATCCAAGCTAAGGTCCGAGTCAGGATCCAATGTCACGGTCAAATGTGATGTCCAAAGTTATCTCCAATTTGTGTTTCTCTCTCTAGAATCCAAGAGCTCTCAAATTCTAGAGTGAGAAAGTGATTTTGTGAAATGAAAAAGTTCTTCCCCAAATGAGTCCAAAAGTCCACTATTTATAGGCAAAAGTATGCATGTGTCATCAATTACCACGTGGCATCCCCTGGGAGTGACACGTCAACAGGGGGTCCAAAAATACCGATTCTCCGTTGGACTACCGGTTCTTAAATTTGCGCTACCTGCCCCACACAGCGTCACTTTACCTATCTGAGAAGACTGACCACACAGTGACGACATGATCAAAGTAAGCTCGTTGCCCCAGCCACCAGTCCAAGCCCTTACTGAATCTCACAAAGATGCGTCAAGAGACGCGTAGAGAACCTGATAGTGGCGAGGGTAGCCCATGTAGGCAACTGTCAGGCGGACTAAACGCGATGCCCTCCAAAGACCTACTCCCGTCTCGAAGTGACCCGGGGGTCATCGTCTTGGGGGGGCCAATGATCATCGGTAACATGAGTGGACGTGGTCACAACTCAAACGTGCCTAGTGTCATGCAAGTCACCCCAGGCGGAGATAACTTTGTGGCAATGAGCCTATTCCGCTGCGAAGGGTCCTCGTGTCGAAGCACTACGAACGGAGCCCCTCGGAATGAAGACGGCGATAGCTTTGTGGTAATGAGCATATCCCGCTGCGAAGGGTCCTCGTGCTGGAGTATTACGAGCTTAGCCCTTTAGAATGCTACACACTCCAGAGTGTGGGTCGAAGCATGTTCCACGTCCATGGCGTGGGCACATGGTGTGGTAAATGAGTGTGGTGCCCAGAAGCATGCAACATGATTGTGGCGCATGGGCGCCATGCCAACGGCATGAGACATGATTGTATCGCATAGGCGCCATGCCAACGGCATGAGACAATACCTGGTACTGGGGGCATATGTCATGGAAGTGGCGTACGGGCGCAGCGACGACCGTCATGGCGACGGCCCGCGGGCGACGGTTGTCGTGGCGTTGATGGCGGCAATGGGCGACGTACAATCGCATCACGGGTGATGAGTGAACATTGCAGACCATAGCGTGTTTGAATAAGTCAAGTGAGCAAAGTGTCAACACCCCCCCTCCGCGCTTGGGGTGGCCGAACCCCCCCCCCCCCCGAGTAAGGTGGCCGACCCTCCATGCTCAAGGTGGCCGACCCCACATGCTCATGGTGGCCGACCTCCTAGCATAAAACAAGGTGGCCGACCCTCTAGCATAAAACAAGGTGCCTGACCCCCTTGTGCATAGGGTGGCCGACCCCCCTCCGTGAGGTAAGGTGGCCGACCCCTTTTGAGGGTGGAGTCGCGCTAAGTCCATTCTCACGTATTTTCTAAGGAAAGTGGAGCCAAAGTCACTACTTTGGCGACGAACAAATGCATTGTCACGAATTGCCGTGAAAAGATGATGAAAAAGATGAACTTGGCTTAAAACACGCGCACTTTGACTGGTTGAAAGCTTTGAAAAGTTGACCGTTGAATGTGTGACGTTTCATACAAAACGGGACCTTCGGTGGGCCTTTGGGTGCGAACAAAGTAGGTTGGGAACATAAGCCCCCTGCATGTGGTGTGCGCAGAGGGGCAACTCGAGCGGGCGCCGCACGCATAAACATTGTTGCGTAATTTTTTTTATGGGAATGCGCAATTTAAATAGCGTGAATTTGAGTAGCGCGAATTTTGTAAATAGCGAAAAAGAAATTGTAATGTGAATTATGTTGTGAGGTGCATTCCGTAGTGTAGCGCAAAAAGGAGGAATGTAGCGCTAAAAATAGAAGTTGCGTTGTCAAATGGGAATGCGTGCAATTTTTGGTGGTGGAAAATATTAGTATCAAAAAAATGTTGTGACGGTTTCCAACAGGATAGTGCGCGAAAAAGAAAGTTAGCGTGAAAAGGAAAGTAGCCGTTTGAAAAAAGAGTTGTTGGGTTTTCGGGGGAAAGACTTTTGATTTGAAATTCAAATGTGTGGCCAAGATTGAATCTTAGGCCACATATATAAAGAGAAGGGGGGAAAGAAGTCTTGCACTTTCATTCATTCACCTTTCGAGACTTAGAGAAAGAGAGAGAGAATAAAGAAAAAAGAATAGAAGAAAGAAGGAAAAGGTGAAGCCATGGCGAAGGAAGGTAAGGATGTGGTAAGTGGTGGTGGTGGGGGAAGGGAAGGCTTAAAGAGTAACCCAACCGACCCAAGGCACTCAGCTGTGGCTGAGGATCGACGGGGAAGGCATCACGCTTTGCATGGAGGGCGCGGCCAAGGCCATAAGGTAGGCGGGGAAGGGGTTGGCGGTGGTGGCCGAGAGGGGCATTGAGGAGGGGAAGGGAGGGAAGGGGGGAAGGGAGAGGGAGGAAATGAGGGAAGGAGGAGGGAAGGAAGAAGAAAGAAGGGGGATGGAGGCGAGTGGAGGGTTGCCGCGGGTGGGTGGGTCGGCCACCCGAGGGGATTCGGTGCACACGGGTGCTTCGGCAGGTGGCGGTGGGTTTGTCGGGAAGGGACAAGGGGAAAGGGAAAGAGGGTGAGGGAAATAGGGAAAGAGAACGAAGGACAGGGGCCGATGGGCCAATAAAACCAAGTGGAGCGGCCGAACCCACGGCCGAACATGGTGAATCGGCGTGTAGTGAAGAAAGTGCTGCGGAAGCAGTGGGCGAGGCCGCGAGGTGCGGCGGTTAGTGCAACACGACTGCCACGAGGTATGACTACCGCTGGCGGTAGAGGATGCCCCGCCAGTGTCGGCCGAGGGGTCCGGGGTGCCATTGACATTAGATGATGGGGATGTGAGGACTTGTGATCCAGAGCCAAGCAAGACGAACATGCTGTTAGGGGTGAAGGGAGTTGTGCCTGGTACGCCAGACAAGGAGCTGTGGAGAAAGTTGTCCATCCGGGTGGCCAATAGGGCCTTTACAACGCTGTGGATTGGTCCATCGATGGGCGAGGAGCCGCGAGTGCCGTTGCCTTATGTTTGCGTGCCGAGCTGGGATGAGGTGCTTATCATGTCGCCGAGATACATACTCGCCTTGTTGGCCGAAAGGGAGGATATGCCTTGGTCGCCTATGGTGTTGAAGGCCCATAGCGTGGTGTCAATAGGGTGGGACTTCTGGTGTGAGTATATGCTGGAGTGTCCGGAACGGACGGGGTTGTTGCAGTCACTTGGGTTGTTACCAGCCATAGACATTACTACGAGAGGACTTGAGCTATACAGAGAGACGCCGGGCATGACCTTACTACTGTCGAGGTGGAACACCTAATCACATATTTTCGTGACAGAGTTCGAAGAGATCGGGCCGACGCTGCTAGACGTGCTGATGCTGACAGAATTACCATGCATGGGGAGCAGGACGCACGAGTGTCCCTGGTGAGTGGGGAGGAATGGGTATTGCATGCACACATGCTGGATATCTTGGCGGAGACGAAGATTCACTGGAATGGCACATATGGTGGGTGGATCAAACATTTCTTTGGTTCGACGCCGAGGAAGACGGGGCAGAAGCTGGGCAATACGGCCCATTTCGTGATGGGGTCATACCACGAGAAAAAGAGATTTGAGATGGTGGCCTTCTTAGTGATGTTCCTGACGAGGTAAGTTCCGTACTGGGTCCTTTCGTTATTCTTGTGTACATTGTGTAGATGTCATTCTTGCCATGCATAATAGGTTGAACTCGTGCTAAAATGAAATTTGCTCTGCAGTTAATGACATTTCATTCTGCCATGCGCCGTACTTATGGCATATGGTCGTTATATATATTTTCTGTTGATATCTGTCAGTATGTATTTGAGGGGACACCGGAAGACGGCATCTCCCCCAGGGTGTTCCCACTCCCTATTTGGATGGTGTAGGACCGACACATCGAGCTAGCTCCCGTATATCTGGGTACGCTTTATTCACATCTAGGTCAGTTTGTAAATGACGTGACGCAGTCACATGGGCGCTATCAGGTGCCGACGTATATGGACTGGATGTTCCTGTAGAGGTATCTGTACGAATACTTTCCATATTATTGGCCAACGGGATACCCTCTCGAGCATCCGTGTTCGACGATGGGTACAGTTACACGGGTGGGCAGGTCACGGCAGGTGGCTATGTGGTGCTCTGGTTCACGAGCGTTTGCATGGCAGGGCATTAGGAGGCCGAAGTGTCTGTTGGCGACGGTCCTGGATAGGCCTGATGCGTGCCTACGACGACTGTATACGGAGATGCATCCGTCGTATGGGGTGCCACTGTGGTTGCATGTGGAGGATATTACGACGGGGCTGACCAGAAGAGGGGACTTGGGATAGGGGCAGCTGATACTTATGGTTGCATATTTTCTGGGTTGGCTTCCCGTCCTGACAGATGATGGCGGGAAGCCTAAGGAGTCCAGGCACTATGTGGCGAGATACAGTCCTGATCGTCTGTCGTTGGCGTTTGGGTATGACTTGGAGCCCCAATGCGGGTATAGTAGGCCGCGAAGTGTTGTGACTGCCTTCGAGTATACACGATATGACATAGTTCGCCAGTGGCTAGCGCCGACGACCCAGTGGAGGCGCCCTGGGAGGTTGTCAACTGGGGTGGCGACAGTGGAGTACGCCCGGTGATGGGAGCGACTATGCTCGGATTGGGCGAAGTGGTTGGCGCAGTCGGTAGGCAAACATCGACGGGTGGATGTGTTTGTGTGCGATAGAGGCTTGAGCTTGATATTAGCATCGGCGGCTAGATTGAGTGGGATGCCTGCGCTGTTTACTGGTAGCTCCGTGGTGAGCTTGGGGAGGGATGTTGAGGAGGTTGACGGGGGGCCTGATGATGATGCCTTGGGAGCAGATATTGGAAAGGAGCCAATTGTCCCTGTGCTGAGGGTGTCGGGGGCCAGCAAGGGTCCCTTGTTGTCGCTGCGAGTTGGGATGATGGAGAAGGCTCAGCAGGCCAACGCGGGCACGTCAGCCCCGTACGTATCAAGATCGAAGAGGCCACGCGATGTGTCAGATGAGTCTGACTTTGAGGTTAGTGCCTTTCTTCTTGTTAATTCCAATTGCATGTGTGTAGTTCCGATGGTTGTATGCATCTATGTTGATTGACGGTTGTTTTGACGATAGGGCACGTAAAGAGCCAGTGAGGAGCGTAGTGAGCCGATTTTCGAGGCCGAGGCAGATGAGATTATGGTAGCTGAGGCAGAGGGGCAGCATGGGCCAGCGAGGCCGAGGAGGTCGAGACACTGGATGCCAGGGTGACCGAGGAGACTAGGGCAGCGGAGTATATGGTAGAGCCAGAGAGGCAACCGAGTCCATCGCGATTCGCGAAGGAGACAGTTGAGGCGTTGTATGGCAGCGCGGTTGAGGATACTGTGATGTTTGAGGCTGGCGGGGAGTGGTGGATGGGGATGGAGACAGAGGCCGTTGTAGGTGATTGTAAGGAGCCTGAGGATCTCGAACCAGTGGTGACGGTCCCGATGCAGGGGCAGGGAACGTCGATTCAGGCAGCTGTGGAGCGTCTTCCGGACACATTGTCGGGGTCAGCGGTTGATGCTGGTGCTACATTTCTGGCGATGCACTCAGCGGTTGTTGGTGCGCGGACGATTGCTGAATCGTCAAATACTCTTTCAGCAGGAGGCAGTGGTGCAGCCGGAGGTGCAAGCAGGGGGTCTTTCGAGTGGACAGGTAGAGGAGGCCTCTTGGGAGGGTCTCCAGCTGTCGATGAAGACGGTGCGCCGACTAAAGCTGGTGAGGGCAGGTTTCCCACAGATAATTATCGGGGTTAGTATGAGGAACCCGCAGCTGCGTCGATGGGTGTATTACGGTTTTGTGGATTAGTTGGTGCTCATTGCTAGAGTGCCGCCATCGGGTTGGACGCCAGAGTTCATATCCCAGTCTCTTGGAAATTTTGCACCGTTTATGTCGTTGGGTCTGCAGCTGAATTGGTTTGCAGACTTCTTGAGGTCGAGGAGTGAGAGCCGTGATGAAGGGGGGAGATTAGCTGTGGTGAGCATGCATGAGACAGTGGTGGGGAGGCAGCGGACAACATTGGAGGATGAGGGGTCCCAAATTGCGAGTGAACTTACGATGCTTGACGGATGGCTGGCGGACCTGCAGAGGCAGATGTCGGACGTACAGAGACAGCGCGCAAAGGTTGAGAGGTGGGAGACGGAGCGGCGGAGGCGGTATGCTGAGTGGTCTGAGTTGTAGGCTCAGCGTCGGACCCTTCAGGCTGTTGGCTCCCATCCTGTTGCAGCATTACTATCTAGTTTGCCTTAGTTTGTTTTCATTGTATGGTTTTTTTTAGGAGCCCGGAGGCGGCCTGCAAACCTGTGACTTGTATTTTTTTTGTTAACATTGATATTGCAGTCATATGGTTCTTTTATACCTGTGCATTTGTGATGTGATGCTTAGCTTTTGATGTACGTGTGTGACTTGCATGTGGTGTCTTCCCGTTGATGTTCCCCCTACCCGCCCGTAGCAGGCTACTTAGTGAATGATAGTGTAAATGAAAGAGTGCATTACGTACAGTAGTTGAGGCGAATGAATGATCTTTGCATTGATAGTGTTTGGGCCAAAATGTCATTACATGAGTAAAGTAAGAACTTGTAATAATCAGCAAAAGTTACAAGTCATAAACATGTGTGCATTTACAAAAAATGCTATGTGTATAAGTGTTCTAAGCTTTGGGCGGTAGGGCTGGGGGAATAATCCGCAGTTGCTTATGCATAATACTTCTTCAGGCAGCGGCCGTTGATAGGGGCTGTGAGCGGCCGTTGACAAGGGCCGTGCTCTGTCCATCATCCGGATTGAGCAGGAGATAGGAGCCATTGTTTCTGGATGTATGCACTTCGAATGGTCCTTCCCAATTTGGTGTGAACTTGGGGGCTGACAGGTTGGCATGTATATGCTTGGCGGCTTGGAGGACAAGGTCACCTTCAACAAATGATCGAGGCTTAACTGTCTTCCCGTAGGCTTTCTTAAGTTGTTCATGATACTTCTTCATGCGGCGCAAGGCATTGGTTCTTTTTTCATCAAGGGCCACCATTCTAGTTTCTTCCTCCCCGAGACCACTGCTTAGGGAGAGTCGAGCCGAGGCAACTGCAATCTTGGCTGGTACCACACACTCATCCCCATAGACAAGGGGAAAAGGTGTGGCCTTCGTCGCTGTGTGCTTGGAAGTGCGGTAAGCCCAAAGTGCCAGACTTAGCTTCTCGACCATAAACCACTCGCGACATGAACCATCTGTGACAGTACGTGGAGCAGCATCTTGTTGAAGGCTTCAACTTGACCATTGCCTTGTGGGTAGTAGGGAGTTGATGTGGCATAGTTGATGTTGTATCCTTCCATGAGAGCTTGAATATCCCTATTGATGAACGGTGTGCCGTCGTCGGATATGATACACCAGGGGATACCGAAGCGACAGACGAGGTGATCGGCAAGAAGTTAGCAATGACGCCTCCCGTGGCTCTTCGTAGAGGTATGGCTTCGACTCATTTTGTAAAACACTTCGTCGCAACCATGATCCAAATGTGACCTCCGGATGACGGGTGTATGGGTCCAATAAGGTCGAGAGCCCAAGAGTGGAATGGCCAAGGGGCCAGTATCATGCGAAGGTCAGACGCCGGCGTGTGCATCCTGTCGGCGTGCCTCTGGCAAGGTTCGCAGTGTCAGACATGAGAGATGGAGTCGGGTTCCATAGTTGGCTAGTAGTACCCCAACCTTAGCAATTCGGCATACAGCTTTTGAGATCCTTGATGCTCCCCGCAATTACCATTGTGCACTTCATTAATCACTTCCATGGCCTGGGCACCTTGCAGGCATCGCAGGATGCGCACCAAAAAACCTTTGTGAAACAGCTCGCCTTCCGTCACAAAATATCTGATCGATTTTCGTTTGATAGATCGTGCCGAGCTACGGTCAGGAGGTAGAATCCCATGAGATGAAAGGCGGACGCCAGTCACCCTTGACGTTGATCACAAGATCTTCCGCACTATCTGTTAGTGTTTTCCAAAATATAGTGTCAAGTTTGGTTCATTTTCTTTGTCAAAATGATGAAAGGAATGTGAAGAGGTAAAAATGAAGGAATCCCACATAGAAGGGATTTGAAAAGGTAAGTGGGTATATAATAAAGTACTCCACTTACTTTATTATTTATGTGGTATGCTAAGGTGTGTGCATGTGCACCGAGTATGGTGCGAAGCACCATACGAGGAACAATCGCACGCACGCGCGCGCGCGCGTGAGCGTGGCAGTGGGCTGTGAGGCGCAATGTGGCGCTTTGATGGCGCACTTTGCACTTCGCACGTGCGCATCGTCGCGAGACGCGGTTAGACGCCTTTAAGTTTTCGTGACGAAAACTAGACCGCCGGTTCAGCTGGGTGGTTACACTCGGGTTAGTTACCAGTCCGGATAGTTGCACCTGTTGGGCAGCTGGGTGGTTCCAAGTTGGACAGACCCAACTGTTGGGAGCTGGTTAGTTACCAGTCCGGATCTGAACCGTTAATCTTAACGGTTTCTGATCCAACGGTCCAGATTGCTTCGGTGATGATGAAAATGTGTGACTTTTGATTAGCAACCACTAGTGCTTTATAAATAGAGCACAATGGTCAGATTTTCGGACCTAGCAATAAGCCTCTACTCTCTTCATTTTTCCTTTCGGCAGATCTTTTACAACAAGAAATTTCTGCAGAATTTCTTACTTGTAAATCCCATTATTCAGAATTCCATACACATATCTGTGGGGTGAATATCGTGTGTGCAAACGCTATTCACTAAAGCGCTTCGTTGTATCTTGGAGGGTATTTGCCGGCAACCCGCTGCACACCGTTTTATTGGTGGGGGCAAATATAAACTTAAGGAGAGCGTTTTACAACGTGCCTCGAAGCCGATCCTTCTTTCAGTCACAAAGCCATACCGAATCTATACCCCAACAATCTTAAGTTTATATTTTGCAACAATGGCGTTCGTGACGTTGAAAGACATGGGCTCGGATTTCCACCGCTTGGAGCGTTTTGATGGTGGGGACTTCGTTCGTTGGCAAAGGAAGATGCATTTTCTACTAGTAACAGTGAAAGTGTACTACGTGATCGTGAATCCAAGACCTCCGGAACCCGGTGAAAATGAGGAGGAAAGTGTTGCGAAGACACGTGAAAGATTGAGGTGGGATCAAGATGATGAGATATGTCGAGGACATATTCTGAATGGCATGTCCAACACGCTGTTCGATGCCTATCATACTGTCAAGACCGCTAAGGAACTTTGGAACCAATTGGAGCGTCGCTACATCACCGAGGATGCCACCAGTAAAAGGTTCATCGTTTCTAAATTTTTTGATTACAAAATGGTTGATGGTGGCTCGGTCATGGAACAGTTTAATGAGATTAAAAGTATTCTTGATCGTTATTCCCAACACAAGTTAGCCTTGGATGAGTTTATCGTGGTTACATCTATCATTGATAAATTGCCTCCTTCTGGGAAGAATTTTAAAAACAGCCTTAAGCATCGCAAGGAAGACATCAACCTTGACGAGTTGGGTACTCATCTTCGGATTGAGGAAGACTTGCGCAAGGAAGAAAAGTCTAAAAGCGAGGGCGTTTCTAAAATCTTGGCCGTGGAAGAAGGAGAATCATCCAAGAAGAACTCCCGTGAGAACAAGAGAAGGCAACTTCAAGGAAATGATGACGACGACAAGGACAAGGACAAGAAGAAAAAACACAAAGGAAAGTGTTTTCACTGTGGCAAACCAGGGCACTATAAGCGTGATTGCCGTGCCTTGAAGAAACAGAAAAAAGCGACCGAAAACAATTTAGTCGCGGTAATCAGTGAGGTAAATGTCCTTGAAGATGACGATGCATGGTGGATTGATTCGGGTGCGACAAGGCATGTGTGCAAAGACAAGAGGTTTTTTACAACCTATGAACCGGTGAAGGATGGAAGCATTCTTTACATGAGAAATTCATCAATTGTGCAAATTGCGGGCAAAAGAAATGTCGAGCTCGAGTTTACATCCGAAAAAGTTGTCACTCTTACTAATGTCTGTCATGTGCCCGAAATTAGGAAGAATTTAGTCTCGGGTTGTATGCTTAACAAGTTTGGTTTCAAACTTGTTTTTGAAGCTGATAAATTTGTACTCTCTAAGGGAGGGGTTTTTGTGGGCAAGGGATATTTTTGTGATGGATTGTTCAAGCTCAATATTAATAATAAGAATATTATTTCTGCTTATATTATTGAGTCACAATCTTTTCTTTGGCATAATCGTTTAGGACATGTTAATACTAGGAAAATTAATGACATGGTTAAATTGAATCTTTTGCCTAGTATGCATGTAGATAAAGGATTTTGCAAGACGTGTATGCTTACTAAAATCACTAGAGCTCCTTTTCAAAATGGACAAAGAGTGTCTAAGATTTTAGATTTAATACACAGTGATTTAGGAGATATTCACTCCTCTCCTTCGTTAGGAGGTAACTCGTATTATGTGACTTTTATTGATAACTATTCTAGGTATTGCTATGTTTATTTGTTGCATAATAAAAATGATGCCATGCCTAGTTTTGTCACATATAAAAATGAAGTAGAAAATTTTTGTGATGCCAAAATAAAAGTACTTAGAACCGATAGGGGAGGAGAGTACTATGAGCCACCATTTTTTGAAGAAAATGGCATAGTACATGAACTTTCTGCACCATATACACCACAACAGAACGGTGTAGCGGAAAGAAAGAATCGGACATTAGTCGAAATGGTTAATGCCATGCTCTCCAACTCGGGTCTAGGAAAAGGATTTTGGGGGAAAGCTTTATTAACAGCTTGCTACATATTAAATAGAGTTCCAACTAAAGGAAATAACGTTACTCCTTATGAGTTATGGAAGAAAAGGAAGCCTAATCTGAATTATTTTAAAGTTTGAGGTTGTAGGGCTGTTGTAAGAGTTTCGGAACCAAAAAGAAAGAAATTGGGTGAAAGAGGCATTGAATGTATTTTCATTGGTTATGCTTTACACAGTAAAGCATGTAGGTTCATGGTAGTGGAACATAATGATTATTATTCTAAAAACACTATCATTGAATCTAGAGATGCCATCTTTGACGAAAGTAGGTTCCAATCACTTCCTAAGCAAGTTGAGCAAAAGGAAGGTCAACGTGAAGTTGAGAAAAACCATGAAAATGAAGTGGAACCTAGGAGGAGCAAACGAATGAGAATTGCTAAAACCTATGGACCCGATTTCTACATGTATTTGGTAGAAGGAACTAGGACGACAATACAAAACTCCATACCGATTGTTTTAAATGTGGAATCCGACCTTAGGACTTATGACGAGGCTCTGAGGTCTCAAGATTCTTCCTTTTGGAAGGAAGCAATAAATGAAGAGATTGATTCAATCATGGGAAATGGAACATGGAAATTGGTGGATTTACCACCTGGTTCTAAACCCATTGGTTGTAAATGGATCTTCAAGAAAAAGTTAAGGGTTGATGGATCGATTGAAAAATTTAAGGCAAGGTTAGTGGCTAAGGGATTTTCCCAAAAGGAAGGTGTCGATTACTTTGACACTTATGCACCAGTTGCAAGGATAGCCACTATTAGGGTGCTTATAGCACTAGCTTCCATCCATAAGCTAGTAATTCATCAAATGGATGTTAAAACGGCATTCTTAAATGGTGAATTAGATGAGGAAGTATACATGAAACAACCAGAAGGGTTTGTTGTACGTGGGCAAGAAAATAAAGTCTGTAAGTTGATTAAGTCATTGTATGGACTTAAGCAAGCCCCTAAGCAGTGGCATCAAAAGTTTGATCAAATTGTAATGTCTAATGGTTTCAAGATACATGAATCGGATAAGTGTGTGTATAGCAAGTTCGATGGCGGTAAGGGAGTTATCATTTGCTTATACGTAGATGATATGCTCATTTTTGGTACTGACTTGGAACAAGTTGTAAAGACTAAGAAATTCTTATCCGATAATTTTGAAATGAAGGACATGGGTGTTGCTGACGTGATTTTAGGAATTAAAATCATAAGGAATAATGGTTGCATAACATTGTCACAATCTCATTATATTGAGAAGGTCTTAAAAAGGTTTGACCATTTAGACAGCACACCAGTTAGTACTCCGTTTGATGAGAGTATTAAGTTGTCTCCTAATGATGGTAGAGCTGTGAGACAACTAGAATATGCGAGTGCAATAGGCTCTTTAATGTATGCCATGACTTGTACTAGAGTGGATATTGCTTATGCCACAGGGAGACTTAGTAGATATATCAATTGTCCTAGTAGTATGCATTGTAATGCAATATATAGTGTCTTTAAGTACCTTAAAAGAACTATGGATTTCGGCATATGTTATAATGGGTATCCTTCTGTTTTGGAAGGATACACAGATGCCAGTTGGCTTACGAATCGGGAGGATTATGCTTCCACAAGTGGATGGATTTTCACAATTGGTGGGGGTGCAATATCCTGGGGTTCGAAGAAACAGACTTGCATTACTGATTGTGCCATTGCAACAGAGTTTATTGCTCTAGCTGCAGGGGGGAAAGAGGTAGAATGTCTAAGGAATTTTCTTTTAGAGGTTCCTTTATGGCCTAAGCCTATGGCTCCCATATCGATAAGGTGTGATAGTCAATCAACTCTATCACGGGCATGTAGCGAAGTGTATAATGGAAAGTCTAGACATATTGGTCTTAGACATAGCTACGTGAGGCAGTTGATTACCGAAGGTGTAATCACATTGGAATATGTGAGGTCATTGGAAAATTTAGCGGATCCGTTAACTAAAGGGCTTCCAAGGGAAATGATTATTAGGACCTCACGAGGGATGGGTCTCAAGCCCATGTCAAGGATCACCAATGATGGAAATCTCGACTCAACGCTTGCTAACACCAAGTCTTGAGTTCAACGAGTCAAAAGTACATTATGATGGTGATTGCAAGCACAAATTTTAATCATCCCAAGGTCATGTGCTTGGTAACCGTAATGAAGGAATATGGTGAGTATTATACTCTTAATAGGTCTATAAAAGGATCATTCTTTGGAGTGTTAGTTACGGTACACTCTTGATAGACCTGACTAGTGAGTGTGAAGTGGGGCCGCTTCTGTCGAGTTTAAAGGGCTTAACTCTAGAGCACTCATGAAAAACAAGATACAAATTACATGGCCATTTATTGTATAAGCAGTTTTCTGGATTTGTGTATGGATAGGAGTTTCATGTGTGATATGTGACCGGCTAGTCAACAAGGATAGGTGGTTCAAAGTTTATCTACCACACTTTTTCAGATTAGTCTTGTTATGTAATCACTAAGTGAAGATTCAAGTCGTAAGACATCTTCATTTATGCATGTACTTCACTGGTTAAAAAGATTCAGTTTGTGTTTTGTTTTTTATTTTATATTTTGTAAAATGGTGGGGATTGTTAGTGTTTTCCAAAATATAGTGTCAAGTTTGGTTCATTTTCTTTGTCAAAATGATGAAAGGAATGTGAAGAGGTAAAAATGAAGGAATCCCACATAGAAGGGATTTGAAAAGGTAAGTGGGTATATAATAAAGTACTCCACTTACTTTATTATTTATGTGGTATGCTAAGGTGTGTGCATGTGCACCGAGTATGGTGCGAAGCACCATACGAGGAACAATCGCACGCACGCGCGCGCGCGCGTGAGCGTGGCAGTGGGCTGTGAGGCGCAATGTGGCGCTTTGATGGCGCACTTTGCACTTCGCACGTGCGCATCGTCGCGAGACGCGGTTAGACGCCTTTAAGTTTTCGTGACGAAAACTAGACCGCCGGTTCAGCTGGGTGGTTACACTCGGGTTAGTTACCAGTCCGGATAGTTGCACCTGTTGGGCAGCTAGGTGGTTCCAAGTTGGACAGACCCAACTGTTGGGAGCTGGTTAGTTACCAGTCCGGATCTGAACCGTTAATCTTAACGGTTTCTGATCCAACGGTCCAGATTGCTTCGGTGATGATGAAAAGGTGTGACTTTTGATTAGCAACCACTAGTGCTTTATAAATAGAGCACAATGGTCAGATTTTCGGACCTAGCAATAAGCCTCTACTCTCTTCATTTTTCCTTTCGGCAGATCTTTTACAACAAGAAATTTCTGCAGAATTTCTTACTTGTAAATCCCATTATTCAGAATTCCATACACATATCTGTGGGGTGAATATCGTGTGTGCAAACGCTATTCACTAAAGCGCTTCGTTGTATCTTGGAGGGTATTTGCCGGCAACCCGCTGCACACCGTTTTATTGGTGGGGGCAAATATAAACTTAAGGAGAGCGTTTTACAACGTGCCTCGAAGCCGATCCTTCTTTCAGTCACAAAGCCATACCGAATCTATATCCCAACAATCTAATCGGCGGTCTATTTTTCGTCACGAAAACTTAAAGGCGTCGAACCGCGTCTCGCGACGATGCGCACGTGCAAAGTGCGCCATCAAAGCGCCTCACAGCCCACTGCCACGCTCACGCTCACGCGTGCGCGTGCGTACGATTGTTCCTCGTATGGTGCTTCGCACCATACTCGGTGCACATGCACACACCTTAGCATACCACATAAATAATAAAGTAAGTGGAGTACTTTATTATATACCCACTTACCTTTTCAAATCCCTTTTATGTGGGATTCCTTCATTTTTACCTCTTCACATTCCTTTCATCATTTTGACAAAGAAAATGAACCAAACTTGACACTATATTTTGGAAAACACTAACACTATCCGGCGCATATAGGCATTCGGGACAATCCCGTTGTATATTTGAAGCATCCTTGGCCAAAAGAGGCCCATGCACTAAAGGCAACGGTATAAAGGGGGACCATCGAGCATATGCAGATACGTGTGTAAGCAAAAGATACGGAGTTTGCAGTTTAGGGGATAAACGAGCATTTTTATAGAGCATTCCTAAGTACAAATCTTCTGCTGTCTGAGTGGCCACATATCAATCTGTCCTTTAAGGTGCGTGTTTCAGCATATGGTGAAGATTGATATGTTTCTTTGTCTGATGCTTATTATTCTATGCATAATCGTTCAGTGGCCATTAAATTGTTGGCTTTCAATTTGGTTTTTCACTTCATGCGATACTTGATCTTGTATGGACTTGTGTTTACTCTGCATAATGTTAGTAATGCTATCCAGGAAAGCTTTTTTGGTGAAGCAGAGGCTCTTAATTAAGGGTTCTCTTTTGCATTCTGGGATTGTAGACAGGTAAATCTTTCTTGTAACCATTGTTTTTTGTTCTGACAACTTAGAGACCCCATGATAGAAGATGAGGTAATATTTTTCGTACCCTAGGCATTAATCTCGATTTCCTTTAGGAAAGGCCTCCCTTGCCTTTAAACAGTTAAGACATTTCTTAAGGCCAAAGCAATTAGCAACAGCTATTCTAATTACAGATGCTCGTTCTTGGGGTTTGCTGTGACACCAGATAAACAAGCATTATCTACTCCTATTTATTTCACTTCAGACTTTATTTTATGGCACTGGGAAGTGTGCATCCGTTGTCAAATTGTGTACGACATGTACAAAGATTTATAAACCACTAAATGTGGAAAAGGAAAGAAGAAATGAAAGCAGAAAGAAACAGAAAGAATTATCAATCAGATATCAAATGGAGTCGTAGCTTGTATGGACTTCAGATTTCTGATTCAGGCTCAGATTCAAGCAGAAGTTGAACTACTGAATCCATTGTCGGTCGCTTGTTCCTATCTTCCTCCACACAGGAAAGACCTATTTCAACCAGTGTCGCTGCCTGGTTCCTGCTAAATTTCCCATCCAATCTTGGATCCACCATATCCTCCAGCCAAGAGTCTTCTCCACATTGAATTTTCCTCTTAACTATTCTAACAAACCTCGTAAGTTCTGACTCCTGCAGTTCAGCATCCTCAACTGCCCAATTTGAGAGCCGAATTCCCTTCACCATCTCTAGAATTACAACTCCAAAGCTGTAAACATCTACTTTTGCAGTAATGGGAAGGTTCAGAGCCCACTCTGGAGCCATGTACCCTTTTGTTCCTCGAATCCTAGTGAATTCAGTGTCAGGACCCCCTCTCTGGGAGAGCTTTGCCAGCCCAAAATCAGCAATCTTTGGTTCAAATTCACCATCTAGAAGTAAATTTTCGGGCTTGACATCGCAATGGATAATCCACTCTAGACACTCGTGATGAAGATAAGCCAAACCTTTTGCTGTCCTTAAAGCTATATTGAACCTTTCTTTCCATCCGAGAAAGTTGGAGGTGAAAAGGTGCTTGTCCAGTGATGATTTTTCGATGTACTCGTAGACCAAGAGTCTGTGTCTCCCTTCTGAACAGAATCCCCACATTCTCACTAAATTCATATGATTGATTTTTCCTATCGTGCTCACTTCTGCCCAAAACTCTTGTTCCCCTTGAAACAGATCACTCAGTCTCTTCACTGCCACTACCCTCTCATCTGCCAAAACCCCCTTGTAGACAACCCCAGAGCCTCCTCGACCTAACTCTACCTTGAAATTATTGGTTGCCTTCTTGATTTCAGCATAAGTAAACCTCCTGAACTGACTTGATATCATGCGATATCCATCTTCAACAGTAGACGGCACACCATGTTTTCTAAATAGAAACCACCAGCCTGATACAATAACGAAGGCTTCGATTACACCAATGGCCAAAGCAAATGAGTAGAGATAAACCCACCTCACCCTGCTAGTGACAGTGTCGTACATAGTAGGGGAACCTAATAAAACTTCAGATGCATTGGATTCACATACGGCATTGGAGCCAAGAAGAACTCTGGTTTCTGATGCTTCCACAGTGGTGGGCAGCTTCAGGAAAATACTGCCTGGGAAACTCAGTGTCTGCACGCCATTGAAAAGTGCACTTTTCGTGTAGCAGAGCCCTCCTCCTGTTAGCCTATAGCTAAATGCTTCACAACGGCAGTCTCCCAAGCAGAGGTCCCTGCAGGCTTCCATTGAGATGGCTCCGTTGCTGTAGTTCAAATCAAACCCATAGTAATCTGTGTGGAGGACTTCTACAAATTTCACCTGAGAGTCCGAACAGGTTCTATTGAAAGTAGGCTTGCAGCCTTGATTCCAGTCACTTGCCTCACTTGCCTCATAACCCGGAGGGCATGAGCACTTGGGCCCGGGCGTGTAAGTACAAATTCCATTTCTTCCACACAGCCCATGGACATTACACGGCTGTGGAAGAGCTGTCCATGATACTGACCATGATCCGCTTGAGCTGTTCAAGCTGTAGAGTCTGAGATTTCCATCATAGTCCATTGTTAGCCTCCTCTTGACCCCAAAACCCACGTCGGAAGCACTGAATTGGAACTGATCGCTCGACAGAAACCTACCCGTATCGTCTAAGACAGCAATTCTACTACTATTGTAGTTTGTTCTAGAATTATGGGATAAATCTAAAGCAAGATTAGGCCAGTATATGCTTGATATCTCAGGTCCATCATGGAGTAATCTCATGACATTATCGTTATCAAAGTAGAAGATATAATACCCAGTTGCATAGCTTCCGTTTCTAATTGCAGCTATCAATCTACTGCTCTTAGTAAAGACTTGATTAGGCAGAAGTGTGTCAGTTGGATGCGCAAAGCTTTGCCAGAGAATCATACCATGTATGTCCTTAAGAACAAGATTGCCTGTATTTAGAAGCTCTGCTCTATGAGCCTCGGTGGAGGTGGTATTACTCTCCCAAACAACCGTGCGATCGAAATCGGTTAAGACCATGATACCATTTCGCCGTAGTGACAACTTGGAGCCCTTGCCATTGACGGGTCTGTCTCGGTTGGCCGTCCAAACAACGGTTCTGTCCGTGGAGCTTGTGAACCAGATTGAGAACCAGTAAGCATTGCCTCCCGCATTATGGAAGCCACAAGTGAATGAACCATCTGGGGAAGTGATGAGGTCTGAATCATCTTCAACAGATAACGAAGAGCCTCTTTCTAAGTCATTCTGAATCTCTGAAGTTGCAAGATTGATGAGAAAGAAAGAGATGAGAAGCAATAAAAGAAGGAAACGATAAGGCTCATGAGTTCGGTTTCTCATGGTTAGAGAACATATAAGTTGAGCTGTATGTACTTGTAAACAATGAAGGCATGGGCAGCATGGAACTTAAAGAACAAGATCGTGGCCCCAAGGTTAACAATCAGCAGTTTAGTTTTGTATGATTTTTCTGTCTTTATTTCTGGAAGGTAAGATGCCAAACTTTGATAAGCCTTCTGCTCACATCTGAATCAATTCAAAGTGGGGCAACTCTATACACATATCAAAGAAAGTTGCAGCCAGCATGACTCATATGTGTCTGAATTTATTCCTCATCACCTACTCTGAATTTTCAAAATCTGTCTTGGGAAAAGAAAAGTGAGGTGATCAAGTCTTGGAAAGGGGGCTCATGTTGTACAATTCAAAATGGTTACTTGGTCCTCCAAGGTAAACACGGAACAACTTATGTGACATATAAGGTAAGTCTACAAAGCATTTTAAGTCATTCTCATCCGAAAATACTCTGGTTTATTTGGTAGAGGATTGAAGCTATATAGCCATGGAACATTATACAAGTCAATAGATAATGTCATGTTGGTCAACATTTGCCAGTTGTGTCTTGAATCTTTTTTGGCTTTACTTTTTCTTGGTGAAGACAAGATGCCAAACTTCCTTACATATCCACTCACCTTTAAGCCAACTTGCAGGGCATTTTTATTTGGTTGCAAGCCACCATGATTGAAATGAGGAGGCTACTAGTAGAAAGAGGCTATAAACTACTCATGTTTAATATGATTTGTCTTTTGGAAAAAGAAAGCATGACTTGATCTAGGAGTTACTATGATGTCACTGTACACAACAAAATGATCTCATAAATCCTCCAATATAAAGATTCAAGAAGAAAAATTCTAGGGAGATTTATTAGTATGAAACCTTGGAGTTCTCCTCTATAACTCTACAATATAAAAGGGAAAAGATCGAGGGCGAGAGAAGACTTGAATCAAAAGTTGTGACCAAAATTGAACAAAGCCAAAATTAGTCTTATTTTGACAATCCATTAGGACCACTCGTATTGGGTATACATGGTTATCACCTTGGGCACCAGGGGGACCTTGGTCAATCCTCCCCCACTCAAGTAGGTACCAAGAAGCGAAAAGTTAGGGCAAAACTTTGTCAAAAAAACACCTTAAACAAATATAGCAGGTTTCTTTTTCTTTTTCTTTTGTTTGTGTGGGGGGGGGGGGGTGGGGGGGTGGGGGGGTGGGGGGGTGGGGTGGGGGGGTGGGGTGGGTGGGGGAATAATTACAGCAATATTCATGAGATTATGGTGAAATTATAATCAAGAACACTAAGTTTCAAAATGTAACATATCGTGACCAACAACGTTTGTTACTGTCCGTCAGGGTTCCGTCCAAAAAGTATATTTTTTTTATGATGTCATCATTATGTATTTTCAAAATGGCAGTACTGCCCTTGTACTGTATACACTGAATAATTTTAAAAAATTTTAAATTAGGATTTCAAACCCTAATTTGAAAATTAGGGTTTACAAACCCTAATTTGAAAATTAGGGTTTACAAACCCTAACTTTCAAATTAGGGTTTCTCTCTATCTCTCTCACACAATCACACACACCCCTTACCCCGTCGTCGCCGCCTTCACATCACCTCAACACCACGACACCACCAATTAATTACGTGAGGACGGGGGGGTGTCGTAAGGTTGGTGATGGCTGCAAGGTTGGGCGAAGGCAGGGGCCGCGTCGGGGTTGGGCGAGGCAAGAGGCTATAGCGAGGTTAGGCAAGGGAGGGGGCTGCGACGAGGTTGGTCGAGGAAGGGGGCTGCTGATGGGGTAGGTTGACAGCAGTGTCAGCGGCGAGGTGGGGGAGAGGGTGGGGGCAGCAGCGGCGGGCTAGTGGCATCATGTTTAATGTCCTCTAGTTAGTCCCCCCCTTCCCCCACCGCAACAAAGTCTGATTTTGTCTTTTAGATGATGTACTGGCATTTGAAAAAAAAATGAACTTTTAACTTAAGAGTAATAAAGTTATTTTTTTTACAATTCTTAGATTTTTTAAGATTATGTTGGTCAACGAACATAATTGTAATTTGTCCAAACTAATGGACGCGCCTGTAATTTCACCTTAACCTCAGGGACATTGATGTAATTATTCTTTGGGGCGGGGGGGGGGGGGAGGGGAGGTTGTATGTACCAATTTCACTTCAAACCATATAACTCTTGGCATTAGCTTGAATTTCAATCCATGGAAAGCCACCCATTATTTTTTGGCTAGTCTTGGAGTGTGATTGTTTGGCAAACAACACAAAGTCTCTTTTCGGAAGTCCTCGCAAAGAAAGAAGTATTTGTTCGAGATGGTTTAGTCCGATATATGGGGTCCTATTGAGGTGGAGTCCTTAGGCGGCAACATATATTTTGTCAAATTGATTGATGATACTTCAAGAAAGCTGTGAGTGTATTTCTTGAAAATGAAAAGCCAATTGTTCCACATTTTCTAGCGTTTCAATGTTGTAGTGGAAATGGAAGCAGGAAAGTCACTAAAGTGCCTCCGCACTCACAATGGAGGTGAGTACACATCGATCGAGTTTAAAAGTACCTCTCGAAGTATGACATTCAGCATAAAAACACGGTACTTGACACCTTTCAATACAATGATATAGCGGAAAGAATAAATTGCACAATTATTAAGAAAGTGAGATGATGGCTAA
The DNA here is from genome assembly GCA_033065855.1 of Escallonia rubra. Lineage (NCBI taxonomy): Eukaryota > Viridiplantae > Streptophyta > Magnoliopsida > Escalloniales > Escalloniaceae > Escallonia > Escallonia rubra. Next base: position 5,297 of record JAVXUO010002332.1, on the reverse strand, counting down.
TTTGCCTAAGTTGTACTAGGGTGAATCTGTTCGTATGACATGCTACCTGATCAACAGATCTTCAGCAACTCTCCTTGACTTTGACATTCCTGAAAAAGTGGACTGGACAGAATATTTCCAACTCTTATTTGAAGGTATTTGGTTGTAAAGCATTTGCACATGCACCTAAGGAGCAAAGGTTAAAGCTGGATGATAAGGCTATTCCCTGCGTATTTATCGGCTATGGTGATGGTGAGTTTGGATACAAGTTATGGGATCCAGAGAGAATGAATATCATCAGAAATACGGATGTGGTATTCTATGAGCATGAGATTGCGACAGACTTGAAGTCTGTCAATCCAAAAATTATGGCAGAAGGTGTTACGAGGTTTACACTAACTTTTTCTCGATCAAATACTTTAACAGATGGTGGAGGTATTCCAAAAGAAGAACCTAATGAAGAAGATGATTCAACACTAGCTAACGATGCCGATATGCTTGATGATAGAGGTGTCAAGCAAGATGAGCAAACCCTTACACTAGTGGTTGCGGAAGAGGCAAAAGGTTTACCAAGGGAGCATAGACCATCCACAAGAAAATGACCTTTTAGCGACATAAGGAAATCCGTCATTTTGCCGCTAAAAGTGATTTTTACCGACGGGTTTTCCCGTTGAAAAAAGTCCATGGCTAAAGACCTTTACTGATGGAACATTCCGTCAATAAAGATCTTTAGCGATGGACTATTACTGATTGACTATTACCGACGAAAAAGTATGTCGCTAGACGTTATTTTCGAGTTTTTCTCATTTATCACGTATTGTGTTTTCCGAGAAAAAGTTAAGAAAGGATTTAATGACGGACTTTTACCAACGTCTATATATTCGTAACTTTTTAAATACCTTTAGAGATTGATTTTTAGCGACGGCCAAAAAACTGTTGCTAAAGGTGATTAAAACAAAAAAAAACCTAATTATTTCTCTTTATTCCTGCCACTCACTTTCCTTCTCTTCTCTCCCTCTCTCTCTCTCTCACACACACACACACACACACACACACACACACCACACTCACTTACGCTACTCACTTACGCTGCCCACCTTCGCCGCCCACCTCCACGCCATACGCCCCCACCCCACCCCGTTGCTACCTTGGCATTGTAGAGGAAAATTACCAGGCTCCTCCTATGCCCTAAGACTTTGATCATCATCTACATCGTCCATAATCTGTATATAGCCGGTGCCTTCCCTCCAAACGTTGTCGTCGGTGTTTGGAAAGGGATTTCAATTTAGCAAAACAATTTACAGAGACACCTCTACACCTATCAAGTGCATTTTTTGCGATAGTTGTGGAGTCACCGTCGTCCGGTTATAAGATTATATGTCCCTATATCGTTCCATTTCACAACTTTTGTCTATTTTACTTTTTGCACATCTGTAGGATAAATTTGAATATTTGTAACATTATCAAGTATAAGTTTTATGAGATTAAATGTGTATTGTTTGACTAAGATAAATTGCATGTTTTAACTTGTATGTTTGCCATTTTCATAACTGCAAAAATAATTATTTTTATTTAAATACCATTTGAAAGAATATGAAGACACTTCTATGACAATTTTGAGTTATGTATATGTAATATAGAGCGAGGAGAATTACAATCGTATGTACGCATGGAGTTGTTGAATAGTCTTTGAATTTGGTGTTTCCGAAAACATAATTCGGAAGTGGTAACCAAGCAAGAAATACTAAATTTAGAAAGGATGAAATTTCAGTTTATTGAAAGTAGAATCTACTTTCATAATTTAATAAACATCCGGGGGGTGCATATTGACCAAATTATATGGCAGAATTTATTAATTTTTTTATCAAAATTCCTTTGATTTCATGTAAGCTCAAACAATTTACAATAGTACTCACTTTACATACACTTTGCTTTTGTAAAGCCTACTATGTCACAGCAGCTAATTTACTCACTTTACATCCACTTATGATTACCAAAACTGAACTACTCTACATGTAACACAATCTGAGTGTCTAGCTCCCAAGCTTGGCATAGCTCCCTGTTTCTGTCCATGAACACAACTTTTTTTCAACTATATACTCTGAACTTGATCCATTGTTGAATGACATAACAGCACCCTTGACCATTTACACACTTTTTCTCAAAGATTCTGGAGTTTCTCTCTTGCCAAATGCCATAAACTGTGGCTGCAACAGCCAATTTGCACAGCTTTGCCTTGAATCTTTTCCCCCTGAACCTGACACTTGATGTTTCTAAAAACTGAGCCCATGATGATAAGCTAATACTGACTTGCAATTTCCTTAGTACTAAGGACCATAATTCTTGAGCAAATTGGCATTTCATGAATAAATGCTCTATAGATTCACAATGATTCCAGCATAGCACACATCTATCATCTTCTGTAACCTGCCACTCCTTTAGTTTATCTTTTGTTCTCAATCCACCTCTGCATAGCAACCATAAGATCATTGCACACTTAGGTATATGCCCTGAGAACCATATCAACTTCCACCAGGAACACTGATGAGCTTTAGTTCTGGTAGCCTTAAATGGAGAATATATCACTGGGATGCTTAGTCCATTTAAGCTGATCTGGTCTTGTAGTGTCAGGTCTTGGTGTTTCTGATAACTGCTGGTTTAATTCACTCAACTCAGTTGATCTGATGCAAGGTAGTCTCCATGCATTGTTATGAATTATAAAGCTCACTCTGCTGTCTAAGCTCAGTCCAGCATCCTAAGCTGGCCTTTGCCCAAACTTTTCAAGCAAAGTGTGCTCAGATATCCATCTATCATACCATAGCCATGTTTCCTTCCCATCACCAACTGCATAGCTAAAGAATTTACAAAATTGATTTCTGATTCTCACAAGTTTACTCCATGTCCAAGAGATATTCACTGGGGGTTTAAATGTCCAAATATGTCTCTGTTTGATGACATATGTATGGCAGAATTGTTCTCTACTGAACCTGTATATTTTAAAATTCACAATGTTACAGAAGATATTGGGATGTTCGAACTTGCAGTATGTTACACATGAAGTTTCTTGTTTGCATGTCAGCATAGGGAAACAGTGGAAGGAGCTTCTGATAGCAACGAGACCAATGGGTTCATATTTCATGTGAGGGATTTTCATTTTCTTTTCTTCATATGTACGATAACAGTTTGTTCACTAACATTTTAACTGTTCTTTTTCAGGATGATGCTAAAAAGCTCGACAGAGGTGCCAAGAATAAGTATATTTCCTGAGCTCCAGTAGCTAGTTTTCAGCTTTTGAGAATTGGTACAATACTTGTTTAATTTTACAATAGAAGAGTAAATACAATATTAGAGCTACGGAGTACATCATGTTGCTACTTGTAACATGTTGCTTGCTAAAAACACTTTGATTGGTTGCCTGATATCAGTATTGGCATGGTAAATAATGCATTTTAGACTTGTGTAGTTTATTAGTAAAGCCAGCGATGAACTCGTTTTCAAGTGATCTTATGTCTTCTGGCCAATATTCTCCTTGTTGATGATGAAACTACGTGCAAGTCTAGTTCATATCCCCCTTGAGAGTGAGCTTTATCAGCAAAAATGTTGAACAAATCATGTGAAAATGTGCATTAGAGATGCCAATTTTATTTGCAATTTGATATTATCCGTGGTGCTTTTCAAGGTTTCTTTTCCATTTATGGTTGAGTTTCTTAAAGATTGTAATCTACCTGTTGCAACGAAACTGCCCAAGTATATATTACATTTCGTGGATTCTTATGGTTTGAACTTTGCTACGAAGCTCATAGAAGCTATACAGATTCAATAGATGGTTGTTTATTTTGCTACTGTATTTTTCAAATAACTGAATAATCAGCTACTCCATAACTGTCTTTGGCGTTCAAATCTTAGAAGTAGGTTTTCTTTTCCTATTTTGTCTTTTAATTTGTGGGATATCACAATAATTGTAATATGCATCCACAAAAATTTGATGCTGTGAACAAAAATTGTTGATTGAAGTTGCAAAGCTATTGAAATTATTGATGGATTAGTTTATTATGATCTATTGTCAATGGATTGGTTAATTAGGGTTAATGTGGATGGCTTAAATTGTTTGCGTGAATTTTGTCACAGGAAACAAGTTTAGATTTTAAGAAAATAATAAAAAATGAAAAATAGCTTTTTTTTACTTTTACCAACTGATTTTTAACTGCAGAAATCCGTCGCTAAAAGTAATTCAAACAAATCAGGGCATATGGCGATGGACTTCTAGCGAAGGATTTTCTGTCACTAGAAGTATTTAGCGACGAATCTTTAGCTAAAGGTCTTTACCTACGGACCTTTTGCGACGAAAAATCTATCGCTAAAGGTCTTTAGCAACGAATTTTCGTTGCTAATAGTCTTTTGAATTTTTTTCAATAAATTATAAAATTTAGGAAAATCATTGAAGATAACTCTACCAACGGAAAATTCAGTCAGTAAAAAGTATTTAATTTCGCCGGTAAAAGAACTATTTTTATCAATGGATCACCAAACTAATTAAGCTTTTAGCACCGGGTTATTACCAACAGACTTTGACCGACATAAATTCTGTTGTTAAAAGTCTTTAGCGACAGAATAATCTGTCGGTAAAGACCAGTGTAGGTACCCAAGTTTTGAATATGTTTTGCCTACAGTAGACCGTGAACCATAACTTTTCATGAAGCACAATCTCATAAAGAGAAAGACAAATGGTTTATGGTCATGTAAGAAGAAACGAGTTCCTTGCAGAAGAATAGTACTTATGAGTTGGTGGAGCTTTCGAAAGGCAGAAAAGTCTTAAAGAACTACTTGGTGTTCAAGACAACGAAAAATGGTGGCAAGCTAATGTCGTATAAAGCCAGATTGATGGTCAAAGATTTTGGCCAGAATAAAGGTATCGACTTCAAGGAGATTTTCTTCCCACTTATGGAGATGAGCTTCGTTCGCCTTTTTTTTTTTGGTCTAGCTGCTAGCTTAGACCTTGAGCTCGAGCAATTAGATGTGAAAACTGGAACAACCTGAAGAGCTTAAAGTCAAAGGGAAGACGCACATGGTCTGTGAGTTAAAGAAAAGTCTTTACGGGTTAAAAGCAGGTGCCGAGACAATGGTACAAAAAATTTGACTCTTTCACGATGAGCCATGGCTATAAGAGGACCATTGCCGGTCTGTGTGTATATGTCAAAACATGGCCTAGAGGTGACTTTGTTATCTTATTACTTTATGTCGATGATACGTTGATTGTTGGAAAAGATAGAACAATGATTGAAGAACCCAGATAGAGTTATTGAAGTCCTTTGACATGA